>CAHIKZ030002835.1:107500-180000 GCA_903632075.3 Acanthosepion pharaonis
TTAATTATTCACGTTTAATTTTCGGTTCAAAACTAGATATTCTCTGAAACCAATTCAAGTTTCGAAAAAGTATATCATGCCATATATACTTCCAATTAAATTGTATTCAGGATTCAGTTGAATAACAAGAAAACTACACAGGAACGTTTTTATATGTGTTATTGTGTGTGTATTAATTTGAGGAAAATGAGCCTTGAATTAATTTTTCGAAGATAACTGATTGCACGGATTTCAAATATTCTTGGATTCATTAAATATATACGATTTTCATTTTCGCTAAAGTATAAAATTGATTTTGCCAATTAAAAACAAGATAACTTGGGCTATCCCTTTGGTACAACAATTTTTTGGGCTAATTGAGGATTTTTAACTAATTTAAAATGAATATTAAATATAATTATATTTTAAATTAGATTTATTTGATATAATCTTAATATCATGTAAGGAAGACATCGTAAACAACTGATAGCCAATAGGATGAAGGATACTTGATGGAAAAGAACGTCGATTCTTAGCTCTGTTGAGTCTGGTTCGTAAGTTTTTAAACTTAGTTCTTTTTAGTTTTTTTTTTATTTCGATCATCATCATCATGACAGTTTTAAATATATTTTTCTATTTCATGGCGGTTAATGAAAATGTTTCTACCATCAATCAAATTTAGTTATATATATATATATATATATATATATAACAATTTTTCCAACATTTTCAGTTCAATTTATTCTGATGATCTTTTCAGACAAAAACGTTAAGAAAATAATGATTTAAAAATTTTCAGGAATACTTTTATATTCGGATGATTTAATAAACTGGACCTAACCCCAAACCTGTAAGAAGAGATGTTTTTTTCCCTCGTCGCGAATTCCATTTGCAAGTAGGTCTTTTTTTTTTTTTTTACAAGCTTCCGCCTGTTCGTCATCAGACATCTTCGTAATAAATAGAAATAAATGTTGCAGTTTTCCACAAGTTAAGGAGGGAAACATTCCTGTATTTATTGGACAATTTAGTTCATGCCATCATACAGAAAGAAGGCACTCATCTGTTTTTCCTTCCTTCAACCAGTTCAAACGAATTCTCTGATTCAGAACATCATTAATTTCAAGAACTGGGAACATCTTGAAATTTAAAACTGTTTCACTGACATTCTTTTTACTCATGACAAAATGTAATTAAAAAAAGATATTTTAGAATTAACACCATGTGCAAAAAAATTTTTTTCGGATTACATCTATATTTTCGTTAACATTATTAACGACAAGAAAAAACTGAAAAACAAATTTATTTCCATACCTGAATATATACTGTCGTTTTGAATAAATGTTATTTTAAAAAGACCTTAAACTGGAATTTTTAAACTTTGTTTCGAATTGTTCTTATAAATGTTAAATTTTGTACGTTTGAAGATTTGTTTTGACCAGCAGTATTCTCAAAATTAAAACATATAGGTCATTTTTTTGTGAATAAAACACACACATATATATATATATATATACACACACATACATACATCTATCTATATATTTTTTTTTTCACAACAAGACCATATATTAAAGATAAAAAAAAACTTTTTTCTTTACCAACGCGTTTCATTCAGTATCATAAACGAGGACCGATATTATATAATTTCAGTACTCTTTAAAGATTTTATTAGATACACGTATTTTTAATACTTTGTTTATTTTTTGGAAGTATATTTATTTTCGCTCCCAATACTGGCATCGGATTCAAGAAACATAAAATCAGGCCTGTTATATATAGTAGACTAAATTTTTTTTCATCGCCAAAACAATATTCCTTTAGAAACAACGTTTGTGTTAATAAAAATAGAATAAAATTTTGTTAAAAAGCCACAGAAAAATGTTATTTAACAAGTTATCAAAATAAACGAATTTAAAATGAAAAATTTTCTCCGTTGATAAATAAACTTTTAAAGTGAGAAATTTGAAAAAAAATATATTGAAATAATTTCATTTGTCATAAGTGGACAGGGTTGTTATTTTTTAGCTAATTTTATTTTTTGTTTAATATTCAGAAACTATTAAACACTGACAAGAAAATACTGAGCAACATAAAGTTTTCAATATAAATTCCATACATCTGTCATTTTTTATGGAATTTGTGCATTAGTAGTAAAATAATATTGCTTAGTTTTATTAAATGGGGAATCAGTATTTAAATAATGATAATATAAAATTAATATAAAAAGAATCATTTGAAAAAATATAATACAAAGATTCCACAAAGTAATTTATAATATTTCTATTCTGTCAGTAACGCATATACACTGCGTGCCAAATTATTATCGAGATAACTTTTTTTCTAATATTTCAAAAACCGTGCTGATAACAAATATGGCGCCAGTTTGTTTACATTGCGCAGATCAATACAAAAATTTCAGTGATTGCGCAGCTCAGTGTTGCCAACATTGTGTGAAAATTTTGTGTGAATTGATTGGACGGTTTTTGAAATATTAGAAAAAAAGTTATCTCGATAATAATTTGGCACGCAGTGTATATATTCTATAGGAGGGGGTCGCCAAACCACGGCACGCGTGCCACATGTAGCACGCCAAGCAATTTCGAATGGCATGCAGTCGCAAATGACGTCACGAATTACTACAACGCAAAGATATTTAGCCGTTTCAATTTTTATATATACTAAAGTATATATACTATATATTACTATATAAAATATATTGTAGAACAGGTATATTGACCCTGACTTGTATAAAAATACGTATGCTGTTGGTACACTGAAAGATTTTAAAACCCTAAGTCGGCACAAAGTTAGAAAAAGGTTACCGACCATTATTCTACACCACTGTTATTCCCCTAACTTGCAATGTATGTAGTAAACGTTTATCTTTTATGCCTTATAAACAATTTTGTCAGAAATTCTTGCATATAATCCTGACCACTGATAATCCCTTCTTCCCTATTTGTAATGCATTTCTGTATAAAATATTTATTTATATTAAATATAATGCACTTATTTTGTCAGTAGTGATTGTATTAATTTCTCAATCCTGGCAATCCCTTCCTTTCTCATTTGTAATGTGTTTCTATAGGAACTACTTATCAATTATACATATAATAGCCTTATTCTGTCGATAACAACTGCATTATTTCCTGATAATCCAATTTTCATTATTTCAACACATGCCTATAGTAATGTCATTTCCAACGCATGTTTTAGTAATATCATTTCTCACGCACTTCCATAGCAACGTCATATCTCAGGCATTTATATAGTAATACCATCTCACCTATATCTATAGTAATTTCCTGTCTCTGGGATTCCTTTAGTAATTTCTTGTCCCTGGCATTTCTATAGTAATTTCTTGTCTCTGGCATTTCTATAGTAATTTCATGTCTCTAGCATTTCTATAGTAATTTCATGTCTCTAGCATTTCTATAGTAATTTCATGTCTCTGGCATTTCTATAGTAATTTCATGTCTCTAGCATTTCTATAGTAATTTCATGTCTCTAGCATTTCTATAGTAATTTCATGTCTCTGGCATTTCTATAGTTTATTTCATGTCTCTAGCATTTCTATAGTAATTTCATGTCTCTGGCATTTCTATAGTAATTTCATGTCTCTAGCATTTCTATAGTAATTTTCATGTTTCTGGCATTTCTATAGTAATTTCATGTCTCTGGCATTTCTATAGTAATTTCATGTCTCTGGCATTTCTATAGTAATTTCATGTCTCTAGCATTTCTATAGTAATTTCATGTCTCTGGCATTTCTATAGTAATTTCATGTCTCTGGCATTTCTATAGTAATTTCATGTCTTGGCATTTCTATAGTAATTTCATTCTGGCATTTCTATAGTAAGTTCATGTCTCTGGCATTTCTATAAGTAATTTCATGTCTCTGGCATTTTCTATAGTAATTTCATGTCTCTGGCATTTCTATAGTAATTTCATGTCTCGGGCATTTCTATAGAAATATCATGTCTCAGGCATTTATATAGTAATGCCATCTGCCGTATATCTATAGTAATTTCATATCGCTAGCATTTCTATAGTAATTTCATGTCTCGGGCATTCCTATAGTAATTTCATGTCTCTGACATTTCTATACTAAAATTATGTTTCGGGCATTTCTATACTAAAATCATGTCTCAGGCATTCCTATAGTAACGCCATTTACCATATATTTCCCTAAAAAGCGTTTCTTGTATTGTGTTCTTGAATGTTATATTAACTTATCTATCGTTAAGTGAGTTTTGGTTAATCTACAAAAACCGAATCTGCGAACCAAAATTAAAATCTGGCTTAATTACCGGAGGAGTCATCACCTTGCTGTTAATTCTTAACCAAGAGGCATTGACATCAACGCGCAATGAACTGAATTGCCAAAACTTCAATGAAAACTTAGCTGCAAATATATACTCATCACTCACCTTAGATTCACTTTCAAAACCGCTCTGTATTTCAAAGTTTTTATCTGCAGACAAAATCTCTTTCACCTGTTGAGATATTCTAATCTCGAAAGACTTCGCACAGTATAAGAGTCTCTTTGATTCATATAAATCATTCCCGAGAACGTAGACAGAGTTCGGTGATACCACGTAACTGGCTTGTATGTTTCCTATGTGTAAAGCCGATCTCAGCTGTAAGCCGTAAAACTCCTGCTGGTCCATCATGCTTTCTTGACAATCCAATGCTAAATGAGCTAAAGTTACTGTATTCTGGACCGCATCGGAAGCATCCGGATCTAAGCCTGCTATATATACCCAGGTACCTGTCTCCGCGGCCACGTGGTAGACCTGCCGCCGGTCAGTATATCCTTCTATCAGTGTGTGAACCTTTTGCAAGACGGAAACGACCCTCTCTGGCGTGTTGGTCGATACAAACCGCTTGAAGTCATACAGTTCCGTGGCGAGAATGCAGTTGTTCCCGTATTCTTTAAGCCGGTATTGGCCGTCGTTCATTAGATTCGAAACTAAGGGTTTGGGAATAAAACGACTCAGTTGTTCCTCCATCGTCTGCTTTGCTGTATTCAATTCATTTGTTCTCTCCTCGATTCTTTCTTCCAAGTGGATTGTATATTCCTCCATCGCTTCCATCATGCTGTCCAAAACACTTTTCCGCGACGGCTTAGCATGCTTTAACATTTTAAGAATCTGGTCGAAAGAGGGCCGACTGGCGGGATTATCCGACCAAGCGATCTCCATTGTCTGTCGAACGCTAAGCGGCAGATCATCCGTTGGCTGGGGTCGGAGATTATGGAACTTAATAGTGTTTAGTACTTCGTTTGGATTCATTGTATCAGCGTGCTCCACATAGGGGTCATCCCTTGTAAAAATCTCTTGCAGGATTATCGCGAAGCTGTAAACATCGCTACTGTTGGTTGGGAATCTAGTGAAAGAGGATTTTAAAATTTCAGGAGCGGTCCAAAAATCTCTAAAGGCTGAAGCGTATTCTCCAATTTCGTCGGCGTCTTTTCGCATCCAGATGATAGGGTTTCTTGTCGGGTGGATGACAGAATAGAGGCGGCAATACTCCCAGTCGGCGATTTTAACCATCCAACGAGAATCGAGCATGCAGCAGGAAGAGCGAAGATTTCCATGTATGATTCCAAGAGTGTGAAGAAAGCTCATCCCGCTTGCAATGTCAACCGACAAGGAAAATTTGAAGTCCTCAGTCAGATTGAATTTCTCGTCTTGGAGAACATCCAAAAGAGGTCCTTTCGACGAATACTCGCTGACTACGTACTTATCATCAGCATCCACTTCGGTCAGACCATAGAAGCGAAGCACATTTTTATGTATCACCTGGTCTCGCATCCATATTAGTTCTCTTTTCGTCCGCCGATCAATGTTACTGAGCCCTTTCATATTCAGAAGCCGGATTCCGATCTGGTGGGCTTTCCATCGGCCGGGCCATTGCAAGATCTGCGAAAGTATCAAATCACCGTCTGGTATGTCGTCTAGCGATTTCAAGGATTTCACAGATTTATTGTATATGAGTCGAGATTTGGAACTGACCCATTTCTCCTCGAAATAGAACAAGATGTCTTCTATATTGATATTCCACTCGTCATTATTAATCATCTTCATCAGTTTCAGTCTCTGGTGGATAATGTAGCCGAAAAGGGCCAGTATCAGGAGAATGACAAAAGGTGCTGTCGCTGCGACGGGCGTTCTCCATGTTTCAGACATGTATTTTTCCATCAGCTTGTCGTCTTCAACCATTGTCCACACAGACGCCCCATTGCAGGTAATTTTCTTAAGTACATCGCTTTTTATCTGTTCGGCTACTTCGTTGGTGATCGGAACCATTCCTTGTTCAATACAAAAGTTTTTAGCATCCTCTGACGTTGAGAACCACTCTATATACCGCACAAGCTCTTTAATCGGTACACAAGATCCCGTCACACTGAGACGGATGAGCATGTAAGTAAATCCGGCTATGGGGTAAGAATTTTGACCGGATAAGTCCACAAGGGAACCTGTTAGGGATTTGGTCTGTGTCAAGTGTTCGTTTATAGCATTTTGAACTGTGGTTTCGTTGTTGGACCGTATAAAGTAGCCAGCTTTATTTTTAATGTTTGCCAAGTCTAATTGGAGCCCCTTTGACTCACTGACAGATATATAACCAATAGAATACTTGAACGAAGCCACTATACCCGCCAATCCACTACTCTGTTTTCCGTAATAATCAATCACCGTGTCGTTCCAATTATATGGAATATCTGTAGTCTCGTTAATTCCTTTGAGAAAGAAACCGTATTGATCCTTCCAGGATTGGCTGAAGGCACTGAGGGCTGATGTGAAAATACCCGTCGTTCCCGATTTCCCGCGACGGACAACAACAATTATTTTCCTGTTGGGCATCTGTACATTTGGGTTGGACGTTTGGAAAGTACTATCATTCCAATAATTATAAGTTCCGTTAAAAATGCCAACAACTTGTTCTCGAGTAAGGTTCATAATCAGTTTCAAATGCCGGATTTCTGGAAGGTTATATGCCAAAGCGATCGCCCTGCAAAGATAAAAAAGTGAAGTTTTATTTCTGATGAATTTAACTTTAACACGTTTATTACCAAAGAACATTAACTTTTTCGTTACTTCATCTGTTAAACACACAACCATATTAATTAAGTAACGTCTCCTACTTGGGCATTCGCGCTTTGTCTTCATTTTGTCTTTTGTTGTGATAAGTAATTACTCTCCAATGATTGTCTAGACAATCTCCATTATTGGGTGCGTTGCCGTGTAGTTAGAACGTTTGCTTTACGACGATGAAGCCCGGAATTTGATCTCAAAATGGTCGGTTTGTCATTAAAATGACCTTGATGTTATTTGAATGCGGTGGCGATTCCAGCGTGTGGCATTTCTGCAATGTCTCTGAAAAATGCACCACCGCTTTCTCATGAAGCCTTGTGAATTAAATTCGGTAGATAGTTCAATCTGACCAATTTAATTCACATCGTTGTGCTAGCACGAAGTTGTAAGTCACCGTGGTTGAGGATTGAGTGTACTGGCTATATTGACAAGCCAGATTGTACGCTCTCTCCCATAAACTGTAACTAAGTTCCTTTCACCATAGTTGTATATCATAAACCAAAGATAGGAACGGCAGATGTTGAACAAGCACAAATGTGCCTGAACATGTCTGCGACAGGGATCGCTATCCGCTATAATAAAGAAAAACTAAGAAACAATCAGCCAGCCATTATATATATATATATATATATATATATATATATATATATATATATATATACGTTTGGATAAAGATCAGCGAAAGTTCTTTGTTAAATCTTTTGTTTTGTTTAGTTTTTTCATATTCTGCCAATTTTCCCGGTTTCCGGTGAAATTTTAAATATAAATTGTTAATATCTGATGACTTTCGGCTTTCAAAAGCTGTTATCAGAAAGATTTACTTTTTGTATTCTGCTAACATCATCATTTTTCAAATATCCTGTTTTCGCGTGGCTTCTCTCTCTCTTTTACACAAATTTGTTATTGGATTCTTAGTCTTTTTTGGTCATGATGTGGTTGCAGGTTGCATAGAAGGAATTCATTTTCGCGTTTGCATTTGGATATTTTGTATATCTATAAGCGCTCTGTCTTCGATATTGAACATTCTAAATGTTGCGAATTTTAAACACGCACGATTCATTTTTGATTAACGACAGATCAACCCATTGGGTCATTTAATACCAAAATTTAATGTTTTTCTAAATAAAGCCTTGTATTTAGAATAATTTCTCTTACAACCTGAAATATATAAAGTTGATCACTCTTTTGAAAAGGTTCTTTTAAATTTCTTCTTTGGTAGTATTTTAAGCGGATTGAATTAAAATTGCTGTAGTTTAGCAGTCAGTGTTTTATGGTGAATGACTCTAGGCATGCTACACATATTCGAGGATCTTTTTAAGGATATAAAAATGGGTTATAGTAGTATGCCCAATATGGAGTCTGGACATAATCACTCCTTCTCTTCTAGTCTGGTGCTGTTATATTAAGCGTATGGTGGCAGAACAAAGAAGAAACAACGCAGGTAAAATAGAAAAAAATTTGATAAATCGGTGTAAATGTCTCTCGTCAAAAAAAGGAGGTAAAGGAAATTGTAAAAGGCGTCTGCAGAGGTGTACGTTAGGGTGAATTGTGATTTATTGCGGCGACGGCGTTTAGCGAGTTGTCCTTTGAAGATGGGAGGTCGCTTTCCGACAGGCGTCGTGAATCCAGTTTGTTATGCCACCCAAGTGCTGAAAACGAGCTTTTGATGAGATTTTATATCCGTTCATAGGCTCAGATTGGCTCCAGTTTTTTTTTTTTTAGACGGATGTGGGTGCTATTGGTGGAAATTCTGGATTGTATTGCTTATTTTTTTCTTTAAGTGTGTGAGTAAAACGGAAGTTATGCGCGGAGCCTATGTGCAGTTGATAAAATTTTAGTTTAGTCTTGGTTTTCGGAGCGTTCACATCTGGCCAGTGGTGGAAATTAGTGTAGCATGAATCAAAAGATCTTGTTTTAGAAAGCATATAATACTGCTTAATATGAGATGAATATTTAATAAATACTTGCATCGTATCTCATAAATATTGAAAACATTGAAAACCAGTGTCGTACCTTTTCCTTTTTTTGAACCCGTGGTTCACCTATATGCTACAAGTTCGTAACATTATATATTTCTTTTAATTATATTTTTGAGGTCAGATTAATTTCTCTTACAACCTGGAATATATAAAGTTGATCAGTATTTTGAAAAGTTTCTTTTAAGTTTCTTGTTTGGTAGTATTTTAAGCGAATTGAATTAAAATTGCCGCAGTTTATCCGTAAGTGTTTTATAGTGAATGACTGTTGGCATGCTATACATAGAGTAGGGTCTTCATTTCTTGGGACATACGAAGGGGTTATGGTAGTACACCCTTGTGCAAATTAATTGAAACAAAACGAATAATCCCGTTATTATTTACTTTTTTCATATTTTTCAATGAAACATGACCCAATGCACATATTAGTACTCCGTATGTCCATTCTACAAAGTCGTTCCTTGCAGACTAACCACAGATTCTCCATTGGATTTAAATCAGGAGAGTTTCCGGGACCATCTATAGTACTTTGATTTGCTCACTGGTAAAGCTTGCCAATGTGTTCATGCAGCGTTACAATTTTCGTACGCTTCCTTGGAGTAACGGCCATCGCGGAAAATGGCCGTAGGACAACTAATCGACAGTCGAGACAGTAGTGTCTGGGCGTGATGAAAATCGTATGTAGTCAAGGATGATGAAATATTTTTCAAGGCCAAACAAATATCACAAGGGTGTATGTCCAATATGGGAACTGGGCATAATCACTTCTCTTCGAGCTTGGCGTTTCTGATGCCATTCTCCGTTGATTTAATTTTGAACAATTTATTATTTGGACAGGAGATCCATAGTTTCTGCCACTCCTTTCTAATATGTTTATTGATTGTTGATTTCCGTTCTCAATATGGAACTTTGGTATCTAAGTGAGGGGGGGGGTCTGATGCGTTTTCTATAATAGATGCTTTCCTTGCTGCAGAATCTGTGATACCAATATGGCTTGGTATCTAGCAGAAGACAATATCTCTATTTAAGCTATTGATCCAGTTGAGTAGTTTAATGATGAGTGAATTTGACATTTCTTTATTCTACAGCACTGTGATCACTGCCATGCAGTGAGTGTATTCTGATCTTTTAAATTATCATCCTATTAGTCTTTTAACATCTTTTTCGCAATTATTTCGGGAAAAACGTTTTATTTTCAGACGAATTTAAAAAAATATAACTAAGAAACAAAGGCACTTTTTAACACCTCTGCCAGACGTATGAGCTGATAATTAGACTAGTTTCAAGCTGAGAAGGGCATTAAAAGAATCAAGATTGACCTATAAGCACGACTGTAGCTGGTTTTTGAACGTTGTTTTAGACGTAAAAAACGTATATACACGTCTACGCTGGGGAAAGAGTTCACCACTTTTTTAGCAAAGTACAAGAGACTAGAAACGACGTAGGTTCAAAAACATGCGTTTCGTGGGGGGATGCGGAGAGGGCATTAGCGTGAAAGGTCCAGAATCATAACCGTTCAACTCGACCTTCCTTACTCGATTTCTTAAGAACGATTAGATTAAGTCAAATATTGGGTCAGTGACGCCATCACCCTTGGGCTTTTGAAGAAGACCAGTATACCAAAATCTGTCAATCGCCTTCGAGATATTTAAAGCTTGATAGAGAAATGTAATAATAACAGCACGTCGGCGTTTGACCGAGAGAAATGGAAGCCATATTGTTTATTTGAAAGAAAGTTGTGCAAAGTGAAATCCTTAATCAATTAGGAGTTAACAAAAGTCTTATACTTTGTTAAAAACGTGGTGAACCCTTTCCCTAGCGTAGACGTATATATACGTTTTTACCGGACGAAACACGTCTAAAACATGTACAAAAACCGGTTACAGACGTGTTTATACGTCGATCCTGATTCTTTTTATGCCCTTCTGATCTTGAAACGAACCCAATTGTCAACTCTGACGAGTTTAATGTTAAGACAAAAGAAGACCATCCTTTTTTCCCATTCCCCATTTTGGCCTTGTGCCACATTTTTGTACAGAAGCGGAATAAATATCGCTTCACCTGCTTGCTACCGCGACCGCTTGAATTTAAGCGTACTTTTACATTGGCAATTAGCTTTCACTGTTTTACTATTGAACTAGCTAAATGCAACCGTAAGTTCTATTCTAATAGTTTCTTTTCTCGCACTTCACGCATGTGGATCTCTTTGTTTTTGTTTTATTATTCTCTGACATCTACGATCTTCAAAAATGTAAATGCAACGCCAATCGCCATCTTCTGCGTGTACTGAAACCTGTTTTTTATTTTTTTTATTATCCTCAATAAAGTCTTCTCATTCTCTTTCGCGTGTTAGTGGTGCTATCATCTTGCTTGAAATGATACATATCTCGTTTTATAACTGTAGATAACCGCATAGTTTCATTTAACAATTAAGAATTATGTTCAATTACTTATATTCAATTAGTCCAAATGCACCACGACGGTTTTTCTTATGTAGTCCATCTCTCCAACCATCGAAAACATAAGATGCTATCAATGGTTGATTAATATAAAATCTGCGTGCCTCAGTTTGATGCGATGTAATCGAGTCTCAGAAGCAGTTACTTTAGCTGACTTGAACCGACACGTTCAGTGAGGAAGCAGGCTGTCAAATAAATCTGACAGTCGGTCACAAATAAGGATATTTATGAGTTATAACTTCCTAAAACGTTACCCAACAGTTTGAATATTTCTTTTTCGTAATCTCCAAGGATAACTAATGAGTCAGCCATTTTTCTTTTTACTTCTATAACGAGTTCTACATTAATGCTTTGTTTAGATTCGTACATACGTTTCTAAAAACAAAAGAACGCTCCGCGCTCTTAGCATAACATAGCATGAATAGAGATGCCAGAGTGAGAGGTGACTTTAACATCGCCTGGTGATTGATGGGTATAAAAAAAAATGGAACCTGCAGATAGCAATTTTGCTTGAGATTTGGATATGCGTGAAAATATGCGTGAGTGGGAATCCTAGTGACTTGCATATTAGAATTCGTGTTCATAGATCAATGAAAATTTTGTACCAGTCAATCCTTTTAAAATATATTATGTTGTTGAAGCTGGATAGAACTGAGTTGATTAGTGATGGGTATTTTAACTGTTAACGATTTTTCCGGAGTTAGAGAAATATCACCAGTTATCTATCTAAAGGTTATAGTTGTTCCAACGAGAGAAAAGTGTATATTTTAAAGAGTAGACAAGCCGCAAACGTTTTTGGTTATAATGTGATTTTAAAAAAATATATATATCATACTTTATTTTCCATATTTTTGCTACACGCGTTTCGGGTCTTTCGACCTTCATCAGGCGAAAATGGTTATTTTCAAATATTATTTAAAGGAATTAATTTTTTTTATGTTTTCCGATGTTTAACCATTGTCTGAATGAAGGTCTAATCCAAATCTTAAACCTACTTGTGGAGAAAAAAATTTAAAACAAAGAGGTAGTCTGCTAAAAAACAATTAGGATTGGTCAGAGAAAAGGAATGAAAGTTTTTTCTTTGTTCTTATCTTTTAATGACCTCTGTATCTTTTAAACCTATCGCCATTTTGTGTATGTTGTGTGTTTTTTACTTGTATATGTATACATATCTATTTCCTTACATATATATATTATATATAATGAAAATATATATATATATATATATATATATATATATATATATGTGTGTGTGTGTGTGCATAATTATTCTTTCAAAAAATATGATTCTTCGCTACATAAAGTTCTATATGTTTCTAAAATAGAGCCGAAATCATCAATATAATTATTAATTATTTAAAAAAAAAATAATTATAATATAGCTCTACTTTGTATGGAGTAGTTTTTTTTTAAATAAAAAACAAAAATTTAAAGAACTTGGATTATTTTATAAACGTATTCTTTTCCTTTTTTTATACAAACACACACACAATGATACACACACACATATATATATATATATATATATATATATATATATATATATATATATATACATATATATATATATATATATATGTATGTATATGTTAGGTTTGTAGAAAATTTTTGAAAGAACACATAGAACACTTAAGTAAGGTGTGTGTGGGGTTCATTGTGTGTGTTGATCTGATTAGTGTATTTGATTTTGCCATGTTTATGTGTGTATAAATTAATAATGATATTTGTGTGTGTGGTCCGACTAGTGTGTTCGGCCATTATGTGTAAAACATGGTGTGTGCTTTTTTGTGTAGGGTTATGATCTTTTAGTGTTGGTTTAAATTTGTCTAAGTTTTTTTTTTCTTGTATTTGTAGGTAAGAATAATTGTCTGTTTGATATATTGGCATAATTTTAAATTGTCTTGATTAATTTTTGTAGGCAATTTGTGATAGAAAAGATTTTTTGATAATTTAATGTTGCTTTTATGAAGGAAATCTCTGTTGTTTAATGCTTGGCTGATACCTATATATAAACATTGTTGCAAAAAAATACTTCATGTGCATAAATCAACATTTGGGTAACCTTTTTAAATTTTTCTTTATTATGAATGTTGATGGGGGTGAAAAAATGTTTTTTTAAATAAATCTGAAAAAACCAATCTTATTTGCATTTTGTGATCCCTGTATTGTGTGTCCTGTATTATTTCATTCAGATTGACATCTAAATTGTCTGAAATGTTATATTGTATTTTAGGCGGCGATGAATTTATAGAAGTATAGCATGCTTCTGAAAATTACTTAAAACTTGAATTTTAATCATTGTGTTTTTTTTTCATAGACGGTGCCCAACTGACCTTACTATACTGTTCAGTCGAAGAATCAAAAACAAGAACATGCATGTCCAAATGGCACTGAATATATACGATTTATAAATATATAATATATATATATATATATATATATATATATATATATATATATATATATATATATATATATATATATATATATATATATATATATATATATATATATATATATATATATGCATATACGTGGAGTAATGGATATCGGCTTGGATTGAGGAATCAGAGCCGAGTTCGAATCCAGGTTGAATCCATTACATTCACTTACATGCTAATACCCTTGGAAAAGGTATGAATCCTCTCCCTCCAGCTATGGGTAAAATAGCAGGACAGACTGGGTTCTATAGCCTTGGATGGCAACTGGTGTAGGAGGACAACTCTGAATTCAAAACCTGCGGAGGGTCGTTTGAGGACCTTGTGGCACGTAGTGCACCAGATCTCTGTATTCGGCCCTTCAAAAAGTGTGGATGGTCCTGCACGAAACCTTCACCACTATAATCGAATCTCATGTACCGGTGTCGGGCTGTCAGTTTCCTGGAAACTGATTTGCTTGACACTCGAACGCGACGGGAGAATCGATTTTTTTTCGATTTTTATATATATATATATATATATATATATTTATATATATATATATTGTGTGTATGTAAAACAAAAATTCAGATAGAGTATATCTGTAAAAGGATAATATGTATAGAGACAAAAGGAAAACTATTCTTAGGTAAGAATATAGTTTTCCTTTTGTCTTATATATGGTGGCTGTCGACTCACAAAGCGTGTATGACGTTATTTGACATATCCAACCTTCCATTTACCCCACCCGACAACACTGCATTCATTGGTTTGTGAACGACAGTACATACTTTCAGCCATCGATCTTATTTCTTGTCTCATATTCATATATCAAATCATCTCCAGGTGGTGGAACTTGACTTTGATCATCATAGGATTCAAAAGCATGCCATTACGAGATCTCATATAAATTAATACACTGTGAAATTTCTGGTGACTGAGCAAACCTGCCCTGAACAGACATATCCGACTGCATGAATACATATGGTAAGGACATGATTCATGGCATTTCAGTGATCCCTTCCAAAACCTCTCTTCAGTTCTGCATATTTTTTTGATGCCTTTATTGAAGAATCTTTGACGTACCAGCAGTGCCACTCTCCAAGAAACACGGTCTTCAGCTAGAGTCCCCCAGGCTTTTGCGGCGGTCTTTTCCCCCATTTCCAACCCTCCATACATTAACATTATATATATATACATTCAAGCTGTACTTTAAGTGTTGACGTTGTGAGTCTAGGCGTTGAGCACTTTACTGCATAGGTAGGTGTTTGCCTTTTGGTCTTTCTTTTTTTCTTTCTTTGTTTATTATTATTTATTGTCCAAGGACGTCGTTGTAATTGACTGTTGGTCACACCAACACCCTTGGTTTTTCTTTAGTGATAAAATTATTACGAAAAATATTTGAATGGAGGCTATAAAAAACCGGGATGTTTGCTCACTGTCCTGATTTTGGTAGAGGTTTCAAAGTTAACGTTTTAACCCGAGAACAGTTAGTTGTGAAGAGAACAAGCTAGTCCCTTTATCGGAAGTTGTAGTATTAGGTGCCAGCTGTGAAAAAGCTTTTATTTATTTATTCCCCCCTTTTTTTTTAAAAATCATTTCACCCCAAGCAAGGCGGGAGTGCCACTAGTACGCATAGGGTTACAGAGAGTGAGAGCAAGAGTAAAGAGGGATGTTTGAGGAAAGGATAAAGAGAAGGACGGGGATCATGATCAAGGCATATAAAGACGTCGATTGACATTACATTTGAATATTTAAAGATTATAGCTATCAGAGAAGCAAGTAAGAGGAAGGGAGTTCCACTGTCGGGAAGTGCAAGAGAAGAAGCTGTTGGAGTAGAAGAGGCGGTTACATTTAACTGTTTCGACAGTGAAAGGATGGGACCGAGATGCCAACCTTGTAGCACGCTTAAAGTTCAGTTTATGGTTCCCGTCTGTGTGTAGAAATGCAGAGCATTTGTATTAAATATAACATTTAGGGCATTCTATTTTACTATCTATTAACTGCTTTTTTCATTTGATTATGAGGTTCATATTCTTATCTTTTTAGGACCAGAGAGATGAATAGAAGGGGCATCCAGACTCTAAGACATTGTACAATGTAAAAAAGACAAACGATAAATAAGACATTTTGATTGAAAAAATTTCCTTAATATACTGCGTTGGCATTCCAAACAAATTTTTCCTATTTGGATTAATCCTTCTTATTTTTGGCGGATGAGAAATAATAAGGCCCGAAATATTTATGACATTAATATTTAATAATATATAGATTCGAGTTTTTAAAACAATTTTGGGAAATGTAACAGAAATGAAAAAAACTGAAATAAATTTTTTAAACTTCCTTTATTTAATATCATTCTAAAGGAAAAATTTTTTTTTTCTAACACACGCACATAGACAATATTTTGACTAAAATTAAATTTTTTCACCATTGTCATTCATCATTTTCTATTTTCTATCCATTAATTTTTACTATTATTTTTTAAAAAAATTTGCCATGCTTCTTATGACTTAGCTTACGAATTACCTTCCTTAAGGAATATTTGACTCATGTTCTATTTTTTTATATATGTATATAATATTTTTATCTGGAAAAATCTTTTTTCTTAAATTCACAATTCGAATTTAAAAAAATAGATTTTTCTCTCCCGGTCGGTGATCGTTAGTTTTTTTCCGTCCAGATGAAAAAATTCAACACAGAGAATTTCCATAACTCAAGTTTAACGTTCAAGGCGACATGTTTAATAATTAATATCACTTCTTCCTCAACTGGGGAGACCACTAACAAAAGAAAACTTTTGTCTTACATTGTCTGACGGTTAACATTCGAAAAAAAAACCTTTTTGATTTTATCATTCCCACGGTAGGAGCATTAAAAAATCGACTACCATTAAAATGAAGCATTTCATCTGACCTCGATCAAAACTAGGAAGTCGCAGTTGAGATACAATAATTAATAACATTATAGTCTGCTAAAGTATTATTTTAACCAACAACATTTTGCTGCACCTGTTATTCTTTGTTTTGATGTCTTTCTCTCTGAGTTATCCTGATATTTGTTTCACTAGCAAGATGTAATATGTTCTACTTACCCAGCCATTGTTGGGAAGAATGCCAAATTCTTGTAATGTTTCGGGTCCAATAGATGTTCAGTCCCCGCATATTCAATGGTCGTTCCTGTCAGCATGAGTTCATTTTTTTTTACCACTACCCATTAGCTTGTAATATGGCATGGTCAATCGTATGTAATCAATTTTTAACGTTTGGATCTTTTCGATCCATCGTTTTTAAGATTGTATATTTTTCTTAAATTTTTCACGTAATAATGGTTTTCTTAGGTCTTTTTTTTCCCCCAAACAGGGTTCCATGATGTCTGAATGCACTGCCAAACAATAAGTAGTTGGATGATGCAGTCAAAGAGAGAATGGATTTTCACCATAGCTGTCTGGAATTAAAATATAAAATCATTAAATCGAAAAAAGCCCTCCCCAAAATGTCATAATGTTTGATTGATGAGATAAGTGTATCGAGTGAATAATATGATATATGACTCGTACAGACGGAAACGAGTGGGAAAAATCGAAACAGATGGAAAACATAAGTGGATAGAATTAAATATTTAAAAAGTAGGCGGATTTGTTTGAATATATATATATATATATATATATAAAATTATTATTATAATGAAAACGAACTCTTACAAGACCATAGTGATATTTATTTCGTTAAGATCGAGAGATCTCAACTCTTCTGTCTGACTCCTTAACATCAAAAAAAAAATTCTTTAGACCATGTATGAAATATAAAGGAAACATAACGTCGAACAACTATGAAAGCCTATGTCTCCAACACCTTCGAGAACAATCTAGAATATTTACAAAATTACAAAACATCTACACTTACTTAACATCACATAAAACTGAATAATATATAAAACAAAACCAAAATAATTAATCAGATTTTGTCCAATCTAAAACCTGAAACACATATTAACACCATCCAAAACTTTTTATCACACACAATACAGGGGGATACCAGAAAAAATGCAAGTTTCGATAAGTTTAAAGGCATTTAAAAGCACTAAACAACAGAGTTAAGTTTCACAAAAGCAAAATCAAATTATCAGACAACAGAAAACTTTTGTATCACAACACATCTATAAATGTAATCAGGGAAAATTTTAAATTATTTTAATAATCAAATAATTATTCTTACCAATAAACACGAATAAAAAAAACTTCATAAAACAAATTTAAACCAGCATTTAAATAGATTATAACGCCACACACATAAACACACAACATACAATCTTAATCAAAAATACAATGGTTAGAACTCCCCCACCACGTATATATGGAGAATGAATATATACACATAAAAAAAAAAACACATAGCCTTTAATTCTCACAAGCACATCAACCGGTTTGACACAAAATAGCAAGATGTATGTATGTATTTAAAATATATATATATATATATATGTGTGTAAAAAAAAATTATTTATATATATTTATATATATATATATATATATATATATATATATATATATATATATATATATATATATATTTTGTGTGTGTATAATTTCTTATAAGACAGTATGTATGTAAGGGAAATACATTCATATTTTAAAAATACGTACACATAATAAACAAAATGGAAATATATTTATGAACATACAGGAATGTGAAAAGATAAGAATACAGATATGAAAGTAAAATACTTTTTTTCTCGGACCAATCTTAAGTGTTTTCTTATCCTTTAAACAGAATTTTTTTTATCACAAGTTCAAGAAAGACATTTGTAAAATTGACTAAAAAAAATTGTTTAACATCGAAAACCATAAAGAAAATTAATTCATTATAATAATATGGAAATATCCACTTATAAATTTGCAATGAAGAAGATCGCGAGATTAAAAACTGTAAAAAAAAATATCAAAAATAAAATAATAATATATATTTTTAAAAAATCCACATTATAATCAAAAACGTTTACGGTTTCTCTTTTTTTTTAAAATATACACTTTTTTCTCATTGGAACAACTATAATTTTTTCCGATATATATATATATATATATATATATATATATATATATATATGGTCTAACGATTATCGTTTAAGCATGAAACAGACTGTCGCCGCTGGTGTGTTGACCCCAATGTTCACTTTTATATTTACATAACATCTAATTTTGATATCCAGCACTTTAACCCATAAATATAGCATACATTAAAACAATATTTTTATTATATATATATATATATATCAAGAACAACATTGAGGAAAATGTATGACAAAGTGGAAAAAATTTTTCTTATGACGCGTTTCGTACTTTCCGACTTCATCAGACTTTTTTTTTATTTTTATGCAATTAAAACAAACCATCGACTAAAAGGATGCTGGGAATTAAAAGTTTATTTTTTAATTTCGATTTAATTTATTTTTTTTTTCTTTCTTTTCATTAATTTTGTTATTAGATATTCCACATTGTGATAATAGAAGTTCTGCCAGAAATGGTGAAATGCTGTGAGAGCCAGGGCGTAAATTTACTGTAGATGACCTTGCGATCAAGGCACTCTCGAAACATTTTCGTTGTAGTGAATTGTTTTCTTCTTTGATCAGAGTAGCATTTTTATGTCAAAATTGTGGTCAGTCTCGTTCCGGTGGGCAACCAACATGAAAGAAAGAAAAAAAGAATCTAAATGAAATCGGCAAGATTTAAAAAAAAAAAATTCCCAGCATCCCTCGTTCGTGCGCATGCATAGTTGCATAAGATAAAATCTTTAGTCCAATAAAAATATTATAAGGATCAAAACGCAATCACAAGAAATTATTCCATATTGATATACATTTTATATTTATAATATGTGTGTGTTTATTTAGGCAGCATAAGTTAATTCATGGTGGATTAATGGATAGCGGGTCGGAGAGACACGTTCGAATTCCAGTCGAATCCATTACATTCACTTACGTGCTAATACACTTGGGAAAGGTATGAATCCTCGTCTTCTTCCCCCAGCTATGGGTAAATATCAGAACAGACCGGATGTTCTGGAGCCTTGGATGGCAACTATTCTACCGCAGAAAGAAATATCTTTATATGACAAAAAATTTCGTATTTCGTCAGTCATGACAATCGAAACAATATATGATTTAAGCCTGAAATCACGCATGCCAAATAACCGACTGAAATTAATTCAAGCATATTATATCTATTTTATTTGAATCGTCTCAGGGTTTAACATCCATTTCTTAGTGTTGTTATTAAACTGAGACGGAAAAAAAAATATTAAGTTTTTCTCATATTTTTTAGTTAGTTTAATAAAACACTAAAGAAACTGATTTGATAATTTAATGGATTATAAAAATAAAATACCGAATATATATATATATATATATATATATATATATATATATATATATATATATAAAAAAAAGAAAAAAAAAAAAAATCTTAATAAAAAATTATGCTGTATTAATGTTAATATAAAGTCAACGTCGGACGTTTCGGTCTATTTTAGACCATCATCAGGACATATTCATAAAACATAATTAACATTAGAACATATAAAATTCAACATGAAAAAGACGATGGACATAAGAGCACAACTAATCCAAACAGATAACTGAAATTTTTATATAAGATCAGCGTTCCGTTTAAATATGATCACGTCGTCGTCACGTGGGCGATGTTGTGAAAACGTATTCGAAGATGATTTCAAAATATTAAAATATTAAAAAACTCGATTGAACTATTTTCTCATATAAACAGTTCGTCAAGAAATCCCTTCCGTTGATATAGGAATACGCAGAGATCAATAGGTTCTTATATTTTCATACAAGATTGAAGCCTTCCATATTACAAAGTAAATCAAAAATGATTTCAAAATATTAGACAGGCACAATGGAACAATTTTAAACAGTTCGTTAATAAATCCTTTCCTTACTTATAGGAATAGGCTGAGATCAATAGATCCTTATATTTTCGTACAAGCTTGACGTCTTCCATGTTATAAAGTAAATTCAGGTTTGTATTTCCAGTAGACAGTAGGTAAGCAAATATATGGATTTAGATCCAACAGTATGAAGAAAAATATACAGAAAAAAACAAACAAAAATCTTAATATGCAATTGTATAAAAATATAAGAACCTATTGATCTCTGCGTATTCCTATATCAACGGAGGGATTTATTGACGAAAATGTTTATATGAGAAAAATAGTTCAATCGAGTTAATTTATATATTTTAATATTTTGAAATCATCTTCGAATACTTTTTAACAATAATCGAAACGTGACGACGACGATAATCATATTTAAACGGAACGCTGATCTTATATAAAAATTTCAGTTATCTATTTTGGAATTAGTTGTATATTTTATGTCCATCGTCTTTTCATGTTGAAAGCATATATGTTCTAATGTTAATTATGTTTTATGAATATGTCCTGATGATGGTGTGTAAATAGACCGAAACGTCCGACGTTGACTTTATATTAACATTAATACAGCATAATTGCATAATAAGATTTTTTTTTGTTTTTTCTGTATATTTTTCTTCATACTGTCGGATCTATATCCATATATTTGCTTACATATATATATAATGTGTGTGTGCTATTTTTATGTATTGTGTTATCACAAAATCCGCTAAAATATTCGCTATAAGTATTTTTTAAATTTTCTAAACCACACATATTTTTTTAAAAATTTCTATTGGAAATTAGACAATAAAAATTAATATTCCAAATTATTTTTCATGAGCAACTTTTTGAAATTCTGTTTCCAAAAATGTGAAAGTTTTGTCGCTCAAAAAAAGAGGTACTCTTTTACAACAAAAAAAAAAAAAAAATAACGATGTGGTCGCTGTAATTTTCTATTACGGCTTCTAGTTTCAACAGCGACTTCACCAGATTTAAGATGTAATAGATTCTTTATTTATTAATCCGACAAATTTTTATCACTTCAGACCTTATTTTTAGTGGATACCCATATTTAAGTAGACGCTTAGTTTCTTTTAAACAGTATATCTCTTTTTTTTCTATTGGCCTGGATATTTGAGAGATCTTATTAAAGAAAAATATGCCCCCCTCCGGCAGAATTCGAGCCCGCTCCCCGCCTTTGTAGGAGAATTCGTCGTTAAATCCGACGTTCTTTAGACCGACTAGGCCACGAAGGGCGCCGCCGATCAAACAAGACTGAATAGTGACTTAAAGAGAAATTCCTCTCGTCCCAGATTCTCAAAAGTTCATATCTACTCACTTTCTCATCCAAACGTAAACAAAGCAATTTCTAAAGAAGTAATGGATTTTTTAATTTATTAATCTGACAGATTTTTATCACTTTAAACGTTATTTTTAGTGGATAGCCATATTTGAATAGATGTTCCGTCCATTTGAAACAGTATATTTATTTTCGATTCAATATTCGAAAAATCTTATATAAAAATGTTTTTAAAGCCGGTAGATAAAAATAATATATTGTTTAAAATTATATTCTCGACACAGATATGAGTATTAACTAATAAACTTTGAATTGATTAAGCACCTCATGACCTTTCAAAAAAGAATAGCACCTCATGACCTTTCAACTAAAGAACAACACCTCATGACCTTTCAAATAAACTATATGCATTTGGCTTCTCCAGATTAACCGCCGATGTGTTAAAGGTTATTGCTGAATATGTCTCTCAAGATCTGTCTATATCTCTGAGATGAGGCATTATGATTAAATACATTATTCGAACTGTTATCCTCATTTTCATTGCCATATTCACAACGTTTCGGCCGTTGTACACTTCGTCCTTCGTGATTGGAATTTTTCTTCAGTATCTGTCTAAATCTCTGAGATGAGGTATTATGGTTACTTGCATTATTTACATTGTTCTGACTGTTATCCTCATCTTCATTGCCATATTCACAACGTTTAGGCCGTTGTATGCTCCGGCCTTCTTCAGGTGATTGGAATTTTGGACCGACGTCTTTATCCACTGGGCTTCCTTCAGCTGCATCTTTCTGATGTTAAGTATAAGCCTTCTCCTTGTTTGTAACCTCCCTAATTGCCCACACGCTCGATCCATGATATCCTAAGCATCCTTCTGTAGAACCCTGATAACTACAATATTAAAAAATTTAAATGTAACGTCAGTCGCCATTTTCTGTTACTTTGGTCCCTTTTCCTTTCCTCACCCCCCCACATCCACTCATTTCACCCAGTTTCACTTTCCATACCCCCCTGTGTCTTAGTGGCACTCTTGCCTTGCTTGGGATGAAATGCTTAAAATAATTAAGCAATGATAACTCCTCATCCCAGTGAATTTCCCTTCAAGGTTAACAATAGGTGTAACAGTTTTCGATTTGTTTTGTATTGCACTGTATAATTTACATAGGTCAGGTTCTAAAAGGAATCTTAATTCTTCTATGCGCCACGTCGTTTTAGGACATTGCCCTCCATCACTTCCTATTACTTGTTGCCCTTTGCAGTTTTTCTCCCTTTGCTAAGGCTCACCTTCCATGTCATTTATTCAAACAAGGTCATCAGGTAGGTGACTCGCTGACTTCCGCCATCTCTCTTGACATCGATATGTCATGTGAAGGTGAAGTTTTCCAAACCCTCTTTCCTCATTATGTGTCCAAGCAATTTCAGCCGTCTCTTCCTGATTTCGATTGTAAGTTCGTTTTACTGTCATTTTTTGTAATACTTCCTCGTTGCTTACTCGCTTCGTCTGTTGAATTCTAAGTATCATTCTGTAGAACAATATTCCCATTGCCCCCGGTTTACCCCTCATTTGGGTGGATATCCCCCATTCACGACCATATAAGACGATGTCTATAACATAGAAATCCAGCGCTTTTTTTCTTTGTTTCTGTTATACCTGACGTACCTATTCTATTATTAATAGACTTTCCCACACATAATAAGTAGTAATAGTAATAGCGAGCGCCAGTTTGGCTCAGTGGTGTTGAGCGAGTCAGTCGATATCGGACATTGAAGTATCATCCATCACAACTAGATTTGCTGCGTCATTAACTCTTATTTCAAGTTTCTAACGTCTTGTACGTCGAACCTAATTTAAGACGACTTATTGAAATACAAGCCTGTGAAAACTACTCTACAACAGTTTCTAACAAAATTTTTCTGTTTTGCTTAGCTATTGGAATGCTTTTTTCGCTAATCAAATGTGTACTTCGGATCTCGGTGTCACATTTTCCATCCTCTGTTAAAACACTTCCCAGATATTTGAACTTCTGCACTTGTTTGATGTTTACATCTCTAATTCGTAACTCGTATCTTGGACTTTTTGCCTTGCTGATTTTTTAAAGCTATATTCGTTGAATATGGCTGCCATACCAGGTCTGGTGTTTAGGTTATATATCTCGAGATTGACGACCAAATCCCAAGAATGGTATGTGATGTTATCGGTCCTGACCTCATCTCGGATTCAGTCACATTACCACCACTGACATAGCTTCCCTCTGTCTTTTTTCTACAAATGGTTAAGGTACCATACTACTAGATTGGCTACTACGTCAATTGTTTTATTATTGAAATAGCTTGATGTAAGTTCTATTCTAATAGTTTCTTCCACCGCACTTCTCGCCTGTTGAACTCTCTTCATATTTCTTGATCCCCTGCCACCTACAATATTCCCTCCAACTTCAATCGCCATCTTTTGTCTTTCTGAATGCCGTTCTTGATTTAAGATCTCGACTTCAGTCACATTCCCACCACCATGACGTGGCTTCTCTCTATCTTTTCTAGAAATATTTTCATGACAATTTTCCTAATGAACTCTCCACCTTGATACCTTAACAGAGTGAATTTAAGCGCAGTACTAGATTAGCAACTAGGTCTCATAATTTTAGTGTTGAATGAGATAAAGATAACTGTATGTTCTATTCTAATAAATTCTTTTCTCACACTTCTCACCTGTGGAACTCTCTTCTGGTTTCTTGCTTCCCTGACACCTACAATCTTCAAAAATGTAAATGCAATGTCCAGGGCCCGATTTAGATGAAGTGAGGCTCTAGGCTACTTCACTTTTGAGACCCCCTCCAAATCCCACATTTCCACAAGTAGAGGAAAATGGAAGAGTGTTAAATTAAACAATTTGATGTGGTTGTAAGCCTCGACGTTCTGGTTAAAAGGAATTTTACCAACACGTTTTCTAGTAATTAGATTTCAACAATAATTCTGGGTTTTTCTGTCAACCAAAAACTATAAAATTTAAGTGGTTACTGCTTAACTATTCGTTTACTCAATGAAAGAAGTTTACAAGTAATGAAAGGTGGCCATCTTGTTTTCTTATCATTAAACATTTTATAATCTTTTTATTGAGTCAGGTTTTTTTTTCTCAATGAACTAATGAAAATGAAAAGTTTACAAGAAACAAAATCTATCTTACTCATTTATAAATCTACCATTCATCTGTGCATTGAATATTGTTGTCATATCTGATCTGGCGCTCCAACTATATATCTTGAGATTCTTGACAAAATTCAAAGAGTGTGCAATGTTATTGGTCTTGAACTGGCATCTCGACTTCAGTCACATTCCCACCACGATGACGTGGCTTCTCTCTATCTTTTTCTAGAAATATTTTCATGGCATTTTTCCTAATGAGCTCTCCATCTTGGTACTTTGACAGAGTAAATTTGAGCGCAGTACTTGATTAGCAACTAGGTCTCATCCTTCTAGTGTTGAATTAAATAGAGGTAACCGTAAGTTCTATTCTAATAGTTTCTTTTTTCGCACTTCTCGCTTGTGGAAGTTTTCTTGCTTCATTGCCGCCTACAATTCTCAAAAATAAAAATGCAGCGTCAATCGCCATCTTCTGTCTTCTTATCTGTTCTTTTATTTCCCTTTTTTCCTCACTAAAGTCTTTTCCTGTTGCCTTGCTTGGAGTGAAATTATTTAATAAAAAAGTAGATAGATGCCAGTCTCGCGCCCAAAGTTTTCGAATTCAGTTGTTATTCTCCTAGACTGGTTGCTAACCAAGGCTAAAACCTGCACTTCTATTTTTGTTGGTAGGGTAGATTCATATATTTTTCTAAGTTTATTTGTGCAAGATTGGACGCAACTTATTCGACTGGAATTTGAACTCGGTACACCAATTACACAATAAACTCAATGGTATATGTTTTGATACGTGACTCTAAATATATTTGGTTTCCAATTATTAGATGACGTTGTTGTCATTCTGGAGAGGGGGTCATTTAATTTAATTACAGTAAGAAATCTATTCTTATCTACGAGAATCTTCTATTAACATGAGCTTACTAATGAGTTAAAAAACGATTACATATTTTGTTAATCCCTTACTATTAGTATAAGGTTTTCATATATGAGTTTTAAGTAACATTTTCCAGTTGTTATTATTGTTTCCCTAGTCTCTTTCACAGAGTCGGTTTTTTCTTTTCTCGGCTTTGTAAACTTTTGCTATTTTGGTGTCTCAAAGGTACATCAAAAAGTTATTTTAATTTATTTATTTACAATTGTTCACTGTTCTGACGATAAACTACACCTTGCAGCAAGACCTCTGATCGGGAGTTTGGAGGTTTTGAGGAGCGGGGAACTACCTCCTAACTGATGTTGTCCCCATATCCACTCTGACCCGGGTCCCAGCTATGGGGAAATGGGGAAACCTCAAACAAAATGAAAAACACCGGGAAAGTATAAAAATACATTTTTCCATCGTAGAAAAATACAAACAACCACAAATAATAATAGTCCCGATATTGATAACAAAAAGCAAACATAATCCTACCTAACAACTGCATAACAGCCACCATTGAAAAAAAAAACAAACTTGCCCAACGTTGACATAAAATTTATCAACACCATCTCTAAAACAATAAGAGATTTAGTTAACGTCAAACAAGATAGCGACAACAGAACAGAGACAGGAATATACAAAATAAACTATACAAAATGCCGATTGATGTACACTGCAATTCAAAAGTTTGAAGCCACCCTCAGAATTAGCATGAGATGAACTTGTCAGAAGAGTGAAAAAAAAATGATAAAAAGCTCTTAGAGTCTTTGAAAAAAGAATGGAAACAGTTATCAAACTTATACGTTGAGAAACTTTTGCAAGGAATGCGAAAATGTTTTTTTCTGCAGTAATCAAGTCTAATGGAGTATATTTTGAAGAGAGCAAAATTTAATCATAAAATGTTTTTTCTTTTGGTTAAAATAAAATTTCTAATAAAAAAAATCATGTCATTTTTTTTAAATATGTATAATAATTTTCTCTTATTTAAATTACAAAAGAACTACTTTTTGGATCAATTTAAAAATTACCAGGGATGACCCTAAACTTTTGAACTGTACATTGATGACACCTCCAGAAACCTATAAAAGAGATTATATGAACACCTCAGAGTTTTCTGCATAACAACAATTTAAACGCACTTGTGGTTCATCGTAACACTTCTAACGGTGCTTTTGATTTAATAAAAAATGAGTCTGATTAAAAGAGAACAGAATTCACTGAGAAGGAAAAAAAACATTAAAAATGTGCTAATCACTCAAATCTCAATAGAAAACCTAAGAGCCAGGCCCTGCGTTATTACCACTGACCACAGCAAAGACAATAATTGTACAAAGCGGTATTACATTTGGCAGAAAGAACATTGACCAAATTGGAATCGGCTTATTCAAATATCTACAGTCCACTACGGATTTGATATGTATGTATATGCGTATGTGTATGTATATGTGTGCGTGTATAGATGTATATGTAAGCAAACAAACCAGGCCATTCCAATACGACCCATAATACCAGGAAAAACCAGGCAGCCTACAAACTATAAAAAATTAAGCTCTATATGTATATATATATATATATATATATATATATATATATATATATATATATATATTATATTATATATATATATATATATATATTTATATATTAATGTATATATTTTTATACATATATATATATATATATATTTGTATATTTAAATATATATATATATTTATATATTTATAATATTTATATATATATATATATATTTATATATATATATATATATATATATATATATTATATATATATTTAAAAATATATATATATATTTATATAAAGAAATTTTATATATATATATATATATATTTATATATTTGTATATTTATATAAAAATATGAATATAATTATAATATATAGGTTAATATATATATATGAATATTTATTTTTTATATATAATAAATATTAAATATATGTATATTTATTTATATATTTTATATATAATTTGTATATAGAAATATATACACTATATATATAAATATATATTTATATATTTTTTATATTTTCATATATTTATATATATAATCTTTAAAATATTTATTTATATATATATTTAAATATACATATATATTGACTGTTTGGAATTTTAATATATATAATATATTATTTATATATATATATATATATATATATATATATATGATATATATATAAATATATTTATATATATATTGTAAATATATTATATTTATTATATATTATATATATTTATATATATATATATATATATATTTATATATATTTATATTAATATATATAATACATAAATCATTCATTCATTCATACAAAAACAAATATTAACAGTTAATGACTTTGATTTAAATGGCGAGAATACATCTTCGCAAACAAATTTAATGAGGTACACTAACCCCGAACCTGTATATGAATGTAATGATCCCTGTTTATAAATTCCAGTTGCATAAGGTCTTTTTTTTTGTTTTTTACCAGACAAAAGAGGCAGAGGATTAATTCAACTAGAACTGTCTTACAAAACTACAACAATCGGTTTTCAAAGATACCTAGAAACTACATAAGATTGGATGATGATCTGTGTCAAAGAACATGAAAGAAATAAGAAACTTTATTCAGTAATAAAGGAAGCCAACAAATTCAAAAGGGTATTTCAAGTGGACGAAAAAGGGTAAATAAACCATAATACACCTGCTGCAGCGTTAAAAACCTGAAAGCAAATTCAATGGACCAAATGTGAGAAATGATGGCAATATAAACATCTTCATGGTCAATAATCTGCCCGTATCAAAGAAGCTGATATAGACAAACACCGTACGCAACAGTTGTTAAGAAGTGCAGGATTAAAAGTTTAAACGGAAAGTTTTATTCTTGTTTAATATGACAAATGCTTGCTAATTAGAAATTGCCAAGCAGACATACTGAAAAATTGTGTTCAACCCAAATGTAGATTCTGTGATGAATATCCAGAAACAATTGACCATCTTGTATCGGGTTGCACGGCATTGATACCCACTGAATATAAAACTAAACGTAACAGGGTGGGCCAATATCTGCACTGGGAACCTGCAACTTTTATGGGAAGGAAAGGGATTAAAATTGGTATAAACACTACCCAGACCTAATTACAGAGAGAGAGAGTGAGAGAGAGAGAGAGAGAGAGAGAGAGAGAGAGAAGGCGAGAGAGCAATGGAACGAGAGAGAGATAGAAAGAGAACAGTGGAACGAGAGAGAAAGAAAGGGAACAATGGAAAGAGAGAAATGAAATGAAAGAGAGAGAGAGAGCAATGGAACGAGAGACAGAGAAAGCAATGGAGCGAGAGAGAGAAAGAATAAAGCAGCGGAACGAAAGAGAAAGAAAGAGGAGAGCAATTGAAAGAAAGAAAGGAAGAAAGAAAGGAAGAAAGAAAGAGGAAAGCAGAGCAATGGAAAAAAGAAGAAAGTAATTGAAAGAATGATTTCATTTCAAATCTTCATCAGGGAAATGGAAAACAGCAACAGTTTTTAATATTTTGATTTGGACCCTCATACTTCTTCTGCATAATCATTTTTATTGCAATATTTAACTAAAGTTGTTAAATTCAAATATTTAATGATGCAATGGGGAAAATTCCACGTGTATTCTGTACTCATCGAACTTGTAAGGAGATTATTTATTCATTAAATATTATGATACACCTGAAAAGTAAAACAGATAAATCGTGAAATTTTCATGGGCCCTGCTTATTATTATTAATTATACATGAGTATATTCTCTCTTGATTCACCCCCCCCCCTATTTCGGACGAAACCAACGAAAACCAGTCAGCTTTTTTCTTCATTATCGACACTGTCGATAACAACTATATATAAAAAAAAAAAATATCACTTTTTTTTCTCCCTGGATTTTTTCTTTAGTCCGCCTATTTTAACGGTTGTTCGTTTGATTAGTGGCATATCAACACCTTATGGGTCATTTAATGCCGAAATTTAATTTCCTTGGGAGCATTAGTAATTTCATATACAAAATCCCAGTGTCTTTATTTTTGTTTGGCGTTTCACTATTTGTCCATAGCTAGAATCCCAACAGGTGCTACCACCCCGAGATTAGGGTGGACCTGGGAACAACAGCAATTAAAAGGTGTTTCCCGATCAGAGACCCTGCAGCTGGGTGTAGTGTATCTTCATACACTGGACAGTGTTTTAATGGTGATAATGAGTTTGTTTAAAAACACAAAAAAGTGACGGTTGTGCTAGTCGTTATCGGAGCATTAGGAACAGTGTTAAAGAACCTGGAGAGAAAGGCTGGAAGAACGAAAATTTAGATGAAGTGTCAGAATCATCTCAACGACGGCATAGTATAAAATGCCTACGGTACTGAGGAGAGTCCTGGTGTAATTTACTATCACTTGATCTCTTAATTTGTAAAAAAAAACTACGAGATATAAAACTTGAAATCAGACAATGAGTAGATGACAGATATTTTCAAAAATGAATACAAAAATACGAGGTCTGCTTCGAAATTATGCAACTATTTAACATTGACAAAAGAATAGTTTACCTAGGGTAGACCTCTTCCGCTTCAGAGTACCCTGTTTGAGTTCTCACTCAGTCGATTCCTACTTTTTCCAAGGGTAAGTGAATATAACGAACCCAACTGGACTTGGAACACGGCTCTCAGATTTCAAATTCTTAGCTCTTATTCATTACACTAACCGCGCGTCCAAGCTTACATACCAGATATTCTCAAGCGGTCACCCATCTAGGTACTAACAAGGCTCGACGTTGCTTAACTTTGGTGATCGCACAGGAACCGGTGTATCAACGTGATACGGCTATTTACGAGTGTGACGATAAATAACACAGTATAGCAACTAACCAAAGAGGAAAAATGTTTACAATTACCTTTTTGGGCCGTTTGAAAAGTTTCTTCCATTACAATCAAGAGACATGCGTTTTCCGGTCAAGGATTCTGTTAATTGAAATGAACGCTAGTAATGTACCCCTGTTCGTGGTTTGGGCACGCTGACATTATCTGGAAGTTGTTTAATTGTCGGAACAGAAAGAATGAATGATATGTTACGTACGGTGGCTGTTGTTATCATTATTATGATTATTATTAGAATTCAGAAACACGTCTTCTTGCGTGTCCCGTGAGGCAGCGTGGGAAAAAGAAAACGGGGGGAAAAAGGTCTGTCCTTTTGAAGAAGTGACTGTTCGTTGTAGTTGGCAGTTCAACAATCGCCGAATCAGTGGTGTTAAAACGCCGCGTCTAGTATTGATTAGCATTTCCATTAACTCATCGACGAAGGGTAGGCGAGGAAGAAGTTAGACACTCCCTTCTTTCTCTCTCTTTCTTTAACTCTCTGTTCGCGCATGCGTGCGCGTTTGGCGTGATGAAATGAGCTGAAGGGGAAAAAAAGTAGCTGACTCCTTAAATTTAGACGAAGAGTCCGTGTGGGAATAAAATTGTAGTCGTGTTGATGTTGGCACGCAAGTGATGCAGATGTAAAAAAAACAAAAAAAAACAAAAACAAAACAGCAAGTAAACAATACTTTAAAGCGATGATAAAGTTATGTTCATTAGTGCTCCTGCTGTTCGTCTCAAGATTCTTAAGAAAATTCCAAAAAGGATCTGCAATTAAATCGATCCTGACCTGGCATCTCGACTTCAGTCACTTACTCATCGACGTGACAAGGCTTCCCTCTGTCCTTTCTACAAATATTTTCATGACAACTGCCCTGACGAGACTTATTCCCTGGTGACCCGACTACATGGATTTAAGCGTGCTACTAGATTGGCATTTAGGTCCCACCGTTTTACTGTTAAAATTGCTAAATGTAACCAGCACTTCTACTCCAACAGCTTCATCTCTCGCACTTCTCGACTGTGGAACTCCCTTCCATTTACTTGCTTCCGTGATAACTACAATCTTCAAAAATTTAAATGCAACGTCAATTGCTCTCCTCTGTCTTGAATGTCGTTCATCTTTTGTCCTTTCCGCAATCCTCCCTATACTCAGTCTTTTCGCTCACTTTCACTTTCTGTAACTCTCTGCGTACTAATAACATTCCCGTCTTGTTTGGGGTGAAATGATTTTAAAAAATACACCCGGGTTGTAAGTACCATTTCAAGGGCCTTCAGAGTGTTGTAAATACATATAACATCAGTTAATAAATAATATATACGTATTATGTTGACTATTTTAATTATGCTTATATTATTTCTTGAGTAATCCTGAGGTGCTAACATTTATAGCAAATGTTTATTAATTAAACCTATTCTGTTAGTAAATTAATTTGCATTAATTCCTGACCACTGACAATTCCTTTTCGTATTTTTATATATTTTCATAAACACACACAGATATATATATATATATATATATATATATTGAGAATAAAATGAACATAGATGTCACTTCTTTATCCAAGATGACATCTGATTGCAATTTGAGATCAAGCATGAAACAGACTGTCGTAAATAAGTGTTGATTCTATTTCACTTTTTATATTTACAACGCTCTATCTCTGATATTGAGCAGTTTATCCCATAAATAGTTAGCATATATTTAAAGATTATATATATATATATATATAAACAAAATGATAGGATAATGAACAAGTAGGGAATAAAAATCTATCATGTTTCACTTTATTATCTTCTTCGACAGAGATCAAGTTAGAAATGATAAAAATTTTTATATATATATATATATATATATATATATATATATATATATATATATATACAATAAACAAGATGATTGAAAAGTAGCTTAAATTTTAAAATACTTATAATTTATTTTTAACTCTACTTTTTTACAAGAAATGGAGATGAGTGGAAAGCTTTTAGAATGATGTTTTAATTAAAATTCGATATGGACACCAGATTTCGCTACCAGCTTCTCAAGCTACCAAGGAACTCTTGTGGTATGGAAGACATAACTTCTTGTATTCACCCTTCAAATTCTTCCAAAGTCTTGGTTTAGTATAGTAGACTTGCTTCTAACCCCCCCCCCGCAAAAAAAGTTACAGGTTCTTAAATCAGGACTTCTGGCTGGCCACTCATTTATAAAATAACAGTGAGTTACTTTCCAATCACTCCGTGTGTGTATATATAATATATATATATTAATGCGTTTCATTAAATATAGAGAAGTTTTGTTTATTTATTTTAAGTAAGTTCCTTTCATATTGTCTGATAGGCTTAACATTATCATTGAAAGATGAAAGGAAATCACCATATTGATACATGTTTAAATCCAATCTAAGCTTTCGGCTTACATAAGCCATTATCAAAGATGACAATTACTTTTCAATATATCAACCAATACACGGAATAATAATGCAACAAAACAAACTCATTATTGTTTCGTCCGCAAACTCGTAGATAACAGAGGGGGTTGGCAAAATATTGTCGAATCAGGAAACAATGTCACTGAAGAAGAGAGAACATGCTAATTCATGACCTCAGATCAAAACAGTTTTGATGATGCGTTAATATGATAATCTCTATTTTGTTCATATTGTAATTATATGGGTTTTGTTTTTCTAGTTATGTCAGTTTTATTTACACTATTTAGACACGGTGGAGTAATGGGTAGCAGCTCGGATTGAGGAATCGGAGAGCCGAGTTCGAATTCCAGTCAAATCCATTACATTCACTTACGTGCTAATACCCTTGCGAAAGGTATGAATCTGTTTCTTCTCCCACCTCATCTATAGCCTTGGATGGCAACTGGTCTACCGCAGAAACAAATGGCAACCTACTGCGGGAAAAATATGCCACGTCATTCATATATCGAAAGATACATGATCGCCTAAGCGTGTATCACGCATGGCACATAACTGACTAACTGACGGTAGAGTAATGGATAGCGACTCAGATTGAGGAATCAGAGAGCTGAGTTCGAATTCCAGTCGAATCCATTACATTCAATTACGTGTTAATACCCTTGGGAATAATATGATTCCACTTCTTCCCCCAGCCATGGGTAAATAGTAGGGCAGCCTTGGTTGACAACCGGTCTAGGAGAAAGTAACTCTGAATTCAAAACTGTATGTAACCCTGGAGTAACACATACTATACAGCTAAAGAAATGATCATTCACATTGGTTACGGTCGAATGATGATGATTTACACGAGGACTATTATCCTCATCTTGTGTATCTATCACAACAGGCACTCCGGCCTTCATCAGGTATATGTCGACCCGGGTAACCTACATGAAAGTTTGAACTGGAATCTTTATTTAATCTACTATTGCGGGAAAATATTCAGCCTAGTGAATGATGAATCGAAAGAGATTGTCCAAGCGTGTATCACGTATGGCATTTAACTGATTGACTAACTACTGTTACCTCGACTATGGATATTTCGTCTAGTTCTTATTTTGAGTACTGCTCAGTTATTACTCACCCTGTTTCTCATAATTCCTATGTCACGAACTAACCCTGTAATCTATTAGGCTAATATTCCACGGGGTAAAACTCTTTGCAGAATTTGAAACCATAGACCTAAACTGCCTCATTATAAGTGCTGCTGCTTCTGCTGTACTCATCGAAGGGTTTCTTTTGTTATAGCTGCTGCTATTGAAGACATGCATTCATTTGTCTCTCTTTATTAGCGGCTCCCATGTCGTATTTATTTAAGTTAGTTGGCGGAAAAGTGTAGTCGTTGTGCAACCAATGTTTACTTTCTTGAAGCGGGCGAGTGAATTCATAGACAAAAATCCGCGTAAGCTATGCCTCTTACTCTGTAACCCTCTACTTCGAGTGGCCCCCGGGCCTTGTTCAAGATGAACACCACTGTAAAAAATGTCCATTCAGGACGCACGTGGTCATGGCTCTCCACAGCTTCCATTTTCTTTATCTGTGATTTGCTATGTTTTCGTGGGAAAGAATATGTAGTTGTTAAACGCCCTGTTCTTTCAGGCCATAGTCATGACTCTCCACAGCTTCCTTTTCTATATCTATGGTTTGCCATAACTTCTTGGGGGAAATAATGTGTAGACGTTATGCCAATTCAGGACGTACGTGGTCATAACTCTCCACGTTTTCATTTTCTGTATCCGTGTCTTCTTGGGAAAGAATGTAGTATAGTTAAGACGTGCTCCTTAAGAATGTAGGTCGTCATAGCTCTCCACAACTTCCATTTCCTTTATATCTGTGATTTGTCATGGCTTTTTGGGAAGATCGTAAAATCATTTTCTCTTGCCTTCCTTGCAGTTTAGAATTCACTTTTTCCTTCTTCTAAACTAGTTGCCACCCTAGGCTCGGGAGCCCCTTCAGCTTCGACGGTTTAACCATTTGCGGGTAGGTTGACAGGGAGTAGATGGGTTCATGCCTTTCTCAGTCGTGTGAATCTGAATTGGTCAGAATTCTTTCGATTCTGCATTCTGCACTAATAATCGTTATGCTATCTGCCCATCTTTACATAACAAACGTGGGGGATAATGGCTCTCCACAATTTCCTGTCTTTTGTAACTCTTAGTAATGTTTGTCGCTTTGCTATCTCTGCTAAACCCTGTCCAGCCAACCATTTAAACAAGCTCGTTAGGTAGGTTATGTTCTATTTTCCTTTGTCCTATTTGCCTTGAATATGTTCTGTGGGTGTCCAATTTTCTAAGCCCTCTTTCCTCATTATGAGCCCTTAATATTTCAAATGTCTCTTTTTGATTCTAAGTAAAAGTATTCTTTTTGCTTTGCTTTTTCTCTAAAACTTCGTCGTTGCTCACATGTTCAGTCTATGGTATTCTCATCATCCTTCTGTAGTACGACATTTCTGTTGCCTCAAGTCTCTTCTTTATCTGTGAGGAGATTATCTAGATTTCCATATAGGAAGAATGATATTACATAACAGTTCAGTACTATTTTCTTTGTTTCTAATGAAGTTATCCTATTTCTTAATACTTTGCTCATCTTTTGGAAGGCATCTTTCGCTATCCCAATGCCCCCTCGGATTTCGGTGTCGCATTTTCCGTTAAAATAATCCCTTGTTATTTAAATTTTTGTGCTTGCTTGATTTCAGTTTGTGTCTCTAATTTGCAATTCGCATGTTGGGCTGTTCGTTTTACTTTACATTCGGACATTCCGTTGTCTTAAAATTGATGATTACTCCTTTCTTCTTGCTTTCATTTATTACCTTTTATAGGAGTTCCTGTCGCTTCCTTGACGTGTTACCTCCTCCTAATTTTTGAAACCGCTACTAAGGGACGCTTTCCGGTACTACATATATTCCGGAGGCACGGTGGAGCAATGGATAGCGGCTTGGATTGCGGAATCGGAGAGCCGAGTTCGAATTCCAGTCGAATCTATTGCATTCACTTACGTGCTAATACCCTTGGGAAAGGTGTGAATCCTCTTTCTTCTCCCTCCAGCTATGGGTAAATAGCAGGACAGACTGGGTTCTATAGCCTTGGATGGCAACTGGTCAAACTCTGAATTCAAACCTACTCTTAGAGGAGGGTGAATGGAGTCTATCTGAGCCTTGGTTGGCAATCCATTTAGTGTTGGTGTCATGATAAAAACACCCTTGATAGCCCTAGCGAAGCATCAAGAATTCAGCTATTTTACAAGATTATGAACTACACCAATCAAAGAATTGGTGAGTTCAATCTCAAGATGATGATGATATTCCGCGATAATTATTCGCAGCCTCTTCTCACTTTTCACGTCAACATGTAAATTTATCGCGGAAGAACGCGTTCTCTTTTTGGGACACGCATGAATAATACACACACACACACACACGTACGCACGCACCTTTCACGTCATTTATTCTAGGACTTTATACTACACCAAACTACGCACACGCAAAAAATGCACTAGCTTAAATGTTTTCTTCATTGATGTAACACACAGCAATATTCTATTGTATATGACCAGACAAGCCCCAATCGATATTGACATCAAGAAACGGAAGAGGGATGGATCGGCCACACACTCCACAAACCTGCTTCTAGTGTCACCAGGTAGGCCCTTGACTGGAATCCATAAGGGAAGCGAAAAGTGGGTCGACCAAAATAGACTTGGCGCAGATGTATTGACGCACAGGCGAAGGCAGCCGTCACGACATGGGCCGAGCTGAAGAGGATCGCCCGGGGACCGCGTCCGTTGGGGAGGTGCTGTTGCTGCCCTTTGTTCCCCAAGAAATCAAGAGGCATAATGTATAAAAGGTTTTATATATATAACCCCTCTCTCTATATATATATATATATATATATATATATATATATATATATATATATAAAGTAATTATACTTGTCTGGAAAAACTTTAGGTGTTTTGGCTTGTAAATGAACAAACCAATACCCAAAAAAAAGAAGGGATAAAAAGAAAAACTAAGAACATGTAATTGAGGCGAAAACAATCGTCCAGAATCCAAGCTCAGAGTCCAAAGAAATAAAAACCTCCAAAACGAGTAAAACAAAAGTAACTAAGTAAAGTGCTCAATACGCTAAGTAGAGCAAATCTAGCCATGAACCTAAAGAGCCAGGTAAACCTACCTAGGTTTCACCTACGCAGGTTCGTTATATATATATATATATATATATATATATATATATATATATATATATATATTGGTCCTTGTTTTTCTTTAAAAATTTTTAGGTGGACTCATACTCTAAGTCTACCATGTTAGTTGTGGGCTTTCCAAAGGACACTTGTGTTTATCTCTCAACGCGTACACTGGCCCGCAACATCCTTTTTGTGTTTGTTACCAACACTATGTCCTCTGTATAATATTGCATCTGAAAAATAAAAGTGTGGCTGGTCGAATATCCGACGTTTTTTGTTTTGTTTTCGCCTTATTTTGATCATTTAATCGATTCATTGTATCTGGACTCCCATGCTAACTTAAATGAAATGAACTCCTAATTATTTATTTATATGTTTAAGCGAATATTATTAGTTCTTCGCACATTACTGATTAGACATATATTAAAGAGCCTTCGGCGTAATTGAAAGGATGAATCTATGCCTAAATACACCTGGATGAACACTAATTCAAATATTTTCCCCATCATGCGTCGGATACCACGACAATATTAATACAAGCGGAAAATCAGTTGAAAGAGCAGACGGAGATATGGAAAACAGGTTGTAAATGCATCAGGTTAACAATGTCGTTTGATAATAATCAGTGACAGTGATGTCGAAATCTTTTGTTGCCATGACTGGCACATGGTCATTAAAATCATGGGCCATAACCATTTTTACGTAAAGCATTTATAATTTTCCATTCTTGCCACCTTTGTAATTATTATTGAATAAGTATTCTTTGTCCTATTTTTCTACGTGTCGTATCTCTTCAGGAAGTGTGCGATCATGGTTCTCCACGACTTCCTATTCTTTGTAGCTCTTAGTAACGTTTGTATATTGACCATCCCTGCTACTACCCGTCCTCATATTCATTCCCATAAGCTATTGAGTTAAGAGACCAGTTACTTGTTCTTTTTGCCTTAGATATGTCTTGTGAGTGTCAAATTCTCCAAGCCCTCCTTCCATTATGTGTTCCAGAAAATTATCTGTCTTTTTCTGATTCAGAGTATAAGTGTCCTTTTTTGTTTTCGTTTTGCTTAAAACTACCTCGTTGCTTACACGTTCCACCCAAATATTCTCAACATCCTTCTGTAGAGCCATATTGTTTACAGTTTTCGCTTCATTTGTGAGGAAATTGTCCAGCATTCGCTGCCGTTTCAGAAGATCGACATTACATAGAAATTTGATTTTTTTTTTTTTTTTTTTTTTTTTTTTGAAAACACTTTATGTGGATTACGGTGCCATATTTTTCATCCTATATTAAAACACTTCCCACATAGTTAAACCTTTGTGCTTGTTTGACACCTCCAATTCGTAATTCGCACCTTCGGCTCGCCATCTTGATGACGATTATACTTTCTGCCATCTTGGAATTAATGTTTAATTCTTTCTTCTTGCTTTCCTTTCGTACTTTAGTTTTCCTTCTGTGTATGCCATTAACACAGTGCCATGTGCGTATCTTACAAGTGCTGCAGTATAACTACGAACGATAATAGGTATGTCCCTATTCACATAAATACAGTAGTAAATACTGTATGTTGGTCTAGAGTTGGAGATTCGTCTCTAGCTGTGCTGGTCAAACTCTCTGCCCGGAGGCTATGTCAAAGTCGCGTCTCAGGAAACAGCTATCCGACCTCTTTTTTATGCGGGGTCTACGGGGAATTTTTGGCCGAGCCTACGGGCTCGAATACCCCACATTAAATTCGGCCTTGTGGCACATCTGACTGCGTGGGACGGTTGGTAGATATCCTGCAGTTGGAGATTCGACTCCAGCTGTGCTGGTCAAACTCTTTGCCTCCGGGCAGAAAGGATCCCCAGACGAGGTTATACCGAAGTGCAGAGTCTCGTCTCGGGAAACAGCTACCTGACTCCATTTTATACGGGGTCTACAGGGATTTTTTGGCCGAGCTAACTGGCTATCCTACATTAAATTCGGCCTTGTGCTACATCTGACCACGTGGGGCAGTTGTTAGATATCCTGCAGTTGGAGATTCATTAAGGAACTCACTTCTAGCAGTTGACGATTTCTTCTATGCGCCGCTGGCGATTCTTATATGCGTTGTTCTTGTCCTAAGTATTATCGTTCATTACCAACCTTCGCTTGATTATTCTATTCAGTAACCTTCTCTAGGTTACAACAATAATATTTCGTTAAAAACAAGAGTACTGAACTGTTGTTAAATAATCGTTTAGCAGACTTATTTTTAGAGAAAGTGTATCGCTGCTCCGATTTCTTGAGGTTGACCTTTGAGGTCAGATACAAGACAAAACAAAGTCGATTTTGATTGGTTGAGCCAGCGTGAGAACGATAGCCAGAAAAAAAGGTTTCCAGTGAGTTGTTTCATAACCGTGAAGCAATGTAGAACCGTGTCTGGAAACGGCTCCCCAGAGGAGGTAGAGAGCGATACCCCCCCCCTGGTTAGTTAGATGTATACATCGTCGTTAATAAACTAGTTAAGTTTAAATTTCTCTTTGTTGAGGTCTTTCATTTCAGAACCCAAACCAACTAATGATCACCAGCTGGAAGAAGACGAGAAAAGAGAAAGAAAATCCAACAATATGAGTGAATTGACGCCATTGACCCCACCACCAGGGAGATATGCAACACTGTTATGTGATATCAGCCCTCCTATATAGCAGTGGATGCTGGACAATCTCCGTACAGATGAAGAAAAGACTTGAGGCAACAGGAATTTAGTTCTACAGAAGATGCTGAGAATACTATGGAGCGAACATGTGAACAACGACGAAGTTTTAGAGAAAATGGAAACAAAAAACGAATGCTTAACATAAAGAAGGTACAGTTGAAATATCTAGGTCACGTAATGAGAAAAGAAGGCTTAGAAAATTTGATACTCACAGGACAGACTGAAGGCAAGAAGGACAGAGGAAAACAACGCTTAACTTACCTAACGGGCTTTGACGGAATAGGTTTAAAGAGAAATAATGACAAAATTTATTAATAGCTACGAAAGACAGGGATTCGTGGAGAGCCATGTTCATCAAAGAGCTGAAGAGGCACGGCACACAGAAGAAGGGCCCCACATCTCCCTTAAGACATCTTCGCTGTCGAGGTTGAATAAATATGGCGAGAAGAAACCTTCTCGTTTTACGTCTTTTTCTGAATGTAGCAAGACTGAAGGCTTAAGGTCATATCACGTTCCCGTACGAAGTTAAGCCACGTCGAGCCTGGTCAGGACCTAGATGGGTGACCGTTTGGTGCTGTAAGTTTGGATGTGTGGGTGGTGTAATGTCTAATGACACGGAATTGTTAATCGGAGAGCCGAGTTCCAATTCTAGTTGGGTTCGTTATATTTACTTGCGCGCAAATACTATTGGGAAAGGTATAAATCCACCTCGTCTCCCCCAGCTATGGGTTAATTAGTAAGACATGTATAATTAAACCATTATTATTTCCAAAAATAAAATAAAATTGTGCAAGGGACTCTGCCTGATCCCTTCTCACTGATACTAGTTTTCGTTATCCACACCGGGAACAAATTTGAAAAAGAGGATGAACTAACAAAGAATCCATTTTTAAGCTGTTCTTTTTACGAAGAACCTGATATATTTATTTATTTCATTGAACCTGGTCAGTCCGTAGATGTGTGACCGCTTGAGAATATCAGGTGCTCTAAGTTTGGATGTGCGGGTGACGTGATGAATCGTGTCTTGGAATTTCTTAATTGGAGAACCGAGTTCTAATTCTCGTTCCGTTCATTATATTCACTTACACGCAAATAACATTGAGAAAGGTATGAATCTACGTCTTATGCCCCCCATCTATGGATTAATTAATGAGACTTTTTTTTAATAAGACCATTATTAATTATTAATCAATAAAACAATTATCTACCACCAAAAGAAATTCTTAAAAGGTAAAAATATTTTCTGGTTTTTAATAACCTGCAAATGGTTGATAAGCCATAAAAAACGAATCAATCATTGAAATACTGATTAGCTACACAGGCATGTTTTTTTAGATTTATTTACATTCTCTGGAATATAAATGTATATAAATTACTGTAGTTACAATGTAAGGGATCAGTTTATATATTGAGTGTAATATAGAATTGATCCCCCACTTTATATCCACATTATAATTTCTTGTTTGGTTAACAAATTATGATTTCGTCTTCTCCCCAACCCGAGCTTGGGTTAATTAATATATTTAATTTATATCACTGAACCATATTATCTCCTCGCCCCCATCAAAAAAAAAAAAAAAATCTGACAATGTATATTTTAGGGTTGATAACCCGTAGAAAACAAATCAATCAACCAATGAAATGCTGATTAGCTATACAGGCATGTTTTTTAGATTTATTTACATTCTCTGGAATATAGATGTATAGAAATTACCGCGGTCACAAAGTGAGGAATTGGTTTATATATTGATTGTAATATAGAATTGATCCCTCACTTTATATCCAAATTATAATTTCTTGTTTGGCTAGCAAATTAAGATTTCGTATGAATTCTCGTCTTTTCTGCCTCAACCCCCACCCCCGATCTTGGGTCAATTAATATATTTTCTGGCTTTAAATAACTTGCAAAGGGTTGGAAAGTCGTAGAAAACAAATCAACTAACCATCTTTATTTATTGGGACTTTCAGTCGTTTGATAGGATGTCAGGGCATTGCCAAGTAACCCTACGAACGAATCAATAATGGCTACTTACTCTACATTTTACACTTGAAAGAGAACGAGAAAGAGTAATAAAAAATCACATTGATAACCCTTTTATCTTTCTTTATTGTTTTCCAATTGAACTTCAAAATATTTCCTTTGATCGGGTTGCTACGCTGAGATCTGAATATGATTTAGCAGACGACACTTCGTAAATATATTGATTTACGTAAAATGTTTTTTATGGTTTTCATAGCATGATATTTAATCCATTTTATCAGGTTAAACCATAAGTAATTTCCGTTTTTTGGGGGAATTAACTGTAATGTCGAACGTATCATACTAACTATTACGTAGCAGTTAAGAATAAATTTGGTTTACAATAACATACTTTAGTTTTTAAACGTCAGTGGTATCATACACGGTGGTTTAAAAGCCGTACAGAGAACTGTTCGGATTGATACGGAGACATTATGAATTTAAGCACAGGACTAGATTAGCACTTGCCGTCTTCTGTCAAAACACTTCTTAGATCTGTTCTCTTTTACGGCAAGGTCGTATAGAGGGTAAGTGAGATAAAGGAAAGCAACGCATGACATACCTTGCGGGTTTAAGCAAGTGGATGATAGAACATGGCCTGGGGAAGTAGCATAGTAAAATGACAAAACTTGTTGAGAGCTACAAGGAATAGGGGGAAGTGGAGAGCCATGATCGCCTTCGTCCTGAAAAGAATGATCTAGGTTAGAAAAATGTCTCATCAATTTATAGTTTAATTGGCTAGATGTAACCGTAAGTTCTATGCTAACAGTTTCTTTTCTCGCACTTCTTGCTTGTGTAACTCTCTTATACCTGTGTATTTTAATCACAGCTCAAGTGAAAATACGAAGTAATCAATGCTGATAGGTTTTTAGTAGTTATATTTTGAAAATTTCCCAAATATTATAAATTATTACTGCCCCTGAAATGACGTCTCAGCTTCAGTCATTTTCTCATCGCCGTAACGTTACTTCACCGTGCTCTTTTTCTATAAGTACTTCCATTGGTAATTGTTTGTTAAGAGATGTTCACTATGTTACCTAGATTTTATGAATTTAAGCGCAGTACTAGATTGGCGAGATGGTCTCATCAATTCACAATTGGCTAGATGTAAATTTTATGTTGACAGTTTCCTAACGTCGATCTTTAAAAATTCAGATGCAATGTCAATTGTTATTTTCTATCTTTCGGATCACCCTTCCATTGTTCTAGCTCCTTAATAATATTTATGTTTTCTAATTTTTTTACACCTTGTAATCCTTTGTGTCTTAGTGGCTTAATTGCCTTGCCTGGGGAGAAATCGATTCAAAAAATTAACCTTATATGGATCTGGTCACTACTTACCCAATAACACGAAATAAATCAATGAACTGTGTTATATTTTTGATTGTATGAAGTTAAAACTAAAATTGATAAATGATGGGGAAAAAGCTTACAATTTAAGAAGATAATTAAAGTTTATGATATCATGTACCGAGCGTGTGAGCAACGATGAGGTTTTGGAGAGGATGCGAACAAGGAGGAAGCTTATATTTAACATCAGGAAGAGGCAGATGAAGTTCCTGGGACACGTAATCAGAAAGGAGGGCTTGGAGAATCTGATACTCACAGTTCGAATAGAGGGAAGAAAAGACAAGAGAAAGCAACGCATGACATAACTAGCGGGTTTGAGCGAGTGGATGACAGAACTTGGCCTAGGGGAAGTAGTATAGGGACAAAACTTGTTGAGAGCTGCAAAGAATAGGAGGAAGTGGAGAGCCATGATCGCCCACGTCCTGAAAGGACACGGTACATAATAATGAACTAGGTTACAAACAAGGTCTCATCAATTTACAGTTTAACCGTAACCGTAAGTTCTATGCTAACAGTTTCTTTTCTCACACTTCTTGCTTGTGTAACTCTCTTATACCTGTGTATTTTAATCACAGCTCAGGTGAAAATACGAAGTTCTCAATGCTGATAGGTTTTTAGTAGTTATATTTTGAAAATTTCCCAAATATTATAAATTATTACTCATTTTCTCATCGCCGTAACGATACTTCTCCGTGCTTTTTTCTATAAGTACTTCCATTGGTAATTGTTTGTTAAGAGATGTTCACTATGTTACCTAGATTTTATGAATTTAACCGCAGTACTAGATTGGCGAGATGGTCTCATCAATTCACGCTTGAATTGGCTAGATGTAAGTTTTATGCTAACAATTTCCTAACGTCGATCTTTAAAAATTCAGATGCAATAGCACGAAGTCACAAGTCATCGTGCCCGAGGACTTGAGCGTACTGGCCTTGTTCAAATTGTTGATCGCGCTAGATAACACGCTCTTTGCCGAAACTGTAACTCTGGTCTGCTTAGCATAGTTGCAGTATAGACCACAGGTGGGCTCTGTGGATGTTGAATAAACACAAGCGCGCCTGAGCAAGCGTCTACAATAGGGATTGGCTGGCCGCCCTAGTAGACGGATATCCTCGAATACGAGTGGCCAGTTATATAATAAATTATTTTAGTTTTTATACAGCAGTGGCAGCATACACGGTGGATTAAAGAAAAATATTCGCCATGACAACGCAAGGCCGTATCGAGAAAGAACAATACAGAAAAATTTATGGAACTCGGTTGGTTTGTTCCGCTTCAACAACCATATTCTCCTGACTTTTCACCAACGGATTAACTTTCTTTTTTCCATCGGTATAAAATGCTTTGACAGAGAAAAATATTGCTGCAATATCTTTTTATGATTTTTTTTATATAAGTTCAATGCTTTGAATATTATTGCCACATATAGTCTAGTGCTCCTGCTATATATTTAGAGATTCTTGATAAAATTCAAAGAATCCGTATTATTACTGACCCTGACCTGGCATCTCAGCTTCAGTCACTTTCCCATCGCCGTAGCTTCCATGTGCCTCTTTTATAAACTCTTTCATAGTAATTGTTCTAAGAAAAGGAAAACATTAGTAAAGATATTGACATTGCGTTTAAATTTTTGAAAATCAAATTTGCCAGGAAAGCAGCAAGTCGGAAGAGAGTTCATAAGCCGAAAAGTGTGATAGAAGAAACAGTTAACATAAAACCTACGGTTATATCTAGCAATTTCAACTATAGAATGATGAGACCTTTCCGCCAATCTAGTGCTGCGTTTAAATTTATAAAGTCACGGTACCAAAAAGGAAAGTAATATTTATTTTGAATAATATAAAAATGTGGTACAAGGCCAAAAAGAGGGATAGTGAAGGCTGGTCTTCAATTTGTCTTATCTTAAACTTAGCCACAATTAGTGACCAAAATATACTATAGTATTCCTTACACCAAAACACCACATTCTTACTTACCATTCTTACTAGAGCCACCATAATACCTCAGAGACTCTATGAAATCCTAACTCGTCTCCATATGTACCATTTGTCTGGGGGGGGGTGTAAATATAACAGCCAGAGAGGAAAGGAATATTTTTTTTGAAAAATGCAAAAACGTGGCACAAGGCCAAAAGGGGAGGATAAGGGGAAGTCTGGTCTTCAATCTGTCTTATTTTAAATTTAGCTAGCCACGATTAATGATCCAAGCATATCACTGTGTTCTTTACGCCAAAACAACACATTCTTACTTACCATTCTTATTACAGCCACCATAATACCTCAGAGTCTCTATGTAGCCCTAACTAGTTCCTATATGTACAATTTGTCTGGCCAGATCGTTACCGACGAAATAAATCCATGAGGCAAATGTAGCAGTAGGCAAATTTCATTTGGTTGTAACCTTCTGCTGTAGACTAGAGACCTAGCTGCCAATCTAGTACTGCGCTTCAATTAGCAAAGTGAAAGTGCCAAAGAGAAAACCCCATCAGAACAGTTAGCATGAAAGTATTTATAGAAAGGGCACAGGGAAACTACAATACAGCGGTAGGAAAGGGACTAAAGCCGAGATGCCAGGTGAAGACCAATAATATCGCCGATGCTTCTTTGGATTTTATCAAGAATCTCTAAATATACAGCAGGAGCATCGGGCCATATGTGGCAGCAATATTCAAAGACGCCTTCCGATTCCGGTGTTGAATTTTCCGTCCCCTGTTAAAAAACTTCCTACATTTTTTTCAGGCATTTCACCCCAAGCAAGGCGGGAGTGTCACTAGCATGCAATGGATATAAAAAAAGGACGGGGATCAGGATCATGGTATCAGAAGCTATCGATTGACATTATATTTGAATATTTGAAGATTATAGCTATCAGGGAAGCAAGCAGGAGGAAGAAAGTTCCACTGTCGGGAAGTGCAAGAGAAGAAGCTGTTGGAGTAGAAGAGGCGGTTACATTTAACTGTTTCGACAGTAAAAGGGTGGGACCAAGATGTCAACCTAGTAGCAGGCTTAAATTCATGCAGTTGGGGCACTAGTGAAAGTAGCTTGTCAGAGCAGTTGCCAGGAAAATATTTGTAGAAAAAAAACAAAGTGAAGCCACAGCACATTTGTGAGAAAGTGACTGTAGACGAGATACCAGATCAGGACCTATCATATTGCATATCCGTCTCTGGATTTTGTTTAGGACAACGACATGCATATTTAAATTTTGTGCTCGATTTTAGTTTCCAATTTGTACTTTGCATATTGAGCAGTTCCATTTTGCTGACAATTTCGTCAAAATATTTTCAATTAAAACTAGTGTACTTACGTAAACATCTCTGCTATTTCCTTTCATATTTTTGTTCTAAAAGAATTCAGAGTATTTTAGGTTCTCAAAAGTTAGAATAAGAAGCAACAATAAGATGAAGAAAAGAAGTCATTAATAAATAATGAAAATACTTTATCTCTAATCTAGAATAACTTCAGTGGTGGGACTCTCTCCAAATCTGACATCATATTGCCATCTCTCTGATTTCACATTACTTATTTTAATGATCGGAAAGGAATCAATCATGGAAGTTGTCATAAAAAGGAACAATAAAATGAGGAAAAGGCTAACCAAAAATGAATAATTCGTAAGGTTATTCTCACGAATTGCACTATAAAAATGGCACCATTTAAAGTTGGCCTTGTCCTAAAAATATATAACATTTGTAAGTTAATACGTAATTAATGTCGAATTCAACTTGCTACCAAACTGAACATCTATATACCGTGTCTATTCAGGACGTTGGCAATCACGGCTCTCCACAATTTCCTATCCTTTGTAGCTCTTGATAAATTTTGTCGTTTTATCTCTTCTTCTTCTTCTTCTTCTTCTTCTTCTTTTATTATTATTATTATTATTTGCCGATTCTCTTCTGGACGTTGGCGATCACGGCTCTCCACAATTTCCTGTCTTTTGTAGCTCTTAATGAATGCTGTCTTTTTGTTATTTCTTCTAACCCCTGTTCTTCATATCTATTTACACAAACTCGTCCTTCTTTTATCCCTCTTCCTCCTCCTCTTCCTCCTCCTCTTCTTCTTCTGTCAATTTCAGCTTGGTACCAAAATGAACATCTATGTGCCGTGACCCTTCAGGATGTTCGCAATCACGGCTCTCCACAAGTTCCTGTTTTTTGTAGCTCTTGATAAATTTTTGTCTTTTTGTTATCTCTCCTAGACCCAGTCTTGCCTTCTATTTACACAAACTCTTTTTTCTTCTTGCAGGCGTTGGCGATTATGGCTCTCCACAATTTTCTGTCTTTTGTAATTCCTAGTAAATTTTATCTTTTTGTCATTTCTCCTAAAGCCTGTTCTGACATCCATTTGCACAAGCTCATTCGTTTTCTTTGACCGAGTCTTTTCCGGGCGTTGGCGATCATGGCTCTCCACAACTTCCTGTCTTTTGTAGCTCTTAGTGAATGTTGTTTTGTTATTTCTCCTAAACCCTATTCTGCAGATCTATTTACACAAACTTCTTTTTTTCTTCTTTTTCTTCTTTTTTCTTCTTATTTTTCTTCTATATGCCGAGTCTCTTCCAGACGTTGGTGATCATGGCTCTCTACAACTTTCTGTCTCTTATTTTCCTAATACTCTGCGTAGTTTATCAACTGGAACCTCGCTTTTAAGAATGTATTCACCCTCCATTTGTCTATCTATTAATTTTGGGTTGCCTACCAAGACTCAAAATTTTTCTTTCATCTTGTCTAACTTTTGTGTGTTTTCGGTTTTCTTTGCACTTGAAACACTTCCACTCGAAACAAACATCTTCGGATGCTTTGAATCCTGTTTCTGGAAATTCCCAGACGCCTGCCTGTCTCTCTTGTTATGTCATCTTCCTCTTCAAAGTCATAACCTTCATACTTTTTTTTTTCATCAGAAATTTTACTCATGATTTTCGTGAGAAAAAGGAAGCTAATATTCAGCTAGAATGACTTACCATGCAATGGCACCTTACACTCATGTTAATAAAATGGAATAATTCTTTCTAGAAAATGTCGATATTATCATGACTTTATCATAGGTACCACCACAGAAAACGCAATACCTAAGTTTTAAAATGAATTTTTAAAAATAAAAAATCTTTCTTGAAGAGTTTTAGTTTTAATTTCAAGTGAATAGATTAAATTCAATATTTCCAATAAGCTTTGCTGTATCTCAAAAACTAATTTAAATTAACTGGAAAGACCTTTTTTCTGTTTTTTTTTTCTAAAATAACTGATTAGCACCCTTTTTAGTCATCTTTCATCGCAATGTAATTCACTTTATTAAAAAATATTGCAAAAATAAAATATAAAATTTTCTGGAACTTTATTTGAGGAATCTTAGTTCATTTAAAGTATAATTAATCGGATTTGAAACAACTGTTATTTATTTTAAATTTAAAATATCGCAAAAATGCATTTTTAAAACCCAACAGTAGCTGTTTATTTAAGCTGTTGAAAGCTTGATGACAAATGGCTCTAATCTATTGTGGATTTAACCGTAAAAAAATAATTGAATATAAAGTAAGCGCCTTTTATATATAACTTTTAAGTACTCAGTAATCTTCAAAATTTAGGAAAATATTCGCCATAATGTTTTATTCAATTTTAGAAATTTTGGCTTTAAATTTACTATAGTTATCGCTCTTATTTTCTGATAATGTTGTGTACAGGCGCCCATATCTACAAAAATCGGCGCGTTTATACACATACAAAAAATGCAAAATTTGTTAAAAAAATTGGTCTTTGATGATTTGTACTAAGCTTTTCCATTTATGATTAGTAAATATAAATTTCACTTTAATAATAATAATAATATCATCTAAAAGGGCGAAATAAAGAATTTTAAAATATTTAAAACTGAAATTATCCTAAAGTAATGAAATCAATTTTTAAAAAATTCTTTATTCATTGAAAAATCTTTTTCTTAAGACAATAATGTCTTTAATATATCTTATTTATAAAAATGATTAAAAGTTTTTCTAATTAAATATTTTCATAGTTTTATAGTATTTTTTAGTTTACAATTTTTTTTTTATTTTAAATCCGATAATTTTTTGATTTTAGCAAGAATTTGCAAAACAAAGTGTTTTTTGCTGCAAAAAAGCGCTAAATTTCTTATAGTAATATTTCACCCACTTCGCTAACGGAAGAAAAACAAGATTTTTAACCTAAATTTCTAACGTACTAGAAAGTATTACAAAATTTAATAAAATAATCAAAAAATGCTTTAGTCTTTCCTCTTAATAATAACATAAACATTTTGACGATAAAACTTTGTTTTTATTAAATTTGGGGTCTTTTTTCATCATGGTACGCTCTTTTGTCAGCGAATTTTTAGAGGTAACTACTTTATCACCTCAGATTTTTCATTGGCCCAATAGTTTTACATGACCGTAATTCTGTTTAAAGTGGCGTTTCTTTTGTTACACGGAAAGATACTATAGATAACATGGACCGAATATGTGAACAACAATAAAGTTTTAGAGAAAATGGAAACAAAAAAAAACAAACTTATACTTATCAGCAGAAAGAGACAATTGAAATTTCTAGGGCACATAATGAGGGAAGAGGGTTTGGAAAATCTGATACTCACAAGACAGATTGACGGCAAGAGAGACAGAGGAAAACAACGCATAACGTACTTAGTGGGCTTGAGTAAATAGATGGAGGAACAAGGTTTAGGAGAGATGACAAAAATACATTTATTAACAGCTACAAAGGACAGGAAGTTGTGGAGAGCCATGATCGCCTACATCCTGAGGGAAGACAGCACATAAAGGAGAATCTTTCGTTATATGGCAGTTACAAAAACCCAGCTTACTTACCAATTCTCAAAGTCCAACCTTTTTTATTTTAAATCTGATAATTATTTGATTTTAGCAAGAATTTCCAAAACAAGGTGTTTTTACCGCAAAAAAGGCGCCAAATTTCCTAAACTAATATTTGTCCCACCCGCTAACGCAAGAAAAACAAGATTTTTACCTGAATTTCGAACGTGCTAGAAAAGATTAAAATTAAAAAAAAATTAATCAAAAATAACTTTGGTCTTTCCTCTTAATAATATCAAACATTTTAACGATAAAACTTTGTTTTTATTAAGTTTGTAAGGTTTGCTGCTAAAAGCACATTGCTAAACAATCTTAACTTAGTATTAAAATAAAAGTGTATAATCATTTTATGTAGGTAATCGGAAACATTTACACACCATCTATTTTTTTGTATTGAATCCTCAACAGAGGGACTGTTTCAAACCTCTTCAGTGTGGCTAGACTGCTTCAAGCCGGGATCAAAACCCGACCGGTTTGGCATCAATTACAGATCCTACCCCTAGACTATCGTCGCACGGCAGAGCGAATGGCGATTTTTAAAGTTTTCTATACGAAATAAGCCAGTGGCTAAGAGAGCTCAATTCAGTTAAAGAGCAATGCGTTAATAGCAGTAGGAGCGACTGTTTTTAAAATCAACCTGTTCTCAAGAGAGCTCAACCGGATTTCCCGGGTGTATATATATATATATATATATATATTGTCATCCATACACACACACACACACACACATATATATATAAGTTATTACATACAGACAGAGAAGTTACCACTACAAAAATTCATATTTGTTTCGATGTCTAATTCAAGCATTTCATCTCATTAAATTGCGAACATTGTATGTAATAATGTATAATATACAACTATTTCTCTACTTTTTGTATTGAGCTCTCTCTTAAATTAATGTTATGAACGTTTGAATTTATATTATTTACGTTCTCTTTACATTTGTGTATATATATATATATTATTACATTTGTGTATGTATATATATATATATATATATATATATATATATATATATATATATATATGAACGAGAATATGAGAATGTGAATATTATTACATTATTCGGAATTTATTGTCCTCATCTTTGTCGGCCTTCTTCAGGTGGTTGGAATATCGAAGTGAACCCTTTATTTCGCTCACTGGGATAGACTGTTCTAGTTCCACGTGCCACGTTTTTAATGGATGTCAGTTATCAGTTATCTCCTGCTTAATTCCCCTCTCAAAGTTCTCCACTGCCTTAGCCGGGTATTGAACTCACACTTTTTGTGGTTTGTCACTGGATCTAACTAACGCCTTTATCCACTGTGCCATATGTCCTTGAGGAAGAAGGCCGGAGCGTACAACGGCCGAAACGTTGTAATAAATATGGCGACCAAGATGAGGACAATAGTCCGAATAATATAAATAATGTACATAATACCTCACCTCAGAAATATAGACAGAGAATGTGAATGTTAATATGAGAAAGAGGATACGAATATAAGAATATGAGAATGAGAATATTCGATTCCATTTTTTTTTTCTCCAGCGCCAAGTAGGAATTAGCGGTATTTCCTACTACAATATATCTTTCACTCCAAGTCACTGACAAGTTAATTCTTTATTAAATTTTGTTTATTCCTTTGTAAATTCCGTTTCTGTTTATTAAGAAACTTCTATGTTTCTGTGATCTTTATTTGAGAGGTCATGGCGTGAGCACTTTTTCTATTCACGCGCTGTGTCTCTTCAAGGGTGATGATGGCTCTCCACAACTTCATATCCTTTGTAGCTCTTGGAATCTGCTGCTAGGTCTGCTTCTTGGAAAATTGTTTAACCGTGTCTTGGTTAGACATTTTTTTCCTCCAGAACCCATCTTGCAGATTTATAAATCTACCCGGCGTCCGTGCATTGAATATTACTGCCATATGTAGTCTGGTGCACCTGTTATATATCTTGAAGTTCTCGACAAAATCTAAAGAAGGGTCTGTAATATTATCGGTCCTGTCCTGGCATCTCGGCACTTTCACAACGCCGTAACATGGCGTCCCCCCTTTTTTTAAATGAATATTTTCATAGTAATTGTTTCCATGAGCTCTCCTCTTTGGTACCCTCGATCGCATGAATTTAAAGACTGTATTTATACTATGAACAGAACCCTCTTTTAAAAGGATAAGAAAATAAATATTTTTTCTGACAAATGTGGCACGTGGAGGGTTTAATGAATGCTAATTTAAAATGAATTTTTCATCTGTCTCAATGTTTTTTCCAAATTTTCTATTACATTTCGCTTTTGTAAAAATGTACTTCCAGTTTCATGGAATTTCTATTTGTCTGGCGTCGAGGTTTCATCATTTTACAGTCGAGTTGGCCAAATGTAACCGTAAGTTCTATGCTAAAAGCTTCTCGCACTTTTCGCTTGTGGAACTCTGTTTCGGTTTCATACTTTCCAGCCAACTATGATCTTTAAAAATTTAAATGCAATGTCAATCGTTATCTACTTCTTCTTGATTGCTCTTTTTTTTGTACACGTTCTATAATGTTTCTCTTTTTCTTATCCTTTCATATTCAGTAACACCTTTAGTGACTTCAAAGTCAGGGATCGTTTTGACACTGCATTTATACTATGAACAGAACCCCCCCTTTTTTTTAAAAGGATAACAAAATAAATATTTTTTTCTGGCAAATGTGTCACGTGGAGGGTTTAATGAATGCTAATCTAAAACGAATTATTCTCCTGTGTCCATGTTTTTTTTCCCAAGTTTTAAGAACGGACAAGTAAATTTAAGTAACGAATCCTATTTTCTAAAACTCGGATAAATACTGCAGATTCCCAATATTCACAATGAAAATATCTTTTTATCAATCTGTTATATAGATTAAGGTATATATATATATATATATATATATATATATATATATATATAAAGACATTTTTATGTTTAATATTCTTTTTATAGATACAAGTATTTAAGTAAATGCTCTGTTTATAATAAACAGTATTAAATAACATTTACCGGCCTGAATGTCCGAGAAATTTTCATAGAAAATATTCGTCCTTCGACAGGATTCGAACCTGTATCCTATACGGAACCGTCATATAGCCTGACGTGCCTTACCGTTCGGCCACAAAGGATCGTTCGGTTGGCAAATTTATGCATGGAAAATTGAAGTTTATAAGCAGTAAATTCGACCTTGCCAACCGAACGATTCGTTATTCTTGAATGACTTCTAAAGAGCTTCTTCTATAAGAAGTAGAGAAGAAACACAAATCACAAATTTTTAACAAGAAAATTGAGGGCACAAGGACATTTTCCAGTGAGATATCTCTCATAAAATCGTGCATTTTCAGGTCAGATTATCTGAATTGAAATAGATTAGAATTCATTTTGGAATTTATTGGGATACTTTTTCTTGAATGATAAATCATTTTAACATGAAACGAAATAATATTTCAACTATGTCACTCGCCTAATTAAACCGTGAATATACCTGGGAATTAGGCATTTTGGCCTATTTTAAGCAAAATAGAAATTATCTCTACTGAGAAAACATGACATGATGGGGAAAAAATGAACTTGATTTTCAGATTCAGCGTAAAAAAATAGCCCAGAAACATGTGGCCATTGCCCAACAACATTTGCGTCGGAAAAAATGTCGACCGGTGTTATTTTCCACCCTACAACCCTTTTCCTCACAGACGAAACGTCGCAAGCCTCTCGCTTTTCTGTCGTTATTTCCATGGAAAGTGATTAGACGAACTACATTCCCCCCCATCCAGATCTAACCTCCCCGATGAAGAGCCTCCATGCCACTCCCATTGCAACTAACCCCCCACTTTTCCTTTTTATTCCAGTGGTGGAATGTAAGTTGCTTTGTGGGTCAGATTCCCCCAAACGATGCTTCCCCGATCACTATAATCTTAACCTGTTCAAGTCTAGGGTTAACCATTATATCACTTCATTAAGCAACGTCGAGCCTGGTCAGTACCTGGATGGGTGATCGCTTGGTGTTGTAGGCTTGGATGTGAGAGTGGTGTAATGCATAAATGGAAATTGGAGAACAGAGTTCCAATTCCAGTCGGGTTCGTTATATTCACTTACACGCAAATACTCTTCGGAAACGTATAAATCCACCTCTACTCCCCCCAGCTATGGGTTAATTAGTAGGACTTGTATCAGTAAATCATAATTATCTTAAAAAAATCTTTTCAATCGAGAAATATCTTTTGCCTTTACATAACCCACAACAGGTTGCTAAGCCGTAAAAAAACAGATCAAACAATTTCGGTTTATTGTTTGAATATATCGAACTTGTTTGTTTAAAAAAATTGTTAAATATTTTATTTTGTAAGTGGGTCATGAATAGGGAGGAAACAAAGATTTAGGAATTTGTAGGAAGTTATGGAGACTCATAATCGCCCACGTTCTGAAAGGACAGAGCATATAAATGGAAAAAGAAGTCAATATATCGCGCACATTTGGCTGTTTATGCGTGTACATCGTCTACTTTTATTAGACTGGGTTACATGATAAATCTATTGGACTTCTTTCTTTATTTGTGCAATAGAGTCCCTTTGTTTGGTGGTGTTGCTTTCTCATAATAGTAAAATAATTTTTCATGGTCAACATTTTAGCTTTTAGGCAAAATATGAAGAGTGAGTATGATTTTATTTTTAGAAATTATTGCTGAACTTGTTTCCACACGTTTCCGTTAAGGAACTGGAATTTTTCGAGAGAGAAAAAGAGAAAGGAAGAGAAAGACACAAAAGGAAGAAAGGAAGGGAGAAAGAAAGTAAGAAGAAGAAAAAAGAAAGCGTATAAATTATCAATTTATCTTAAAGTAAAAAGTATAAATGCATATATCGACCTTTTTCAGAATTTACTGACGCCAGGAAACCTCGATAAACTTTGTTTGTTTGTGTTTGTTTGTTTGTTTGTTTCTTTCTTTCTTTTCATAGCTCTTATTTCTTTTATTCTCTCTTTTATCCCATCGCTCTCTTCTTTCATTCTTTCTTTCTATTGTTCCTTTCTTTCACGCTTTCATTCCATAGCTCTTTCTTTCTTTCTTTTCTTGTCTCTTTCATTCCATCATAGTTTTCTTTCTTTCCTTCTTTCTTTCTTTCTTTCTTTTTCCCACTATCGTTTCTCTCTCTCTCTCTCTCTCATTCAATCACTTTCTTCTGTCTTTCTTTCACTTGTTTCTTTCTTTGTCTTTTTCATTTCATCACTCTCTTCTTTCTTTCTTTCTTTTTCTTTCTTTCTCTCTCTCTCTCTCTCTCTCTCTCTCTTATTCAATCACTTTCTTTTGTCTTTCTTTCAATTGTTTGTGTCTTTCTCTTTTTCATTCCATCACTCTCTTCTTTCTTTCTTTCTTTCTCTCTTTCTTTCTTTCTTTTTTTCTTTCAATTAATTCTTACAATTCTTTCTTCCTCTCTTTCGTCCCATTCCTATATCCTTTCTTTCTTTATTAAAGGTCTATTTCGTGAATCATTAATTCACCGGATATATCAAGGCGAGTTTGTCCACAGACGAACAAACAGTGGCAGGTCATGACTTGTTATTCCTTACTTGACAATATTCATACACAAGGCTCCCCCCACACACATACACCGACGCCTTCAGAGGGTGACCAAAACCTGTACAATTGATTGTTCACTAATGTCATTTGTAACAGCGTATCTCATACACGTATCCTTCAGCAAATAAAATCCCAAACACAGTTTTAAAAAAAATGTATTAACAGGATTTTTTTTACTCCCCCGTCGGTATGACTTATGCAAAAATTTACAGCAATGTTCAACAATGTTTGCTAGCGACCCCTATTGTCTGATTGGCTGGGATGAGCGTACGCCGTTCTTTTTGACGGTGGGTAAGCGTCGAGCTTTGATGACACCAATAACCTTTTTGTAATGGCGGGGATAGACATGAAATCCTCAATGCCAACTGATCTTTTAACTGTGATCACATATGAAGGCGGAGGGGAAAATGAAAATGCAGTAGGATTGATACTCGACCAAGACATGCAGTTATCCGAAATAATTTTTGATTTTGTGGTTAAACTGAAAGGAAAGCCTTTCAACATATCCATTGTAGTTGTGTAGAGTAATGGTTAGCGGCTCGTATTGAGGAATTAGAGAGACGAGTTCGAATTCCAGTCGAGTCTGTTACATTCACTTACGTCCTAATACCCTTGGGAAAGGTATTAATCCTCCTCGTCTCCCTCCAGCTACGGATAAATAGAAAGATACATGAATCGAAAGATACATGATCGCCTAAGCGTGTATCACGCATGGCACATAACTGACTGAATGCCAACTTCAAATATTAATCCTTTTCCTCCCCACTCCAGCTATGGGTAAACAGCAGAACAGACCGGGTTCTATAGCCTTGGATGGCAACTGGTCTACCGCAGAAAGGTCAACCTACGGCGGGAAAATATCTGCCTCATCAGTCATGTATCGAAAGATACATGATCACCTAATCGTGTATCACGCATGGCAAATAACGGACTGAAGGCCAACTTCAAATATTAATTCTCTTTCTCTCCCCCAGCTATGGGTAAATAACAGGACAGACCGGGTTCTATAGCCTTGGATTGCAACTGGTCTACCACAGAAAAAAATGGCAACCTACTGCGGTAAAAACAATCTGCCTCGTCAGTCATATATCGAACGATACATGATCGCCTAAGCGTGTATCATGCATAGCACATAAATGACTGAATGCCAACTTCAAATATTAATCTGTTTCCTCTCCTCTGAGCTATGGGTAAATAACATGACAGACCGGGTTCTATAGCCTTGGATGACAACTGGTCTACCGCAGAAAAAATGGCAACCTACTGTGAGAAAAATTTTGGCTCGTCAGTCAGATAACGAAAGGTATATTGTTGTCTAAGCGTGTATCATGCATGGCACATAACTGACTGAATGGAGACACGGTCGAGTAACAGTTAGTGGATTAAGGAATCGGAGAGCCGAGTTCGAATTCCAGACGAATCCATTACATTCACTTAAGTGCTAATATCCTTGGGACAGGTATGAATCCTCTTTTTCTCCCCCCCCCTGCTATGGATAAATAGCAGGACAGACCGTGTTCTATAGCCTTGGATGGCAACTGGTCTACCGCAGAAAGAAATGGCAACCTACTGCGGGAAAATATCTCTCCCTATTCAGCTATGGGTAAATAGCAGGACAGACCAGGTTCTATAGCCTTGGATGGCAACTGATCTACCGCAGAAAGAAATGGCAACCTACTGCGGGAAAATATCTCTCCCTATCCAGCTATGGGTAAATAGCAGGACAGACCAGGTTCTATAGCCTTGGATGGCAACTGATCTACCGCAGAAAGAAATGGCAACCTACTGCGGGAAAATATCTCTCCCTATCCAGCTATAGGTAAATAGCAGGACAGACCGGGTTCTATAGCCTTGGATGGCAACTGATCTACCGCAGAAAGAAATGGCAACCTACTGCGGGAAAATATCTCTCCCTATCCAGCTATGGGTAAATAGCAGGACAGACCAGGTTCTATAGCCTTGGATGGCAACTGATCTACCGCAGAAAGAAATGGCAACCTACTGCGGGAAAAAAATTTGTATCACGCATGGCACATAACTGAGTGATGCATCGACAGTACAAAGTACAGAAGAATCGACTTCTACTCTGCATTAGACAACGCCAAGGGCCCACTGCAAATCGCAAGAAATTATAATTTTCATGCGATACCTGAAGTAACCAACGTGAGGAATGATGAAATAGTTTGCTTATTCGCACTAGGAACCCGTAATGAACGCGGAGAAAAATGGGTCCAACGGTGTACGATGAATGACCAGGTAGAAGCCAACACCCGGTTTCAGGAACACCTAAGACGTATGACGCCCAGAAGAGGAAACAAAACAAAACAAATCGACTACACAGCTATCAACAAGAGATTCAGGAACGCAAGTGCCAATTGTGGACGCGACCACCTTCCAGTGATATGTAAACTTAGAGTGAAACTACGAAAGCTGAAGAGGCCTCAAGCGGGGTCCAAATTGCAATATGAAAGATTCTTGAACGACCTAAATCTGAAGGAGAAATATATAGATAGTGTGAAAAGCAGGTACTAGGGACCCAATGAAAATAGAAAATCAAAGTGAGACCCATTAAGAGAAGCTTTTATAACATCAACAATCATCCCAAAGGAAAATAGACGACGGAAAAAAAATAAATGGTTGACAGATGAAATTCTCGACATGATGGAAAGGTGACGAAAAACGAGGCCAAGGTAAGGGACAGAATAGAGGACACTACACGCAGAAATAAGGAACAAATGCAAGCAGGCTAAAGAGGAATGACTCAACGAAAAATGTACAGAAATAGGAAGAATGAGTATTAAATATGAAGCAGATATGCATAAAAAAATAAGAGAACAGGACAAAAGACATGCTCATCAACAGGATGAATAATATCCAAGGACGGAATGCTGATATTAGAGAAAGAAAAATACTCCTGAGATGGAATGAATATATCGGCTAATAAGACCAAAAAAAGTAAAAAAAAAAATGAAAAAAACAAACATTATTAGGGATCGAAAACAATAAAAGAGTAATCAAGACTTTAGATAACGATTAACATTGCATTTAAGTTTTTGGAGGTCAAAGTTGATTGGAAAGCATGGAGCCGGAAGAGAGTTCTACAAGTGAAAAGTGTGACAGAAGAAACTCCTAGTATAGAACTTACGGTTACATCGGGCTAATTCAACTCTGAACTGATGAGACCTTGCCGCCAATCTTGTACTGCGCTTAAATTCATAATGTCTAGGAACCATTGCGAAGGGTTAATCCGAACAATAACCATGAAAGTATTTATAGAATCGACAGAGGGAAGCTACATTACGGTGGTGGAAAAGTGGCTGCATTTGGATCTTCTCAAGAATCTCTAAATACACAGCAGGAGCATCGAACCATACGTCGCAGTCATATTCAAGGCATGGGCGAATGGTAGACTTATAGATATATAAGATAGTTACAGGAGATAACATTTTTTTAACACGACACAGTGAACCAACTTTCCTAGCAGCATACCAAGCAATTGATTCAATATAATCTTTTCACTTCATATTAGCGGAAAGTGTTAGCCCGTGAAGGCACAATGAGTCACTCTAATGGAGGTTAGCATCAGCAAATAAATAGTAAAATCTAATAATAAGCGGAACGTCTATTCAAATATGAGTATCCACTAGAAATAACATTTAAAGTGATAAAATATGTCGGTTTAATCGATAAAAATCCATTACTTCTTTAGAAATTGCTTTGTTTACGTTTCGGTATGAAGCTGAGCCAATATGAAAATTTCGAGGAATCTATGACGAGAAGGATTTCGCTTAATGACCCTGTTGGGAACTTGCTTGATCAGCAAACCCTCGACGTGGCCGAGTTGATTAAGGCACGTCGGATCTAACGACGGTTTCCCTCTGCTCAGAAGGAACTCAAGTTCGTGACATATTTTTTTGTGGATAAAGACGTTGGTTAGATCCAGTGACTAGACCCAAAGAGTTGTGAGTTCAATACCAGGCCACAGCAGTGGTGAACCAAAAACTTGGAGAGTTGAGTTAAAGGGAAATAACTGAGATATCCGAAAGAGGCATGGCACGTGGAACTAGGACAATCTACCCCGGTGGACGAAATAAAGGATTCGGTTCGAAATTCCAATCACCTGAAGAAGGTTGGAGCGCACAACGTCCGAAACGTTGTGAATATGGCAATGAAGATGAGGATAACAGTCAGAATAATGCAAGTAATATTTCTATTTAATAAGATTTCGCGAATATTCAAGTTATGGATAATATACATTAATTACTAATTTTTTTAATTAATAACTATTTGTGCCCAGTTGTTGACATTAATAGCTATCTGTTGATGTGTTTACCGAGGATCTCAAGGGGTCCCGGGTCATATGTGACAGCAATATTCTAAGCATGGACAAATGGTAGTCTTATAGATATTATAGATTGTCAATTTTAATGCCCCCAAAACAGAATGCTCTTTATTAATCATTTTAAAGAACTTGTTTTTTTTAGCATGGTTGATGCTAAACTCCAGGCGAGTAACTCAATGCATCTGCTTGGACATAGAAAGATTAAATTAAATCAGTTGATAAAGTATCTTGCTAGGAAAGTCGGTTACAATGCCGTACGAGGCAATTTTCCTCACAAGAATCTATCTTTCACATTTATGTCTTTTATTCATCGAACATAGACACATCTGGTCTGGTGATTATTCTATACATGTTTAAAAACCGCCCAATCGAGCGACATTGAAGCTAGCTCCTGTGGCGTGCTCTTGATTGGGTCTTCGGCTGGTTCAGGAGTTTGAGAGTCCCTAATTCTTTGCATATTCTCAGCATTGGAAGCTCTCTTGGCTGGCGTTTGATCTGGGTTTTCATTTACAATAGATTTCTTTTCCTTCGCTGCAGCATTGGCTCTTAACTGCAATATGATCCTCTTTTGGTAATTTCTTTGTGCGAGCCATACTTGCTGCCGTATGTGATAGGCAACAATAAACTCCAGACGAACTCCAAACTGATCACTGTATTTAAGTATTGCATTAATATTTAAGCTTACCTTTTAAAAGTTCAACGATAATTCTTTCTGCCGCCACTTAATTTAAAGACAGTTTGATGTACGTAGGTCCTTACTTTCCGTACAAACAATTATTTTTTTTATTTCATAGGGGACTTTCGCTGGATTTCACAATTAATTACGATTATTCCCAAATTTATTTCCAACTTATAAAAAAAACGTCGCAAAAAATCACATAAAAAATTGCCGAAAACAATCGCAGTAATGAAAACTTGGGAATCCAGAATTTCAGGATTACGAGTCCGGATCCTGCCTGAAATGTTTTTCAATTTGCTCACGGAGTCGGGCTGATTCCCAAATGGTATATATTGAACTACGGCCGCTAGGAGTAAAGTTGAAAAAGTGTAGCACAATTACACACTGAAATTCTCATTTATTTAAATAGATATCTAGAGATTCTTGACAAAATCCAAAGAATCTTCAACATTATCGGTCCTGACCTGGCATCCCGGCTTGGGCCCCTTTTCTACTTCCGTGTCGTTGCTTCCGTGAGCTTCTCTATACGTATTTTTACGGTAATTGCTCTGATAAGCTTTCATACTAGGTCCCTCAATTTCACGAATTGAAGCGTTCCTATATGACATCGAATGCTGGACAATCTCTTCAAAGATGAAGAAGAGACTTGAAGCAACAGAAATGTGGTACTACAGAAGGATGCTAAGGATACCAGAACATGTAAGCAACGGCAAGGTTTTAGAGATAATGGAAACAAAAAGGAAACTTCCACTTAACATCAGGAGGAGGCAGTTAAAATTTCTTGGGCACTTAATGAGGAAAAAAGGCTTGGAAAATCTGATAGTCACAGGGGAGATTGAGGGAAACAGTGCGTAACATATTTGATGAGCTTGAGTAAATGGATGATTGAACAGGATTTGGGAGAAATGACAAGAAAAACCTTAAGAGCTACAAGGAATTGCAAGATGTGGAGGGCCATGATCGCCTACGTCCTGAAGGGAGACGACACATAAAAGAAGACTAGATTGGAAGCTAGGTTTCACTGTTGAAATTATTTGCTGCAACCGTAAGTTCTATGTTAATGGATTCTTCTTTAGCACTTCTCGTCTGTGAAACTCTCTCTTCCGGCTAACTGCTTCCCTGTTAACTATGATCTTCAAATATTTAAATGCAATATCAATCGTCATTTGTCTTCTTGATACCCATTCTTCTATTGTTCTCACTGTTTCTCTTACTCTCGGTGACCTCCTTGCATCTTAGTGGCTTTATCGCCTTGATTTGAACTCTGATACATTGTTTATAAGTCTCCAAAATTCTTACACTGATGGCCACATGTGGGTAAAAGCGTTGGCTGGATCCATTGACTTGACCTAAAGAGTTGTGAGTTCAATACCTAGCTACTGCAATGGTGAACAAAAACTTAGGGAGTTGAGTTAAATGGAGATAACTGAGACATCTGGAACAGGCATGGCACGTGGAACTAGAACAATCTACCCCGGTGGATGAAATAAAGGGTTCAGTTCGAAATTTCAATCACCTGAAGAAGGCCGGAGCGTACAACGTTGTGAATATGGCAATACAAATGAGGACAAAACTCGTAACAATGTACATAACATAACGACGTAGTTTTCTTTTCTGACAAAGAAACCATTAGGTCGTTTTCTTTACTCTTATCTTAACAAAAAAAATGTTTTTTAAGTGATTTTTCACGAGGGACATGAAAGAACAGACGATCTGGTCTGTAAAGAAACAAAAGCACAACGCCCTTCGTAATCGACCCTTTGCCTGACCGTCGCACACCACCGTTCCTACGCCGTATCCCTCGTCATTACACCAGTTTTCAAATTCACAATCTTGCGACCGTTAGTGGTTTAGATAAGTTCTGATCCTATTGTTCGTTCTCACTCAGCAGCATGGGTGTCGGCGATGGGGAAAACGTTAAACGTCCAGTGGTCAGTATACGGTCAGACCATCCATCGGCAATCCATATATCCATTAGGGGGGTTGAACTGTATGTAGCCAAGGGAATCACACGGTTTGAAAATTTCCCAATGGGTTTTCTTTGTCACGTTTTCCCATCATAAATGAGAAAAAAGATGTTCAAAATCATGACCATTTTATATATATATATATATATATATATATATATATATATATATATGAGAGAGAGAGTGAGATGGTATGAGCACATAGCCGAACGTTCGAATCTCACCATGGTCAGTCTGTCAGGAAGGAGACTTTAGAAAAGTGCCTAAAAACCATACCACGGGTGGACCCAAGCCTTGTGAGTGAAATTGACGAGACGGAGAACGAAGTCGCAAGTCATTGTGGCCGAGGGATTGGGCGTGCTGGTCTCGTTCAAATTGCTGATCATGCTAGATAACACGCTCTCTCACAGAAACTGTAACTAAGGTCTGTTCAGTATAGTTACAGTATAAACCATAGGTGGGCTCTGTGGGTGTTGAATAAACACAAATGCGCCTGAGCAAGTTTGTGCAATAGGGATTGCTAATTGCCCTAGCAGACGGTGTCCCTCGAATACGATTGGCCAGCTATATATATATATATATATATATATATATATATATATATATATATATATATATATATATATATATAAGAAAGATAGAAGTCAACACTGAGAGACGTCAGGCTGTTTCATGCTAGATGCAATCGTCAGGCCGCCTGACGATTGCGTCTAGCATGAAACAGCCTGTCGCCCTTCAGTGTTGAAATTTTATTTATATTAAAAAATTTGTGTAAGAGCAAATTTGTCCAAATTGTGTAAGAGCATGGGATAAATTGTCCATCCCACAAAATGTTTAATATCTAAAAAAAAAACCCCAAAAACACTAAACTAATTGAATTTCTTGTTTTCCAGGTTATCAGATAAGAGGTTTAACCATCTTGAAACTATTTGTCTTAAGAATCATTGAAAAACCCTTTAAGTTATTCAGCTAGAAAGAGAACAGGTTACAATCGTTTCCTGTCAGCCCCACTGTCTTCCTAGGTGAGCAATAGTGAGAGGAAAAAGATCATTCAATCCTTCAGTAATGGTACCAATATTCATACTCTGACTTCCAAAGTCCATTCAAGAACCATCGAGAGAACAGTGAATAAGTTTAGAAAACAATGAACATTAGAAAGGAATATATATATATATATATATATATATATATATATATATATATATATATCAAATATGTTTGGTTTTGAATAATATATCGAAGTTCTGCCTATTCAATTTTTATTAACTTTTTCAAATTCTCCAATTAAGAAGAATCGGCAATGTTATTGGTTCTGACCTTGCATCTCGGTTTAAGGCACTTTTCTAAATTTCTTCTTCAGCCATGTTGATATTGTCCAGCATTCCCTGTCCTATAGGAGGTCCGATATTACATAAAAGTCAAATACTTTTTTCTTTGTTTCTAATACTTTGCTTAGCTTTTGGAAGGCATCTTTCGCTATCCTAATGCATCTTCATATTTTCGTGTTGCAAATTTAAATTTTAGTACTAGCTTGATTTTGGCATTTCCAGTTTGTAACCCGCATATTGGTCTGTCTCTTTAGAACCATAAATTCTACAATTGATGTTTAGTCCTTTCTTCTCGCCTATTTTTAATAACTTCTGTAGAAGTTTCTGTATTTTCCTCCCCGTGTCTATCAACCCTGTGTCATCTGTATATCTGATGTTGTTAAGATTGTGGCCGCCAATAACGAATCCTGGTAGAAGTTCTAATTCTCTCTGAATCACCTCAATGTAAAGGTTGAATAAGTCCGGTGAGAAGACACATCCCTGTCTTACACCTTTTTCTATTTTTATATATTTACTGAATCCGTATAAGACAAACTGGAGGACTCTTGACTGAAAAACATCTGGTTATTCGTCGAAAATTTCTCCTACGTAGCCTTGCCCCTTCAGGAAATGGATAATCATGGCTTACACAATATCCTTTGCCTTGTAATTATTAGCAAGGATTATCCCTTTGCGAAGCGACCCACCACTTTTTTTTTCTTAATTTGTAACCTAATTGTACAGATTTCTTTGCCATATAGAAATTATACACTGTTTTTAAAGATTTCAAAAGAAACTCTCTCCTTCTCTGTCGCTTTCTCTGTGTATCTTTACATTTCAGATCATGGTTCTCCACAGCCTCCTGTTTTTATTGATCTCCGCAATATCCATCTTTTTGTCTTTGTGGTACTTGTGTCATACTACGATTGAAACATCCACACAGAAGGGGTGATTTTATTTCTTGTTATGTAACCAGCGATAAGGGTCTTCAAAGCGGCCATGCTCTTAATCGAAAGGGAATCAATTAATAAATGAAAAACTTTGGAATCAAGTGTCAACGAAACCGGCTGTTGAGAATTTCCGGTCGCAGGTCTGCATTAATTATCACAGTTGGGTTGCGGCAGTTCTAGACTACCCGTTAACGGAGACATATAAATTATAAAAAATTTTAATTCTAATTTTTGTTGGATTTTTTCAGCTGCGCGTCGATGAGAAGATAGTAGGTAGGAGGAAGAGTTGAGTGGAAAATTTGATCTGTTAATGGAAGTTGTCCCCAAAGGTCATCTACCTAACCACCCAGGCCAGGCAGTTGAAGTTCTGTATAAACAACGAAATTGTATTGTGTGGCGTTGATTTTAATCTCTTGTTTCCCTAAACTGGCGTGCAAAACCTTTCCGGTTGTTGGTAAAACGAAGGCGAATTTAGAAATGCATTAATTTTTTTGTGTTCGCTCAATAAAAAGCTGGGATACGACCACGTTGTATGTTTACACTTGTTTCTCCATCCATAAACTTGTTAATTCGTTAATTTCCTATGCTTATGGCCGCATCACGTTGAAACACTAGTTCCCGTACAATCACCGTAGCTAAGCAACGTCAAGCCTGGTCACTACCTAGATGGGTGACCGCTTGGGGATACCAGGTGCTATACATTTAGATGTGCGGGTGGTGTAATGGATAATGGCTCAGAATTCTTAATCAGAGATTCGAGTCCCAAATCAAGTTGGGTTCGTTGTATTCACTTTCACGCAAATATCCTTGGGAAAGGCATGAATCCACTTCTGTTATGGGTCAGTTCATAGGACTTGTATCACTAAAATCATTATTAGCTCGAAAATAAAAATAAAATAAAACTGTGTACAAAATATTTAGATTTCGGTATTAAATAACCCATAGAGGCGTTGATATGCCGCTAAACAAAATCAAACAACCAAACCAATCAAAATATTTAGATTTCGACATTAAATAACCCATAGAAGTGTTGATATGCCGCTAAACAAAATCACCCAAGAAAAACCAATCAAAATATTTAGATTTCGACATTAAATAACTCATAGAGGTGTTGATATGCCGCTGAACAAAAACAATCAACCAACCAAACCTATGCTTATTTTGCCTTTCATGTGAGTGTTCAGTTTTCCAAGCCTTCTTTCCGTATTTGTCCATAGCTTTTTTGTGGTCTGTCCATAGCGTAGTATTCGTGGTTAGAATCACATATTGGTGATAATATAATGATAATGGATTCATTATTTAGATCCAGAATATGCGCACAATACATCGTGTGAACGTATTTGGTAATCACAAGGATGTCGTTAAAACGTAAATCAATTGTCAGATCATTTATGCAATAAAGAATGCATGAAAGCAAATGTATTGATAATCCAGAAAAAGCAATGATTGATTTTTCATCGATTCTCTCTCTCTCTCCCCACCCCCACCAAAAAATTGTTTTTTTTTTATCATTTTCATAGCGTGTATGCGGCAGTCTTAAAGACAATGGTCATCGTTCAAGATGACTGTCCGTGCATTATCGTAATTTTTATAATGAAAAAGTTACGTAAAATTGACAGCCAAAATATTTTCTGTTCACAATCAGCATGCACAAGTTAAAGCCAAAAACTATTATATTTTAAATTTGGGATTTTTCCGCAGTCAAAATATCAACTTTACCTCGTTTATATACAGTGTCACTTAAGAACATGGCCGATTATGGTTCTCTATAACAATAAATAGCGCTTAGCGATTTATTTTTACAACCATTCTACCCTCTGTTCTGCAATCCATTTACACAAAATTTAGAGATAATACACTATCAGTTTCTTTCCTTGCCTTCATCATGTCCTTTGGGTGTTAAATTCTCCAAACCTTCTTTCTTAATTTATTCCAGAAATCACAGTTGTCTCTTTCTAAATACAAGTACATGTTTTGTTTAGATTTCCTTCAAAATTTTCCGTTGCACGCTCCATCCAGGTATTCTCGGCCTGTCTGTTTGAGGAACCACATCTCTGTTGTTTCAAGTTTCCTCTTCTGAGGAAGTCAAATCATGCTGAAAACGCTGAAGTTAAGCAATGTCGAGCCCACTCACTACTTTGATGAGGGACCGCTTGGGAAGACTTGCTACTGGAAGACTTGCTACTCTAAGCGACTTCCTACAATATGTTTCAGCTTTACATAACCCACAAAGGGTTGATAAGCCGTAAAAAAAAATAATTCATCTGAGAAAATTAGTTGGTTTAGTTTTGTTTGTTTTACGGCATATCAAGCGCAATGGGTTATTTAATGCCGACAAGATTTTTATTGCTGGTATTTTTTTTTCAAAAATGTATTGCTGGTTTTTATTTTTTTATTTTTATTTTATTTTATTTTTTGAAAAATGTATTGCTGGTAATTTTTTTCCCCAAAAATGTATTGCTGGTAATATTTCTTTTCAAAAATGTATTGCTGGTAATATTTCTTTTCAAAAATGTATTGTTGATAATATTTCTTTTCAAAAATGTATTGTTGATAATATTTCTTTTCAAAAATGTATTGCTGATAATATTTCTTTTCAAAAATGTATTGTTGATAATATTTCTTTTCAAAAATGTATTGTTGATAATATTTCTTTTCAAAAATGTATTGCTGGTAATATTTTTTTTTCTTCAAAAATACATTGCTGGTAATAATCTTTTACAAAAATGTACTGCTGGTATTAAAACCTATTCTTACACTTTCATAGAGTTTTTAACCCCATTTTGGGGGTTAACTATTTGCCCATAGCTGGGACCCTGACAGGGGCTACCACCCTGGGTCAGGGTGGGCCTGGGAACACCAGCAATTAAGAGGTGGTTCCACGCTCCTGAAAACCTCCTGATCAGAGGCCTTGCTGTTGGATGTAGTTTATCGTCTTACCCAGGACACGAGAAAATTAGCGCTATTAAAATTAGAAATTTACGCAGTCAAAATATCAGCAGTCCTTTGGTATGACGCATAAACTGCATCCGGCACCAGGGCCTCTGATCGAGAGACAAACAGTAAACCCCCAAATAAAAACAAAACACTATGAAAGTCTAAAAATATATTTTTGTAGTAAAATTACCAGCAATACATTTTATTTACAAAATTACCAACAATACCTATTTATAGTAACATTCCCAACAACGCTTAGTATAGTAAAATGACAAACAATATATTTTATCTGTAGTTGAAGCCATAAAATTGTGTTCAATATATTTAGATTTCAGCATTAAATAACCCACAGATGTGTTGATATGCCGCTTAACAAAATCAGTCTAAATATATTAAGATATACAAACAATATATTTATAGTATATTTATAGTAGAAATACCATCAACAAATTTTATAGCAAAATGACCAATAATACATTTTATAGCAAAATGACCAACAATGCGTTTTATAACAAAATGACCAACAATGCATTTTATAACAAAATGACCAACAATGCATTTTATAACAAAATGACCAACAATACATTTTATAGCAAAATAACCAACAATACATTTTATAGCAAAATAACCAACAATGCATTTTATAGCAAAATGACCAACAATACATTTTATAGCAAAATAACCAACAATACATTTTATAGCAAAATAACCAACAATACATTTTATATGTAGTTGAAGGCATTCAAAATATATGAGGTTCAGGCCGTTTTTATTTATGCCGCTAAACAAAATCAACCAAAATATATTATTATGTACTAACCTTATATTTTATAGCAAAATTACCAACAATACATTTATAGCAAAATGACCAACGATACATTTTACATGTAGTTGAAATCATACAATTGCGTTCAAAATATTTATATTTAGGCATTAAATAACCCATAGAGGTGTTGATATGCCACTAAACAAAATCAATCAACCAAAATATCAGCTTTATTTCTGTTATGTGCCGTGTCCATTCAGGACATAGATGGTTATGGCTCCCCATAAGCAACAGTTACCTCAAGTCTCCTCTTCATCTATAAAGAAATTAGTGCTTTTAAAATTGTGTTTCTTACGCAGCCGAAATACCAAATTTAATTTTTTATTTCTTTGATGATCCGTGTCCATTCAGGACGTAGGTGATTATGGCCCTCTACAACTTCCTATCTTTCTTCAAAAGAAACGACTTTCATAAAAACATTTGGACCTTTATTCGGAATATATACCAACGGAAAATAACATAGCAACAACCTTGATATATGCTTGAATTTAAACAAGGCTCTAAAGATACTAACAGTATGGCTGAATAATTATAAATGATTACAGATAATTATATGTGTGTGCCTATTCTAAAATAAGGAATGCATTAGCAGTACGCTGACCTTATATTAATATACTGTATATCCTCATTGAGGATTATCACAGGTTTGTAATCTTGTATGCACGCAATCGTATATCGTGTAAATACCACCCAACGATATATTATTCCATACTCCTTACACATGTTGATGCAATATTACAAGAGTTGTAGGTGGGCTAACTATACGAGTCAGGCGTCGTCCCATCATGTTTCCTACAGGTTGAAGGGAGCACAGGTCTGACAATTCAGGTCAGAAAATTTGTCAATATCGTGCAGAGTCGTACGCGCATCATGTTGGGCGATATTATCCTGCTAAAACAGCATATTGTCTTTCTGTTGCAGGACTGGCAACAGAATGCTTCTTTTGCTGATGGGATACAGCAAGTGCTGTAGGGGAGTTATCAAACATTTTATAGAGCAGGTTGAGTAGCATGGACATCATGTTTGTGGGAATTATCCTACTAGAGCAACACATTGCCTTCCTATTGCAGGAGTGACAGTAGTGTAAACCTCCAACTGGGCCCTTATACAGCTTTTAACCAACCGGCTAATGACTATCCCACGTTGCGTTTCTATTCTCGGGAACGGTCCGTTTCAAGGAAACGAAAGCTGAAAACAAATGCCACGGCAAAAAATAAGAATTCGAACCCTGTTCCCAATAAATCTACGTATTTTATTCAGTGCTTTGCTTGCTCGGTCTGGGTGGATAAGTACAGAAAAATATCTGGACCACCTTCTGCTATGGCGGACTAACAGCTCAAGTTTTCCTCTCGTCTCTTACTCCTACCAACTTTCTACCCATCTCAGCATCACAACGCGAGGCTGGCAACACGAACTAGCGGCTTTGGAACTACCCGAGGATTAGTTTGTCCCCTGTCAAGAGAGAACCATAATTGACTACTTCGATCTTACCTACGACTGTTAATATATACTAGCAAACGGAAATCGTCAATATCCGATTTGTTTTTTGTTTGTTTTTTTTTTCCCCTACCTTTGTTCAAATGGGTGGTGCTTAGAAAACCCGACTTTAAAAAGGCTATTCACCTGCCATAAAACACGAAACGCAAAAACAAATTCTGAAGTTTTGTTATTTGGTTCGATTTTGGGACTCAGATCCCATACTAATACACTGTATACCTTACTTGGGGGTTAATACAAGCCTGCACTCACGTATATCCACTTATTTTAATCCTGCTCAGTTTCGTGAGGATTACACCTACTCACCGGGAAACGGGAGTTAAATATCTTGATAGAAATACTTTGTTATATATAGAATTATTTAAACATACACGGAAACTTAGAAAACTTAATCCGTAATAAATGGTAGAAAATACTAGTATATTAGCTTCATCGACATGTAAAAAAAGGCTAATAATAATGGAAGCATTATGAATAAAAAAAAAAAAACCAACACTCAGTAACATGAACTTGAACAAGTGAAAACAATAATCCAAATGTTGGAATTTTATTTGAGAAAATAAAACATTCCTATAACTCTAGATACATACACAAAAATCCATACATTCAGTTAAAAATGAAGTATCCTTGAAAATGGATAAAAGAATAGCCGAAAGCACTCGGAATGCAGAACATTTGGAGAATTTTTACGCATTTTATGTCCAGAAAAGAAAAAAAATTATGTGAATATAAGAAAAATTAAATAAATTTTAATCACAGTTTTTTGCCAGGCGTCTTTAATGAAACATTATAAAAGAGGGATTTTATTAAATACACAAGGGGTTCTTATTTTAGCATTGTAATCAATTTTGATGATGAGGATTAACATTTAATTTTTTACATGACAGACATATGGTGCGAGTCCGTTGTGATATTGCTGAACGAGAAGAACGCTAGTAATAGATCATAGAAGGATTTACAGCATCCATTTATTCGTTCGAGACACACACATACATATATATCGATATATATATATATATATATATATATATATATGTTTCTGTGTGTGTATTTTATGTATCATTTCTTATATATACATATAAGTGACATATGATAGGCAATAGATCACGGTTTTAGGACACTTCCAGGCGTTAAAAAAGGTTAGCATGCTTGTTTTATTAGAACAATTATAACTAAGTATATAGTTTGATCTAACTATTATAAATATTTTTTCGGCCTTGTGCCACATTTAATTTAACTTGGAAAATCGCAATAAAACACACGGTTCGAAAATGATAAATATAAACCCAGTTCAAATAATCTGTTTGTCTTTCGTGTCCATAACACATCTTGCTGTCTAAATGCATCAATATTGAAACCAGTGACATCATTGCTTACTCTGCCCTCTGTTACTGTACAACGGGATTTACTTCAATGTCGGCCATAAGCAAACAACAGAGACTTCGATTAATGTTTGGTTACTTGAAATCGTATCTTTTCTAAGAACTTCTTTGTCAATTTCCGGACCTAACATAGCAAAGCCCTGTGTTTAACTCACGTGACTATTGATTAAATCATTTTTTTCCTTCGATAAAAAAAACAAAAACCAAAACGAAAGTGTAACATAGCGTAGAAAGAATCTCATTCAGCCGAAGGTTTTAGCTACTGTTGGCAAATATCTCTTCCCTTAACTTTAACAGACAAAGGACACCGTGGCTAGCGTAATTGTTGCTGAACTAGTCTGGTTAAACATTACAACTGATTAATGAGTTCGTTACTCACTGGATGCTTCATTTTTTTAGCCTTGTACCAAACTAAAATCGACGTGGTTTAATGATCTGGATGAACATTAATAATCA
>CAHIKZ030002835.1:185000-281978 GCA_903632075.3 Acanthosepion pharaonis
AATAAAAAGAAATAGGAACTTTGATGCAAAATGGTTATACTATCAGCAAAACAAAAGGTGAACTGATATCTTTTGTTTTGTCGATGGTGTAAACATCAATAGGACATGGACATGGTTAATAGCGAGTTTAATTACGTTAAGATTCAATAATTTGCCAAAGTATCTTGAATATAGATTGAATCAAGTCAAGGTACCGGCGATGTGCAATTTTATTATAGTACAAAATGATCTAGAGAAATTTCATGTTAAAAAAAACAAAAAAACCCTCTTTTTTTCAATTGAAAGTTGACGTTAAAGAAATTAACAACTGACCTAGGGCGTCATTGCCCAAAATGTGGATAACCAGTATTGGTTAAAATGGCATTTCAATCCGTTGACCATTTCCCAGACTTAGAAATTCTTATCCCAAATATATTACATTATCACTTATCTCGTTTTTATAAGACTTGACATGATTTCCCAGAGAACAGACAATATTTGATGATGCAGCCATTTAATGTTAATATGAATTTTTTCTTACCGCAATAGATTGGAAAGAAGAAAGCCTTCTTTTTTTATTTTTATATATATATATATATATATATATAAAAACGTACCATTATAAGAATCTTTTTAAATTTATAATGGTTAATGGTGATTTAAGTTTTCTATGTAAATTGACCTCCTCCGTATGGTGGGGGGGGGGTAGAACTAAATTTGTCACGTGGTTAAATCTTTTTTTTTGTTTTTTTTTACGCTTGTATAAACAATAAAATAAAATGCTGAAACCACGTGATAATCAAACAACCAAGAATTTGCAATTTCAAGTAAAATATAAAAAGTTAATATTAGATCATATTCTTGCTTTTTTTTCTGTCATTCGTTAAAATAATGAATTTCAAAACAATTGCAAATAGTTTACAGAAAAACCGCGAAATCTGAATTCTTATTTGAAACCAAAATTATCACATAGGAGGAAGTATTTTTTTTTATTATTTTTGCTTGATTGGGGATCAAATTACAAGGGATTTACTTCACAAAGTTAAAATAAAAAAAAATCATGATCCGGAGTGCGTGATCGATAGAAATTTTTTTTTAAATTTGAAGAAAAAAAATTTCTTAAATATTTTTCTTATTCTGTAGCAACACCAACATTTTCACTGGATACCAATATTCAATACATACATACGCATACGCACACACACACACACATATATATATATATATATATATATATATACAGACACACAAAGTTTCATTAAAAACAACTAACGAGATACTGCGGTTAAGTTTTTAATTTAATTTTTGTGTTCATATAATTTGCTTTTCTGGACTTAAATAGAAACCGTCCAAATGTTTTGTATATCTATGCGCTTTCGGCTATACGTCTAGTCATTATCAAGGATGATTTTATTTTTACTTTTAACTGAATGTATGGTTGTTTTATGCATGTATCTGGAGTTATAGGAATGTTTTATTTTCCAAATACGGTCAACACATTGTGGCCATGTTCATAGTTGATATTGAGTGTTGGCTGCTTTTTTTTTTTTTTTTTTTTAAATTAATAATGCTTGTATTATCTTTAACCTTTTTTAACATGTAGATGAGCTTATTATAGTTGTATTATCAACAAGTATGTTCCGAAACTTGTATAAAACAGATTGCTGCCCAAATTATACATATATATGTGTGTGTGTGTGTTTTATTCGTGAATTATTTTACTAATTGTTTTAGTCGTGTTCCGAAATTTCCCCCTCATTTATATATTTACTTTTCGTGAATATCGTCTTTGGTCTCGTCTCCATTACACCTTTCTGAAAGAAGTGTTGGTTGCAAGAATTGTAAAAGAGAATGTCGAGGTACCTTTTTTTTTTAAGTCATTATAGTTGTTCTGTTGTATCAAATCGTTGTTCCCATACACACGCAGTGTATATATATATATATATATAAATGTTTCATTAAATAATATACACAATATATATATATATATATATATATATTACTAAAAAGAGGTTTCATGTTGCCAAATTAAAGTTTTGTTTGCAAAAACCTTTTCACAAAAATATCTTTCTTTCCGGCCTGCATAATTTCACTAGATAAAGAAAGTATAGAATTGGCAAATCAATTTTCATAGAATTGTACGCGAGTCTCTCAAGGCAACCCAGGAGCCAGTACTGAAGTTTGTAAAGTTGTCTTATATGTTTAGCTTTCTAACTGTGTTTTCTTCGTATTCCATAAATGCAAATGCGCTTGAAAGATTATAAACTATACAATTTCCTTGAATAAAACTTTCGACTATTACGAAATGCCAATTCGGAACCTGTCGCGTCACTAACATCACAATAAGATCTAAATTATTTGTCCATTCAAAATACATTTGCTAGAAAATACTAGTTTAAGCCAGTATTAGTAACTTCGGATTTCCGAAAATGAATAGTATTCTGGGGTGTTACCCCCTCCCTCTTTTTATTTTTTTATTTTATTTATTTATTTATTTATTTATTTATTTTTTTTTTTTAAATCATTTCACCCAAAGCAAGGCAGGAATGCCATTAGTACCCACAGGGTTACAAAGATTAAAAGTAAGGGGGGGAAAAAACTCAGTATAGGGAGGATTGAGGAAAGGAGAAAAAATGAACGGAATTCAAGAAGACAGAAGATGGCGATAGACGTTGCATTTAAATATTTTAGTTATCAGGGAAGCAATTAAACGGAAGGGAGTTGTACAGGCGGGAAGTGCGAGAAAAGAAACTGTTGGTGGAGAAGTGGCGGTTGCGTTTTTAACTCTTTCAACAGTAAACGTGTGGAACCGAGATACCAATTTAGTAGCACGCTTAAATTTATGTAATTGGGGTACGAGGGGGGGGCGGTTGGAAAGCTCGTCAGAGCAGTTGCCATGAAAATAATTGTAGTAAAGACAGGGGAAACTAGGTCACGTCGGTGAGAAAGTGACTGAAATCGAGATGCCAGGTCAGGATCAATAACATTACAGATGTTTTTTTTTATACCACCTATAAAAATGCTTATAGTGTTAAAATTATGTAAAATATTCTCGTACGAACGAAAAATAACATAATAGGCAATCTCCGTTACAATATACAGGGTGGTCCGAAAGTTTTGTCACCCCCTACCAAAAAGTGAGAACAGTAGAACAAGTAATACAAAACACATGGACTGGATTCAGTTTATTCACTTTCATTGACGCTGTCACACTTCGAGAAGGTCTCTTTATACTGAAAACAGGAAGAAAGAAAATCATAGAGGGTGGTCCGAAAGTCTTGTCACCCCATACCAAAAAGTAATGGGAACAATAGACGAGCAAGTAATACAAAGCACATGTACCGGTTTCAATTTACTGATTTTTCAGTGACGCTGTCGGACATCGAGGCCTGGATGAAAACCTTCATTTCTGTGTCAGCCATCTGAAATAGAAAATTATAATATGTAGAGGTGACAAGACTTTCGGACCAGTCTGTATATTAAATCAAAACTTAGACTAAAGATATATAATTATTTATTCAAATGAAAATTGTTGCATAAACGTATTTTGTAAAATAAAACTGAAATCCACAAATACAATAAGAGAAGTTTTATTCATTTAAAAAAAAAAAAAATAGACAAAATCTATTCCCATAAGTTTAGAAATTCATCTGTAAGTATTTACTCTCTCCCCCCCATTAGGACGAGATGTAACAAGGTCTATTTTTAGGTGGGGATCCAAACGCGTACACCCGGGGACAGGAACAAAAATTCCCCTCAGCGCCGAAAACGTTGGTTGCGCTGGCCTCGATGCGAGCACCGATCCCTCCCTCTGGTGCAATGGGAGGGCGTGGATTCGGGAAGCTGTTTCCCAGGGCTGGGCACCTCTCAGTATTATTTTCTCAGTTGCCCTTCTCTCCTTTGACAGAGAAGCCCCTGAGCGCACTCTGTCCAAGGACAGAGACGCAACTGAGAGATAAGTAGACGTGTACCTACTCAAAAAAAAAAGTAATTTACATACTAGAAATTCATCTGTAAGATGGCCGATGCTCCATCGTCAGTGATGTAGCCTTGCGATTCTTTGGAGTTTCGGATTTCTCCAACAGCAGACTCCTTCAATCGGGTGACCCTGCTGGTGTTGATCAAATATCAACACGTGACCGCGCAACAAGACGCGTGAAAATATGCAAATGCTTTGAGAGATTTTGAAACCCTAAAATCCTCAAATCAAATTCATTTTTAGACAGTCCACCCACATCAAAATGAGAGAATCTAAAATTCAGACTTCCCCAATCCATAACTGGAGTGGACTAGCGCACAGAATGATCAGCGACTGTTTTTGTCATTCTTATATATATATATATATATATATATATTTATCATACTTATTATAAAACCCAGGTTGTGTGTGTGTTAAAAATAACTATTATTTTTAACCCTCATTTTTTATTCCTCTTTTAATTTTAATATTTCATGCCTCATATAACCCAAAATTAATGTCATGTTCCACGTTCCATACCTCTTCGGAATGTCTCCGTTATTTCTGTTTAACTCATCTCTTCAAGTCTTGATTCACCAGTGCTATGGCCTGGTACTGAACTCACAATTCTTTGGGTCTAGTCACTGGATCTAACCAACGAGATATAGAGATATATATATATATATATATATATATATATATATATATATATATAGCGTGGTCTGAGCTATTTTGAGACCTCGCCCGGCTGCACACACTCAGTTTTCCCCAAATTAAACTGATCTTATGTTGCATTCTGTCGGCAAGAAAATACAATCGCTTCTCGGTCTTTTGGCTATGATCAAAGTATAGTATCTGTTCTTATAAGCTTAATTTCCTTCTATCTCTCATTTTCTCACTGAAACCAAGTAGTGTCTTCCACCCTTTTTTTTTTTTTTTTTTTTTTTTTTTTGAAAGGTTAGCGGTTATACTCACGTTTCGGCTGTTCCCTCTGGCCTTCTTCAGGTGTCTGCACTAAGCAATTTCAAGATTTTGAACTGAATCTACCGAGGGTTGATTGTTCTCCTTTCATGCTTCTGGTCATCACGTATCATCTAACATCCGCTAGTTTATTTTGCCTTTTTTGGGCCGCCCGTCCGTTTCTGCCACTAAACGAGAGTATAATGCTTTTCCGAAGGCAGGAATTGAAGCCACAACTGCTTGAGATGTTTTCAACAATCACTTTGGTCCACTATACAACAAGACAAAGCCTAATGGATTAAATCAATAGTCGAAGCTTACCTTGGGTCAATCAAATATATTCTCAGGTCATCTAAATGTCGATCGGAAGTTTACAATGGCTATAGAGAAGCTACATACCTCGGAGATATGGTGCTGTCGAAAGCTCCAAGGCATCTCTTTTAGCTATCGTATATCCGACCAAGCGAGGCACTATATCTGGTGGCAAGCAATCAGACGGCAAGAAGAACCTTTCCTACGAGGACAGTTCTGTAAGGCACAGTATAGAGAAAGAGATGAGAACAATTTTCCCTGTTTTTGTTTGAGTTGTCTGAAATCAGGATGAGAAGAGTCTTTGAAGACGTTCAAGTCTCTGGACAGATCTACAGGGTGGTCCGAAAGTCTTGTTACCGCCTATCAAAAATAAATAGAACTAGTAGTGAATCCTTGAGTGATCGTACCACAGATGCCTCCCACTGTGTACTTGTGTCTCTTCGCGTTGAGGGTCGTCCTGTTCTCGGTTTGTCCTTAATTGATTCTGTGAGAAAACAGTTTATGTTCCAATCTCAATATCGTCCTTCACGGAGGAGTTGATTTGCCGAATCTTGCAGTGAAATCCTGTAGCACATCCTCCATGCTCTTGCCAGAATGCACACGATCATGTGTCCAGACACTTGCAAGCAGCTTCTCTTCCGAACTGTACGAGCTCTTGCCAGCCATCTGAAATAGAAAATTATATTATATAGTAGGTGACAAGACTTTCAGACCACCCTGTAGATAGAGGCTAGGTGTCAAGTCATTTGCGCTGTATTCATAGACAGACGATGTGACAATGATATATCGGTTTGTAATTAAACGAGATATGAAAGTTCTCGGCTCGATTCAGGATTGATTCAAATTGCCAACTAAGGCTAAAAAACCCAATCTGTCCTGATATTCAACCGATAGCTGGGGAGAAGAGATGAATTCATACCTTTCCCAAGGGCATTTGTGCGTAAGTGAATCGAACGTAAGAAAAACAACTACTCCATTTTCTTGTGTATAATACGACCCCCGTGTTTCTGAAGCTAAAAACAGGGAATAAATTCCATCATTGAGTAGAATACGACCCCATAGTACTGCCTACCTTGTGTTTTATTATATATTGTACTAAGTGTATTTGCATTCTTGCTCTTTCAAATAAGTATTTTAAGCTGAGTAAAAATTTCTGGAAATTTAGCTTTAGCTGCCGGACCCCTGACTGAGTGAGGTCCACGATGTTCCCTTCTCTACAGCCTTGACAGTCATATTCATTGTGAAGACGAAGAGTCCTGCCAATATTATACAGCCGGTTATGATCCCTCATATATATAAATGTGTATTCTTGAAATGGTGGCATTAGAAATTTGTAGACACAGCATTAATAAAAATTGATAAATCAGAACGACCAGGTTGAGATGGTCCATGGTATTGTCAGTTTTGTTTTGCTTTTTCATACATTCTGCCAGGTTAGTAAGTGTAGGCATGGACGTAGGTTAAGGAAAATGTAATCTAATACAGCAATTAATGTCGCGCGGAGTCTCTTTTTTTTAGCATTAAATATGAAGCAACTTACCAGAATATCGACGCATGTGCAGAAAGGGAAAAACCGGAAAGCGCGCGCAACCTTATCGTCGTCTTTATATCTGTCGATAGCGTGCAAAACAATATTTGATTGGCTAATGCAAACTTCGATGCCATTATAAAAAAAAATAAGAAGTCCCGCCTGATACATTTAATGATTGATTTTTCTAAAAGTACATCGTGGAACGAATTATGTGGGAAGGCGTCCTATCAACAGGTCGGTGTACCTGGCAAAACGGATCTAATGTTGCAATACCCGAAATTTGTAATGAAGCCATGGTGACATCACTGATGACCGCTACCGTTTCATTTGATAAATGTATTTCAAGAATACACACACACACACACACACACACATATATATATATATATATATATATATATATATATATATATATATATATATGTGTGTGTGTTCCCCTCATTCAATGACTTTTCGATTTCTTGTTTCCCTTCGCGTGTTTTTCTTGCGTATAATACATTTTTAACGAAAATTAGAGACAAGCAAAGGGAGTCTCGTTGAACAGAAGTAAATGTTTTCAGAAATTTTACTCAGCTTAAAACAAAAAATTTCATCCCATCTAAAATACGGTGAGAACAGATACGTCTTCATCTCAGTCAAAAGGATTGGAAAAATGGGGCGATAATTATCCATGTTGTGAGGTCGTTGTTTGATAATTTTCCGTTTGTTGAAGCAAAAATATCCAGTTTGAAAAACTTCAAAGGATTCCATAAAAATAAAACAATGCAAAATAGACACGTCAACAAGCCCGCCATAATTATATTGCTATATAAATAGTGTACTCTGCTACTTGTAATTTTAAATCACAAAATATTACAATTTATGAGGATTTAAAAATATTTAAAATACCGAGCAATTTAAGTGACTACTTAAATCGATCTAAGTTTTGAAACGGAAGTTAAACAAAACAAGCAATGGCTAAACATCTGGTTCATTTCTATTCTTTAAAATCGCGAAAAATGAAATATTTTAGTGAAACATATACACGACATTGAGATTTTAAATGGACAACCCGGTACAAATTAAGCGAAAAACAAAAAAAATTTAAAAGCGGGGCCCGTATTGTACATGAGTATTGCTAAAGCTTCACCCCCGGGGCTTGTGTGGGATCGACCTGTAGGCGTTTGCGACGTCCAACCATAAGACCGTTAAGTCACCCTTGTTCTTTTCGGCTTCTCTCAGAAGTTGCGAAAGTACTCCCGTGTGCTCCAGGCAGTCTGGCATTCCAGCAATACCTCCCTTCTGGACTGACGCGTCTATATAGCCATCATTGACATAGTAATAAGAGAAACGTTTGGCCAAGATTCCGAAGAAGATCTCGCACTCGGTGTTAAGCAGAAAAATGATACAAATTTGCTTAATCTCTTTGAGGATTCTTCCTTAGGGATCCATATCTCGTCGGCTTGCTTTCATTGTGAGGAAATTCCGCTTCTCCTCCAGATCGCCCTTAACAATTTCCACAGAAATTGGAGTATTCCTGTGCATCGTTTATGTATAGGAAGAAACTCCACTGGGACCCGGTGACAATCCCGATCCTCTGACCACCTTTTGAAGTTCTTTCCAGGTTGGAGTCTTTGTACTAAATTCATATTTCGGGGGCTCCTGTGTAATCAGCAAATCATTTGGGCCTAGTTTCTGATCTCTTGCCGGGTCACAGAAAGAGTGTCGAAGATAACTGTTAATATTCACCTCTGATGTCTCTAAATTGCCACTCATCTCTAAGGAGAGACCTAGCAAAGCCAAACGGATTCTATATGAAACTTGCTCGTTTCCTCGTTCTTTCTTTCTTTCTTTCCTCCTCCTTCTGCGTATGTTCTTCAATTTATTTCTCGGGATGTTACGTAACTCCCTTAGAGGAACCCTTTCTTCAGTATTGGCCGATTTGAATTGTTTTCTGGATGTTCTGATTTCTGTTCTCAGTTCACTTAGGTTGTGCTCTCTCCTGTTCAAATTTTAAGTCTTTTCCTGGTGTCGTGTTTCAACAAAGCCAAACGATTCTTTTTGCCAAGCTTACGAATATTGTCAAATTTTAAACGTTTCTCTAAATCTCCTCTTGCAACCACTTGCAATATATCTGTGATGTCATTATGGAACTCCTGCTATTCCCATTTCTTGTTAGCTGGGGGCCATTTAATCCTCTTCCAGGGTGACATATCTGGAGAATGTGTAACAGGTGCTTGGAGATCTGAGGCTCTGTGGGATGACCCTTGACCTCGCTCCTACATCGTTTTACCAAGGCTTTGACCGGTACGTTGCGTCCGTTTCTCTCCCTGCAGGCATTTCATCAGGCCTTGGTGTATTTTGAGACTTTGTGGATTTTTACATATCTTTCCGTATAGACATTTACTCGTAATTCGTTGTACATTGCGGGTCGTTAACGTCGATTCAATTCTCGTAGGGGATCTCGTACCCACCACCTCTCTGGATTCCCTGTGGATATGCTACGTTGTGATTTCTAGAAGCTGATTTTGGGGTACTCGTAGAGCGTGCTTGCGGGGCTGCTAGCCCCAAACACCGTTATTCCGAGCTGTCGACTGTCTTTCCAATATTAAATCGAATTCCCAGGTTGTTAACTGAACTATTCTCAGCAGTCACTGTAAAATCCAGACCAAATATTCTTGAAATACATTTATCAAATGAAACTGTGGAGGTCATCAGTGATGTCACCCTAGCTTCATTAGGAATTTCGGGTATTGCAAAATCAGATCCGTTCTGTTGACAGGCCGCCTCCTCGCATAATTGGCTAAACGATGTATTATTAGAAAAATCAATCATTTAATATATCAGGAGCTAGGTCTTACTTCTACAATGGCGTCAAGATTTGCATTAGCCAATCAGATATTGTTTTGCATATATATCTTGTATAGAGACTAGCATCATGAATTTGAATACCTAATTTTGAAGCTAATTTTACTACAGTAAATGTTTATATAGTTTGGTCAACGGCGTAGCTAGGACCAGCAGTACATGCGCTAATTTTATTTATTATATCTCGTGTATGATGCGACCTTAATTTTAGGTTTTCAAAAGTCATATATAAGTGAACATTGAAGTCAACACTCAGAGGCAACAGGCCGTTTCATGCTGGATGCAATCGTCAGGCCGCGAATCCTGGGTTTTTCCTTAGCTATTTATGTATATGGGTCAGTAGTGCATTGTGGGTAATCTGTTCTGGCTCTTATTTTTACGGGAGTGACTTGTTTGTTTATTTATTTTACTTGTTTTTCATTTTCATTTTGTATTATTTATTCTTTTCGTTTTTTGATGTTTTATTAACGTATAATATTTAAATTTACATACGCTTTATCTCTGAATCCCATAAATATAGCACACATTAAAACTATATTTCTTTATATAAATAATATATTTTTCAGTTGGAATATTGAAGCACAATTATCGGAAAACTGTCGGCTGTTCCTACAACCTTTTTGAGAGGTTCATATTGAACAGTGTATTTTTTTAAACACCGACAAGGACTGTCGGACCAGCCGGAAGTTTTCCGATAATTTTCTTTTCTCGCATGTCAATATTTTGTCGTCGCTTTTTATATAACATAAGGAGTATATAATGGCCGGCTGTTGTTCGTTTTGTCAGGACGGCTAGTCAACTCCTTTGATGCCTGCTCAACCCATTGAGCTTATCTGTTACGGACGTGCGACAGAGATCAGATCTGATTTTTTTCTGAACACTGAAACCCTCAGACACAATAATACGAACGGCTCTCTCCTCAATTTCACTCACGTGGTTTGTTTTCAGGCCCTTTTCAACGAAAGTATTATTTTATTATTACCCCACTACTAAAAAATGTGGTGGGATTCATACCTAGGTTTTATATTTAAAAAGCATGCTTTCTAAACCCTAGGCCACGCGCCCACTATCAAAATATATTCAGGTTAATAAAAACAACATAACGTTATACAGAGTGTGGCAGAAATACCTCCCGTATATATTTCCCAGAAATGTCTCCCACATAAGACATTAGTGACAATGGTGTTTTCCGCTACCTAAAGTCTTACCATTATGTGGGAGGTATATCTGCCCCAGCCTGTATAAGAGAAAATTTATGCTTCGACTGCTTGGTTACGAAAGTCATGTGTCATGAGTGATACACGCTTAGGCGATCATGTATCTTTCGATTTTCGATTTTTTCCCGCAGTAGTTTGCCATTTCTTTCTGCGGTAGACCAGTTGCCATCCAACGCTATAGAATCCGGTCTGTCCTGCTATTTACCCATATCTAGTTGGGAGATGATGATTCACACCTTTCCCAAGGGTATTAGCACGTAAGTGAATGTAATGGATTCGACTGGAATTCGAACTCGGCTCTCAATCCGAGCCACTATCCATTACTTCACTATAAGCTTCACAATAAAGCAAGGTTGTATTTACCTTTTTAAATCACACTCACTTATTCTGATTTTCTCGAAAGTCATATCTGCCCAGTTTCTGATTCGAAACAAACAAATCAATTTCTGCAGAATTAAAAGGATATTTATTTACATCGTTCGGTCTGTGGTCCTCATCTTTATTGCCATATTCATGACGTTTCAATCGTTGTGCATCCCGGCCTTCTTCAGGTGATATGTCTTGGAATTTTGAACCGAACCCTTTTAGCCCACTGGGGTAGATTGTTCTAATTCCACATGCCATGCTTTTGGATATGTTTCAGTTAATTCCCCTTGATAACTCAACTTTCCAAGTTTTTGTTTCCTCTGCTGTGTTCAGGGATTGAACTCAGTTTTTTTTAAAGTCACTTTTGGATCATTAGCCAACGCTTTTATCCACTGGACCATGATCCAACGCTTTTATCCACTTGACTATGTGTTGTTCGGTTCGAAATTCAAAGAAACATCGCCTGAAGAAGGTCATACAACAACAGAAACGTCGTGAATATGGTAAAAAAGATGAGGACAAGTCTGAATAGTATAAATAAATACAATACCTCATCTCAGAAATATACACAAATCCTGAAGAAGGCCGGAGCGTACAATGGCCGAAACGTCGTGAATATGGCAATGAAGATGAGGACAGCAATGTAAATAATTATAATACCTCATCTCATAAAAATACACAGATGTTAATAAAGGATTTTTTTTTTTTTTTTTTTTTTTTTAAATTGGTCACATCGCTTTTTATGTTATTTTATTCTTTTAATTTTATTTTTAAGAAAACTTAATATTCTTTAGTACACGGGTCGATAGACGAATTAAAGTGTTAAAATAAACGGAGCGTCTATTCAAATACAGGTATCCATTAAAAATGTTTGAAGTAATAAAAATGTTGACTTTAAACAGAGAGAGAGACAGACAAACAGACACACACACACACACACACACGCACACACACACACACCTTTGCGTGCTCGCGCGCGTTATCGTAGTTGTAAAAAGTTATCCATGCGTTTTTTCCTCGCTCATGTATGTGAGGTATGATCTAGAATGACCTTTTTTTTCCAGTCGTTTAATTAAATCTTTCTTACCAAGTTACTCGAGAAGACTTTGCCGCCATTAAAACGGCCGTGTAAAAGCCTTTCTTACCGGAGTCAGCGACACTTAGCGTCATTTATATTGTTTGTTAATTTCCGCCTGACTCTACAATCTCTTCGCAACGGTCGACGCCCGGAGACAAACGAATTTGAAGAAACTAATATAAATCCGTCTTTATTTAGATTGCGGCAGTAAAATTGCTCAACAAACGAATGTTCACCCGGAAGTCTGTCTCTGATTAGCCAAGCCCGTTTAAAACCGATAATCATGGAAAGGGATATTGTATTGTCAAAAAAAAAAAGAAAAAATGATATTTAATAATGATGTGCGCTGAAAGAGAGAATTCGTACACAGAAAATTGCAATAACCGGTTACCAGTTAGAACAGTAATTCCCAAACACTTTTCCCTCTGGGGCAGCATTTTCGCGCTCACCAAATTTTAAGTGATAAAGAGTACACTTAAAAATTAAAAAAAAAAAAACAGAATGTTAAAGGGAGATAACCGTACCCTATTTATATTATTCGGACTATTGTCCTCATCTTTTTCGCCATATTTACTACAACGTTTCGGCCGTTGTACGCTTCGGCCTTCTTCAGGTGGTTGAAATGTCGAACTGAACCCTTTATTTCGCTCACTGGGGTAGACTGTTCTAGTTCCACGTGCCATGTTTTAATGGATGTCAGTTATCTCCTGTTAATTCCCCTCTCCAAGTTCTCCACTGCCTTAACCGGGTATTGAACACATACTCTTAAGGCGGTGGAGAACAGTAGTTTGTTCAAGAGCACATTTCTTGAAGACTATTGCAGGGATACCATCAAGTCCATATGCTTTGTGGGGATCCAGTTTGGAGATGATAGGCTGAGTTATATACATATCATTCAGTTGAGACTCGGATCTAAATGGAAAGTCAGGCAAAGATACTTCGGATGAATCAAGAGAAGAATTGGAAGAGAATTTACGAGCAAAACATTCTGCTTTATTAGTCGAAGATTTTAACACCTCAAATTGAGGGAAGACTATGGTGGTGGATAGAGTAAGCTCTGTGTCTTCTCCTCTTCATGTTAAATTTGTATCTTTTTTTTTTTTATACGTGTATTGGGCACATTTTAATATTACTATTTCCTGGTCTAATTCAATTCTGAGCATTAGTATATTTTCCTGGTCTAATTCAATTCTGAGCATTAGTATATACCTATATACCTATATAGGGTACTGTTAGTGTACCTTCTGTAGTTGACGTATAAGTTTTAGAATAAAATACTAGTGCTTCTATCTAATAGCTGATGCCGATAAGTGCCTCTTGCCAATAAACCTTTCACTGTGAAGAATAGAAAATTTATCTTATGACATCACGAGGTCACGTGATACCTGTAGAAATTAAGTTCATTAACATATTTAGAATCCACAGTTTTTTAGCATTTTTTTAAAGTGCTCAATACAATGTAGAGCTTAATGTTTTTGATAATATATTTAAATAAAATATATATAATCGATTTAAAAACAGAACACTATCACAACGTGGGTTTTACCAAGCGGATCGTCAGATGACGTTATCGTACCCGGCAGGAAGTTACTGCCGGCTACTCAAACGTCAGAAAGCGTCACCGCGGAAAAACAGAACGAATGCCGTTAACTTCCGGTGACTCAGCGTTTTTCAGAGAACGATACACAAAAAACAAAACATACGAAACATAAACAAACACAAGTCCTCCTAATGAGCAGAAACTACTCATGGTGTCCAAATGAAACCCATGTGTACAGTCAAAATGCTGATGGTAATTTTTAATCATCAACCAAGAGGCATTGGTAACCGGCTACGATGGTGACCAAAGCGGACATAAACACAGCCGATTTTCTTCCACCGAATAACTTGGAACTCGGCTTGGCTTGCTCCGGGCTAAGTAACAGTCTAACTCTCTGCTCTCGGGCGGGGAGGAACCCGGACGAGGCTCGGACGAAGGGCGGAGTCTCGTTTGGGGTGGTTGACTGCCCCTGAACCCGTTCAAAGAGGGTTCAAAGAGGGAATATTTTTGGCCGAGCCTACGGGCTCGAAAATCACACGTTAAACCTTGCCTTGTGACGCATGTAACCCTCGTAGGGGGTAGCTAAATATCACTTAGAACTCGGCTGATTTTGCCCCGGGGTAGAGCGACTTTCTCCCCCTCTCACCTTCACCGACACTCGTCGCTGACCGCACGAAGCACCCAACTTCAGCAGCAGCTGGCCTACCCAACTTCAGCAGCAGCAGCCGAACATGAAATGCGAGAGCCCTTTTTAGGGCTAGCCTGGCTACATGATATGCGACAGTTCTTTTTAGGACTAACCTAGCCACATATGCGAAAATCCTTTTTTAGAACTACCAAGCTGCGTTCTTACACGACTGTCATTCTAAGGACGAACAGGCTACCCCAGCACCGTCTGCGCCAATCCTCTCTCTTCTTAAACGCCGACGCGCTTTTTGCTAAAGGGCAGACGTCCGGTGATCGACGGGACCTCGAATACCGCTGTTCCATCTGCCTGCTTCAGAGCTGCCGCCTAGAACCCTAACAACGATCCTTCAACTGGCACTCCCTGACTTCACGATCAAACTACGCCAAACAATTCCTGTACCTACATTTGTCCAGACCGACAAATAAATTCGACGTTTGTTATTCTAAACCTCTGACTTTGTTCCTCATTGTTTTAGCTGTTCACATCTTTCTTCGTTAAAAACTTGCGAGGGGGCGACATTCCTTATCGGCCCCGCATAACGTCAGTCTGATTCACTTTGTGAAAGCCGGCTAAGTATAAGTGTCGTTATAAATCGATATTATATTGACCCTGTTATGCTGACTGTTAAGGACTTCTGATATTAAATGTTTGAACTTCATTTGGCTGTATGACGATCTTATAGACTGCCCATGTCTATAGGACATGCGTTGTCAGCGTGCTACTCTACGGCAGCGAGACTTAGAGTGTCTACTCCAGACAGGAAAGACTTCTTAGCGCCTTTCATCTTCGCTATCTGAGACGCATTTTGGGTATCAATTGGTCCGAATGGGTCACCAATGCCCATCCTAAAAGAGCCGGCACGAAGAGGTTGGATGACTTCGCCAACGATCGCTCACGCTGGAGACGCGAAACGAAAGTTTGCCACAGGGGAGAAGCATGCTTAACGTAATGAAAACAACAAGGGTAGAATCTTCAGATGCATTCATTGCAATCAAGAATGTCACTCCCGCGTAGGCCAGTACAGCCATAACAGATGCTGCACGGCCATCAGCAGCCGAGGCTTGCATCTTTGGATGCAAATCCAAGATTTCTCGAGGCCGACGGAAGCCACACACACACGACTGCAATTGTGTATCGATTCTGACGTGTTTTTGTTTTAATATCCTAAAATAAATAATATTGCTCTGCACTGATCCCTGTTTTAAATTAAATGTTACGAACGTTGGTTATGTACTCTATTCGTTCTCATCGTACCTGGCTATCTCTATATATATATATATATATATATATATATATATATATATATATATAATGCTGTTTTTCTTCATTCGCTATTCATCCTTTCTTCCATATTGTGTATATGTGTAGGTATGGTTTACGGCCATATCACGTTGAAACAACGCTTCTCGTACGGTCATCGAAGTTAAGCAACGTCTATACTGGTCAGTACCTTGATGGGTGACCGCTTGGGAATACCACCTGCTGTAAGTTTGGATGTGCTGGTAATGTAATGGATAACGGCTCGGAATTGGAAATTGGAGAGTCGAGTTCAAATTCTAGTCAGGTTCGTTATATTCACTTACGCTACACCAACAGCCATGAACCACCACCCACCGAATCGAGAAAAAGCTAACGATCTGTCAATCCTACCGTTGTCCGGACCGAGTGAGTTTTCCTGTGTTGAGTCAAATTAAGCCGCAGGCTCCACTCCTGTGTCTCTCGATCGACATCGAACCTCCCCTTGACTGTGTCTCTCTCGATCGACATCGAACCTCCCCTTGACTGTGTCTCTCTCGATCGACATCGAAGTCTCCCCTTGGCTGTGTCTCTCTCGATCGACATCGAACCTCCCCTTGACTGTGTCTCTCTCGATCGACATCGAACCTCCCCTTGACTGTGTCTCTCTCGATCGACATCGAACCTCCCTTGACTTTCTCTCTCGATCGACATCGAACCTCCCTTGACTGTGTCTCTCGATCGACATCGAACCTCCCCCTTGATCGATCGACAACCTCCCTTGACTGTGTCTCTCTCTCTCGATCGACATCCAATTGAGACCTCCCCTTGACTGTGTCTCTCTCGATCGACATCGACCTCCCCTCGATCGACTCGAAAAACCCTTGACTGTGTCTCTCTCGATCGACATCGAACCTCCCCTTGACTGTGTCTCGATCGACATCGATCGACATCATCCCGAACCTCCCCTTGACTGTGTCTCTCTCGATCGACATCGAACCTCCCCTTGACTGTGTCTCTCGATCGACATCGAACCTCCCTTGACTGTGTCTCTCTCGATCGACATCGAACCTCCCCTTGACTGTGTCTCTCTCGATCGACATCGAACCTCCCCTTGACTGTGTCTCTCTCGATCGACATCGAACCTCCCCTTGACTGTGTCTCTCTCGATCGACATCGAACCTCCCCTTGACTGTGTCTCTCTCGATCGACATCGAACCTCCCTTGACTGTGTCTCTCTCGATCGACATCGAACCTCCCTTGACTGTCTCTCTCTCGATCGACATCTCTCTCGACCTCGAACCCTTGACTGTGTCTCTCTCGATCGACATCGAACCCCCCTTGACTGTGTCTCTCTCGATCGACATCGAACCCCCCTGACTGTCGTTCTCGGTCGTTCAAAAGGTGCTTGCCACACTCCATCGCTGCAGTCGTCTTGCATGTTTAATGTGTATAAAGTGATTTTGTGTTTGGCTCGTGTAGATGTTACTAATCTCTTTTTTTTTTTTCTTTTTTTTTTTTTTTTTTAAATTTTCATTTCTATTTACTTAAGTGTGTTCTTAATTCGACGTGCAACTCCCCGGAATAAATTAGCCTTCGTTATAGTGATTGTAACTTAAACTTTTTAATCGTAAATATAAATAATATATTATTTATCGCTTTACATTATCGACCTGCAATAAATTTTACCCAAGCGTATTAAAATGTATTTGAATATTAATCGAGATTTGAAAGTATGTCATTATAGAATAAAAACGCTAGCGAGGCACATACAGTCGGTAGAACAGATCGTGAATGACGTTTTTCAAAGTTTACCATAATATCATTAATATCGACCTTAAAATTTGGTATTTATTATAAATGTTTTTTTTTGTTAAATTCGGTATTAATTACAATGTAAACGAAGAGAAATACGGTATTAATTTATAGACTTCTTTTTAAAAAATGCACGACACACTGTCCTCGCAGCAGACCGAGCAATTTGTTCAATATAATCTTTCCACTTCATGTCAACAGAAAACGTTAGAGAAGGTTTTCTTGAAGTTAACATCAGCCATATTGATGGAAGACAAAGGTTTTCTAAAGCGATCACAAGAAAGATTTTCTTTTGGAGGTGCGAAAATTCATTAGCCATTAAGTTTGGTATGACCTTATTAAGCAGGGTCATTTTTTACTAATCCGAATTCCTCCTGGCTTGATCTCAAGTTCTTCATCATATTGACGTATGACTCTCTCATATTACCAAACATGGTTCCTTCAATTATCCAGCGACTTTAGTAGTTGGTAATCGATTCGTGGGGCGGTCATTCACAAATCGTATCAAGAATTGCATGCTTTTATTCAGCTCTTTATTTTTCTTTCTGTCTTTTCTATTTAATTTCTTATGTAAACTGCTATATTTTAATCGCCATTTTGCCTTCCATTAGTATGGCTAATGCTAACCTCCAGGGAAGCGACTTGTTGCGCCTTCATGTTCTCGTGTTTTCCACTGACACGAAGTGAAGTGATTATATCGAATCGATTGCTACGTCTACTGCAAGGAAGGTTGTGTCGTGCCAGGAAACGTTTCTGGTCAGAATCCATCTTGCACATATACAAATCTACAATTTGTCTATGCATGGAATATTGTTGCTATACCTGGTCTGGTGTTCCTGTTATTCATCTGGAGATTCTTGACGAAATCCAAAGAAGGGTCTGTAATCTTATCGATCCTGACCAGACATCTCGACTTGAGTCACTTTCTCGCCGCTGTGACATCGCTTCCCTCTGTCTTTTCTATAAATATTTTCATGGTAATTGTTCTGATGAGCTTTCTTCTTTGGTACCTCGACTATGTGAATTTAAACGTGCTACTAGATTGGCAATTAGGTCTCATCGTTTTACTGTTGAACTACCTTAAACGCAACCTTCAGTTCTATTAGTTTCTTTTCTCGCCCGTGGAACTCCCTTCCTATTTCTTGCTTCCTTGCCAACTACAGTCTTCAAAAATCTAAATGCAACGCCAACCGCCATTTTCTACCTTCCTGAACCCTCTTCTTTTATTGTCCTTTCTTTTCACTAAAGTCTCCACATTCTCTTTCACGCTCTGTAACCACTTGCGTCTTAGTGGCATCATCACCTTGCTTGGGGTGAAATGATTAAAGAAATCCTCCTCAAAGTAACTATATCGAGTTTGTCCGGGCACACCTCGATGTAGTGTAATGGTTAAGCAAGCTTGTCGTGCTAGGTCAATTACGACTGAGTAATAGTTTGATACTCAATGGGTGCCACACTTAAGCTACGCTTATTAAATTACTATATCGAATTTGTTCTTTGTAATTATTCTCTCATGGTTTAATAGTATATACAAATCCGGGACAATAACCCGGGGTCTTTGTACAAAGTTATTTCATGTTTAGGTCAATCGTCAAAGCATCAGGTTCCTGTTGTCAGCAGCGAGTAGCCATTAGCAAAAATACAAACGGAAAACTAATACGAAACTAAACCAAAAACCACTTTCTTCCATCGGTCAGTCTGATCTTCAACCAGAGCGGAAACAATTAGTTGGTTTGAATAAATACTATACTTGTTAAACCAATGTTTTTTCCCCGCCTTCAAATAAATTGGTACCACCAAAGAAAAGCGATACGTTTAAATTGAATTTTTTTAAATTAAAAAGCTTTCTTGAAGCTTTTGAGTTTTAATTTCAAGCTAATAGATTAAATTTAACATGTCCAATAGGCAAAACACTTTGCTGTATTTCAAAACTAATTTAAATTGAAGAGCATTTTTAACACTAACGTGTGTGTTCTTGTAAAGTGTTGCAAATTTCTCAATAGATTTATGTTCGGAATTTTTTCTAAAGAAAAGAATGTAAAAATTACTTGAGGAAAATAACGTGAGCGCCGACCCAATGATCTTAAATTGCTAACAGCCATGTATTTTGTCTTCTCGCAATTAAGATTAGTCCTTTCTTTTCGTTTTATTTCACTGTCTTCTGTCGAAGTTTCCTTTTATGCGTTTGCTATTAACAATGTCATTTAAAGAGCTTATATTAAGGATGTGAGCCTGTTCATCGGACTTAATTATCTGATACCCAGTTCTATTTTTGTATTTTTACTAAATTAATTTTCTATCGGTGGTTTGCTGCCAGTATAAGTTCTAGATTCTTCTAATATTCTCCCCAAATATTTCTGGGTGACAGAGCAGAAGTGTCAATTCGTAACATCTACATTGTTGCTTCGAATTAACGTTTTTAACTCGTTAACCATTACTGACCAGTTATTGCGATAAAGTATTTACACCACATCAATAAAAACAGCTTCACTCTTTTACTTCCCATTTTTTCTTATATGCCATGTCTGTAGATGATCAGGACCTCCACAGCTTCCCATATTTTGTTGCTCTAAGTGACTCTTAATTCTTTGTTCTACCATTCATTAACAACCTCGTTAGGTAGGCCGCTTGCTTTTTTTCCTACCTTGCCTTTATGCATACTCACTCAAATAATATTTGCTTAAGCCACCAAAGGGAGTCGTTAAACTATGAAAAGTAATTATTTGAAAAATAATTACTATAAAGCAGCACTTTAAGGCTTCTCCTTTCTGTCTAAACTCTAATTTCCTTTCTGTCTTCTCGAAATCACGTTTCAAGTTTCCCATTGCTGTTGAAGGAAACGTCCTTTAACTTGTTGGAAAGCAACCGAAGTGAAGGGGGCTGAATCTAGAGAATAAGGCGTGTGTAGCAGAAGTTTCCAACCTCGCTTCTTCATTGTAATGATTTTCCAAGCATAGCTTAGATATAGCACAAGGCCGAAAGTATGGTGCACCTAGTGTGCATCGAACTTAGTATTCAGTCGTAATTATTCTAGCTAGACAAGCTTGCTAACCATTACGCCGCCTCGAGGTGCCCTGAAATGATTTTCTAAGCGTAGCTTCGATGTGGCACAAGGTCAAAAGTATGGCGCACCTAGTGAGGATCTAACTCACTTCTAATTCGTAATTGTTCTAGCGAGTCAAGCTTGCTAGCCATTACACCATATTGAGGTGCCCAGTGATTTTCCAAGCGTAGTTTAGATGTGGCACAAGGCCGAAATTATGGGGCACCCAATGAGGATCGAACTCACTACTCAGTCGTAATTGTTCTAGAGAGACAAGTTTGTTAGCCATTACTCCGCCACCTGGTGCTCAGTGGCTTTCTAATCGTAGCTTAGATGTGACACAAGACCCAAATTATGGTGCACCCAATGAGGATCGAACTCGCTATTCAGTCGTAATAGTTCTAGAGAGACAAGCTTGCTAGCCATTACTCCACCTCCTGGTGCCCAGTGGCTTTCTAATCGTAGCTTAGATGTGGCACAAGGCCGAAAGTGTGGGGCACCCAGTGAGGATCGAACTCGCTATTCAGTCGTAATTGTTCTAGCGAGACAAGCTTGCTAACCAATACTCCCCCTCGAGGTGGCCCTAGCTTTTTCATTCTATGTTGGATTATGTTAGCAACGTGAAAGTGAGAATTGTCATGTTTTATAATGACACTGTATCTTTTGAGTCTCTGTTCATTTGTTCAGCATTCAGCTTAACATTGACCGTTTGGTGGTTTTGAACCATTTCTGTACCATTCCGTCGGTAGTGAGGTCCTCTCCGTACGCATCACAAATATCTCCAGCAGCCTTGGCACCTTTGTGAACTTGATTAATAGCAAATAGCTGTCGAACAAGTAGACAAGAATGAGCCTCATTCTTGTCTACTTGTTTTATTCCATCCCAAAGGGGTGGCTAATCTGAAAGAAAATTTTAATAACGTTAAAGAATTGCCTCAAAGGATGACCGGAGTTATTAAGAAACTTTGAGATCATTTTTAAGAACATCAGAAAATAAACGAATGTATGTAACAACCTAATATATTTAAAATTAGCTTTACTTTTAGTTCTTCTTCAGGTGCCGTGTCTCTTCAGGACGTAGGCGATCATGACACTCCACAATTTCCTGTCCTTCTTAGCTCTTAATAAATTTCATCTTTTTTTTTTCTCCAATTTCTCCTAAATCTTGTTCCGCAATCCATTTACTCAAGGTCACTAAGGATGTTATGCCTTGTTTTCCCCTTTCCTCCTTGCCTTCTTCCTGGGTATGACGTTAAACTGCATCCAGCAGCAAGGACTCTGATCAGGTGGTTTTGAGGAGCGTGGAACCACCTCTTAATTGCAGGTGTTCCCAGGTCCACCCTGACCCGGGGTGGTAGCACCTGTTAGGGTCCCAGCTATGGGCAAATAGTGAACTCCCAGTTTTGTTCCAGACCTTACCCACGTCCTGGGTATCGTGATAAACTACGTCCGCGTCCTGGGTATGAAGATAAACTACGTCCAACAGCAAGGCCTCTGGTAGTGTTTTTTAAAAAATAATGTAGCCAGCTATGCGTTTTTGAAAAAAAATAATGTTGCTTTTTCTATGCGTTTAATAGTTTATATATATATATATATATATATATATATATATATATATATATATATATAACTAGATTTGGCATTAAATGACCTACAGTGGTTGATATGCCATAAAACCCAACCAACCAACCTCCTTGCCGTCAATTTGTCCTGTGAGTATCAGATTTTCCAAGCCACCTTTCTTCATTACGTGCCCCAGAAACTTCAACTATCTCTTCCTGATGTTAACCATAAGTGTCCTTTTTGTTTCCATTTTCTCTAAAACTTCGTCGTTGCTCACAACTGGTCCATGGTATCCTCAGCATCTTTCTGTAGAACCACATTTTTTGTTGCTTCAAGTCTCTTTATCTTTGTAGAGATTGTCCAGCACTCACTGCCATACAGGAGGAAAATTCCCTATTCCTGTTTCCCTGTGAGCTATAATCTCCAGCTATTCAAATGTAATGTCAATCGACATCTCCAGTTGCCTTGATCTATCCACTACCCTTCTCCTCATCCTTTCTTCTATCACTCCTACCTGATCTTGCTCTAAATTTTCTGTAAACCCTTGCTTGGGGTGAAATGCTTAAAAATATATATATATATAATATATATATATATAATATATATATATATATATATATATATCTCACGTAACAGTTTAGTACTCTTTTCCTTGTTTCTAGCGAAGTTTTTCTATTTAATACTCTTCTTAGCTTTTGGAAGGCATCTTTGGCTATCGCAATGCGCCTTTGGGTTTCACTGTCGCAATTTCCGTCGTCCGTTAAAACGCGTCGCAAATATTTTAAAATTTTATGCTTATTTGATTTTGGTGTCTCCAAATTGTAATTTGCATGTTGGGCTGTCCCTTTTGCTAACAACCATACATTCGTCTTATTGCAGTTGATGCTTAGTCTTTTCTTCTCGCTTTCTTTAACTACCTTCTGTAGGAGCTTTTGTTGTTTTCTTTCTCTATCTGCTTTCAACATTGTGTCATCTGGATTCTGCTTTTCATCTCTAGGTTCTTGACAAAATTCCAAGAAGCGTTTGCAAAGTAATAAGTCCTGACCTGGCATCTCGACTTCACTCACTTACTCAGTGACGTGTCATGGCTTCCTTCGGTCTTTTCTTCAAATATTTTCATGGAAGCTGCTCTCACGAGCTTTTTTTCTCTGGTACCTCGACTACATGAATTTAAGCATGATGCTAGATTGGCATATAGGTCCCACTCTTTTATTGTTGAAATATTTAAATGTAACCCTCACTTCTCGTCCAACAGTTTCTTTTCTCGCACTTCCCGCCTGTGGAACTTCTTCCCTTTTACTTGCTTACCTGATAAATACAATTTTTCAAGATTTAAATGTTTCGCTACTCATCATCTTTTGTCTTGGAACCCGTTCATCTTTTGTCCTTTCCTCAATCCTCCCTATACTAAGTCTTTTCTTTCATTTTCACTCTCTGTAACTCCCTGCGTATTAGTGGCATTCTCGCCTTGCTTGGGGTGTAATGATGAAAAAAATGTTATTATGGCCGCCAATAATGAATCCTGGTAGGACTTCTAATTCTCTCAGAATTGTCTCACTTTATAGTTTGAATAAGTCTGGTGAGAAGACACCTCCTTGTCTTACACTCTTTTCTATTTTTGTTTATCTACTGAACTCATTCTATTCGTATGCAGGCGGTTTGTTGCCAGTACAAATTAGAGACCTGTGTGTCTCGTTTAAACTCCACGTAAATTCTTGTCTAGATCGACATCTTCGCGGAAGTGGCTTGACTGAAAAGTCACAGTTCCCTTAACACAGGCTTTTTCTATTTAGTATTCGGCCGGTTTCATTTAGTCTTCACGTAGCACTTAACGTGACAATATAAGTCGACTGGTTTTCAGACGTGGTTTATTATTGATGGTCGTCTGCTTGCATCGAGTATGTGAAATTCTGTTTCAAAATACGATTGTCATGGGAACACTCTTCGATTAATCATAGGTTATTCTTTTGACCAATATACGGAGGGCCTCTATACAAACGTAGTGCTTTGATTACTTCATGGTAAAGAATTCTTTCTATGGCACTTTATTATGCTCATTGATCGATTACATTTTGTTATTGATCGAATAAGGCTTTTTCTTCAAAGGGTTGATAGACACTTTGGTCCGGGCTTGAAATTTTATTTTGGTTGTAATGAGAATTCGCTTCCCTGCCCACACATACGCGTGTGCATAGCTTACTTGAAACTTGGCCTTGTGTCGTATTTGATATTCGCGGTGGGTCGATACAGGTGCGCACGGTTAGACATGCACAGGCCTTGTCTGTAACGGGATAGATAAGTTGGTGTTGATGTATTTCCCTCGTTGTTATTATTTGTTGACTGTAACGGGGTTGATATTAATGACAGAAGTTAAAATGCATAAAACTTACAACGATATAACAAAAACTTGAGACACGTGTTGACATAAATAAGAAGAATTTGTATTTTCCGTTTGTGATGTGAATTGCAGGATATTGATATGATGTATGTAAAAAATGTTCTCATTGTCTCTTGTTTAAAAGTCAGTGCTTACTTAGTTTGGTTCCGGGAATTTCGTTTGCGAGGATGGCGTTTAAAATCGTCTGTTTTCAATCTTCACGGAATGCTGGCAGACGTGTGTTTCTGTACTGCTACTTGTCTACCTATCTAATGACTACTGCTACGGGTACCCTAATCTACTGTACGCTACTGAACCTGACTGGTGGAAGGATTGTTTTTATAAAGCTGAGGGTTAGGATGATGAAATATCTTAATTTTTTTTATGCTCACTAATAGCAAGGTTATTTTTTTTTTTTTTTTAGAATGATGAAATATTATGGATTATAACATGTCCGTCAAACAATTTTGAGGCACGAACGTTTGTCGTGTTAACGTGTTTAGAAATGTCGATTTGGGAGGCAAAGGACCTTTATCTACGGAACTCAATATTACTGTGGCAAATGTGTATATAAGGTTTGGATGGGGATGTGATTTGTTCTTTACGTGAGCTGCGGCAAACCCTCTTTCACTTTTATCACCCTCTGATGAGTGAACTAGTACCGACGAATATTCCTTTTAAAGTAACTTTAATAAAAAAAAAAATAAGACTTCGAGCTAGGGAGTAAAATATGGTAGCTGAAAAAAGTGTGTGTTCGCAATAAAACCCTTTTATAGCTCTTTTCTCATTTGAAAAGAATGGACGAAATATAGTTTATAATAAAAATTACAGTTTGTAACTGTTTTCGGAGAACTCAATTCATACTTGAAGAGTAATGCTTAAGAGAGACTATATCTTATGTATTTTTTAAAATCATTTCACCCTAAGCAAAACTGTAATGCCACTAGGACGCAAGCGGGGTGCTGGAAGTGAAAGAGAATGAGGAGACAGAACAATAAAAGAAACAGATTTCAGTACATGCAGAAGATGGCGATTGGCATTGCATTTAATTTAATTCCTTTTTTAAAGATTGTAGGTGGGGGGGGAAGCAAGAAATCGAAAGGGGGCTTCGTTCTACAGACATGAAATGTAACAAAATAACAAAGTTTGCATCTCGATAGTTCAGTAGTAAAACAGTGAGACCTAATTGCCAATCTAGTAGCACACTTCAATTTATGCAGTCACTGCTCCAAAGAGGAAAGTTGATCAGAACAGTTGCCATGTTAATCATGTCGGAGCATAAGACAATGTTACATTTGCGATTCATCTTTTTTTTTTTTTTTTTTTTTTTTGCCTTCTGTAGATTTTTCAGCAAACACTATCTCCCCCGCCCACATCACTGCCAAATATCTCCCCACTCTTACCACACTTCACCAATTCTACACGACTCTACTGCAATTGTCAAGAACGATAGCGCGAATTTACAGATTCGACGCACGGTAGCTATTCGATATTATCAAATTGAGTTCAGAAGATATAGAAAGGGGGTGTCCGACAATGATCTGTCTTCTCACAGGACTTATTCAACCTATACAGCGAGCCGATTCTGATTTTTTAAGAGCCAAGAAGGACAGGAAGTTATGGCGAGCCATGATCGCCTACGCCTTGAAGGGATACGGCACATAAAGAAGAGCGTTATGATGGATGAAGCCGGTACAGTCTTCGATAATCAATCACGAAATCGATCCGCAGTACAGGACTTGGTCTTATCTCGTTTGGTTTTGTAGGAAGATATTGACATCTTTCGTCGTCATCTCTTTTTGACGGCTTCATGTGATGTGAAATAAACCAACACTCGCTTTTGTTTTAGTCAATAATAATAATAGAAGCAGGCATGACTTCACTCTGAGGATAGTTAAATATCGAATCCACTAACCTAAAGAGACTTTATTAGGGAAACGACAACATGCAGAATGAACGCTTTTCATTGCATTAACGATTTGAAAGGCCGCCATACATTGAACACAATTGTAATCTGGGAAACGGCAAAGTTAAAAGACATGACAGGATTTCGAAGACAAATGCAATCGATTCACAGCAAAAAGAAAAAGTAATAATAATAAAACTAGAATCAAAACATTTTTGCTTCGTTGAATCAGAATTCGTTTGAAACTTTTTTTCTGTTAAACTCGTACCTCAAGTTTTATTTGTTTCTATGTTGTTTTGTCTTCGTCGTCTTTGTCTTCGTCGTCGTCTTTGTCTTCGTCGTCGTCTTCTTCTTCTCCGTCGTCTTCGTCTTTTCTCTTGTCTCGTTTCTCTTTGTTTTTCTTCTTTTGTATTTGGAAGTCGTCTTTTTGCTACGTTTGATGTCACCATCATATTGAGATCTTTTTGCTCGGGAATAGTCATCATTCCCTTATTCCATATTATTGAATATTTTTATGAATATTTTCATATTCTATTTTCTTTTAATTCCATCATAATTTTTTTTTTATGGAGCCATTTCTCTATTGTCATCATTGCTTTTGTTCCTTTTACAATTTTGGATCTGAGCGTTTAGTAAAAAAAACAACATGATGGAACAACATAATGATAATAAAGTCGTGTCTATCGATAGCGAATATTGTAATAAATCGTAACAATAATAAGATGGAATAAAACTAGTAATAAAGTAATAGTAATAATGAAGAGTGTATAGAGCCAGAGTGTTGGGATAAAAAGCAACAATAATAAGATGGAATATAACTAGTAATAAAATAATAGTAATTATGAAGAGTGTATAGAGCCAGAGTGTTGGGATAAAAAGCAGCAATAATAAGATGGAATAAAACTAGTAATAAAATAATAGTAATTATGAAGAGTGTATAGAGCCAGAGTGTTGGGATAAAAAGCAGCAATAATAAGATGGAATAAAACTAGTAATAAAATAATAGTAATTATGAAGAGTGTATAGAGCCAGAGTGTTGGGATAAAAAGCAGCAATAATAAGATGGAATAAAACTAGTAATAAAATAATAGTAATAATGAAGAGTGTATAGAGCCAGAGTGTTGGGATAAAAAGCAACAATAATAAGATGGAATAAAACTAGTAATAAATTAATAGTAATAATGAAGAGTGTATAGAGCCAGAGTGTTGGGATAAAAAGCAGCAATAATAAGATGGAATAAAACTAGTAATAAAATAATAGTAATAATGAAGAGTGTATAGAGCCAGAGTGTTGGGATAAAAAGCAACAATAATAAGATGGAATAAAACTAGTAATAAATTAATAGTAATAATGAAGTGTGTATACAGCCAGAGTGTTGGGATAAAAAGCAGCAATAATAAGATGGAATAAAACTAGTAATAAAATAATAGTAATAATGAAGAGTGTATAGAGCCAGCGTGTTGGGATAAAAAGCGACAATAATGAGATGGAATAAAACTAGTAATAAAATAATAATAGTAATAATGAAGAGTGTAAAAGCCAGAGTGTTGGGATAAAAAGCAACAATAATAAGATGGAATAAAACTAGTAATAAATTAATAGTAATAATGAAGAGTGTAGGAAGCCAGAGTGTTGGGATAAAAAAAAGCAGCAATAATAAGATGGAATAAAACTAGTAATAAAATAATAGTAATAATGAAGAGTGTATAGAGCCAGAGTGTTGGGATAAAAGCAACAATAATAAGATGGAATAAAACTAGTAATAAATTAATAGTAATAATGAAGAGTGTATAGAGCCAGAGTGTTTGGATAAAAAGCAACAATAATAAGATGGAATAAAACTAGTAATAAAATAATAGTAATAATGAAGAGTGTATAGAGCCAGAGTGTTGGGATAAAAAGCAGCAATAATAAGATGGAATAAAACTAGTAATAAAATAATAGTAATAATGAAGAGTGTATAGAGCCAGAGTGTTGGGATAAAAAGCAGCAATAATAAGATGGAATAAAACTAGTACTAAAGTAATAGCAATAATGAAGAGGGTATAGAGCCAGAGTGTTGGGATAAAAAGCGACAATAATAAGATGGAATAAAACTAGTAATAAAATAATAGCAATAATGAAGAGGGTATAGAGCCAGAGTGTTGGGATAAAAAGCGACAATAATAAGATGGAATAAAACTAGTTATAAAATAATAGCAATAATGAAGAGGCTATAGAGCCAGAGTGTTGGGATAAAAAGCAGCAATAATAAGATGGAATAAAACTAGTAATAAAATAATAGTAATAATGAAGATTGTATAGAGCCAATCTTTTAGTATATAAAAAGCAACAATGTGATGCAGTAAAACTAATAAGTGTTTTATATTCCTTTTGTCAATTTTTAGGGGGCTCATTTGTCATATCTGGTTTAATAAATTTAGTCCGGAGTTCAATCTTCCCTGGGTGACCTACTAATGTTTCGATGTGTTAGATTTAGAGCAAAAGTGATAGTTGTTTACTAATTCCTTTGGAAAAGGTGAAAGGAACCCTGGGTTTATATTCATGTGGAATTTCGTTTAGATGAACCTTGAGACCCGTAACAAAAGTTGATAGAAGATTTTAACAATCTCAGAAGAAATGAATTCTGCATTTACTCACTATATTTACAAAACATAAGGGGAGGAAAATGGTTTGTCCTGTTCATAGACTCTCTCTCAAAATAATTCTACGAGCTAAATGAGAACAGGATAATAAAACGAAGTAAACTGTAGCGGCTTTAGTTTACCAGTTACTTAGACTTGAAGAGGTTAAGATTAGTGGGAGTATGTTCAACAAAGTAGCATCTTTGGAAGATGAATACTTTGAATATTGCTGCACATCTGGTCTGGTGTTCCTGCTATATATTTAGAGATTCTTGCTAAAAACTAAAGAATCTGCAATGTTATTGGTACTGACACGGCAACTCGGTTTCAGTCACTTTCCCACTAGATTTTCTTGATAAAATCCAAAGAAGAATCTGCAATGTTATTGGCACTGACCTGACATTTCGGCGTCAGTCACTTTCTCACCTTTGTAAGGTAGCTTCCCTGTGCCATTTTTATAAATACTTTTACGGTAATTGTTCGGATGAACTTTCGACTATGGTACGTAGACTTTGAATTTAAGTGCAGTACTAGATTGGCGGAAAGGTCTCATCATATTACAGTTGAAATGGCTAGATGTAACCGTAATTTCTATGCTAAGGGTTTCTTCCATCGTGCTTCTCGCTTGTGGAACTCTCTTCCGTTTCCTTGCTTTCCAATCAACTTTCATTTTTCAAAATTTAAATGCAATGTCAATCGTTATCTTCTGTCTTAATTCTTGTTCTTTTCGTGTTCCCTATATGAAGGACAGATAACGATTGATCCTAGACTTGAGGAACTACAAAATAGCAATTCTTTGGAAATTGGTTTCTGAGTGGAACATTTTCCTGACAATGGAATATGTAGGGAATGTGGATGATTCAATCCTGTGGACGTAGCAAGGTTGGTTTTTGCTGGTGGTGCCAAAAAAAAAAAAAAAAACAAGAACTCGTCTGACGATTTGCCATAGAAAAAGCGATAGGCTTACGACTTTGTAGAAAGGGTAGAAAACAGGTCAGTCCTCAACAAACTTTCAGATTTTGAACTCAGAGAGCAAGGTTTGGGAACTCTTAGCCCTGATATGGCAGCAATGATCCATGTTTGGTTTCATCTGGTTCTTGTCAAGATAGACAATGACAGACAGAAGTTTGTTCAAATTTTCTCCCGAATTTTGTTAAAATCTCCAAAATAAAATGAATTCAACATTTACTGCAACAGAAATAATTTATTGCTATGTCTTCTTCATAAAGACAGTGGAGTAGTCAAATGTCATTCTCCTTCCGGATGGACCGCCATAGCTTCTTTTTCTTTCTGTGAATTGCCATGTCTTCTTCATAAAGACAGTGGAGTAGTCAAATGTCATTCTCCTTCCGGATGGACCGCCATAGCTTCTTTTTCTTTATCTGTGAATTGCCATGTTTTCTTCATAAAGACAGTGGAGTAGTCAAATGTTATTCTCCTTCCGGATGTAGGTGGTCATGGACCGCCATAGCTTCTTTTTCTTTATCTGTAAATTGCCATGGCTTCTTTGAAAACACTAGAGTCTTTGTCCCTCGCGAGAACCGTAGTATGAATAGGACAATTGTCTATGTCACTTAGGCAGTGTTCTCGCCTATATGACGCTATAGAGTCCGCTGCCCATCTGTTAAGAACGCCAGTTAATTCGGACGTTACAATCGATCGGCTTTTGTCAGGTGCCGAAATGAACACGCCTTGTGGCGAGACGCGACAAATTGCATGAAAGAAATGACGTATGTATTTGTCACGTGCATTTCCGAGCCATCTTTCCTCATTATGCACCCTGCCGTTTCTTCCTGATGTTAAATATAAGTATCTGTCTATATTTCTGAGATGAGGTATTATGTACACTATTTACATTACTCGGTCGAAACGTTGTAATAAATATGGCGACAAAGATGAGAACAATAGTCCGAATAATGTAAATAGTGTACATAATACCTCATCTCAGAAATATAGACAGATACTGAAGAAGGCCGGAGCGTACAACGGCCGAAACGTTTTAATAAATATGGCGACAAAGATAAGGACAATGGTCTGAATAATGTAAAATAATACCTCATCTCAGAAATATAGACAGACAGTGAAAGGCCGAAACGTTGTTATAAATATGGCGACAAAGATGAGGACAATAGTCCGAATAATGTAAATAGTGTTAAATATAAGTGTACTTTTTGTTTAGAGACAATCTCTAGAACTTTGTCGTTGCTCACATGTTCGGTCCATGGTATTCTCAGCAGCCTACTGTAGAACCACATTTCTGTTGCTTCAAGTTCCTCCATCCGTGTGGAGATTGCCCAGCAGTCATTGCCATATTACATAACAGTTTAGTACTCTTTTCTTTGTTTCTAACGATATATTTCTGTTTCTTAATACTTTACTTAGCTTTTGGAAGGCATCTTTTGTTATGTCTTTACTCTTTCAAATTACCATGCTGCACTTTCCGTCCTTTGTAAAAATGCTTAAATTGTGGTATTTCTTTCATATCGGGGTGTCTCTGATGTAATGGAATAACTCTCCCCCCTCTCCATGAATGATTACACTATAGGTAGTAAGTACCTATTAAGTCAACCGTCTGCGAGAGGACGCAAACACGTCCGACCTTTCAATTAGTGACACTCACTACTTGATTGACCTGTGAGGAACGAGAAGGGACACGTCCCGCAAAGCGAGTTTGCTTGACGTGTCAGGTCCTGTTGAAAGATCGCGGCAGGCATTAAAAGAAAAATGGATTATTCCGAAATTCCCATATCGCGGGTAGAAGTACAAAGGAAAAAAAAAAATAATAAAAAAGACTAAGAATTCAAACCAGCTTGAATTTATAAAACCGGAAGTCTCAGGCGAACGAGAAGTAAGTCTCGTATGCAAATTTTAGTGCCCCAAGCTTCCCTGACGCGAGCATAAATAGCGAGTCTGGGAGAAAGACGAGAGAAGACGCATTGTTGGCGTGACGGCGTACGTACTAACGAGACTGAGAGAATAAGAGGTCACTAGCAAAAGCTCAGTTGGTAGACCGGAGGACTGGATGAAAGCAATCACTTTAATCCATTTCAGTCATCGCAAACGACGGGTGAACTGAAATACAACTGTACCGTATTTCATATTGTACTGGTTGTATACAATAAACCTTTCTTCTATTATCCACCTGGTGGTAAGTATTTATTCCCTTAGCGCGGAATATAACCGTCTCCAATCTGTAATTTTCATGTTGGGCGAACAATCATGACTTCCGGTTTATTGCAATTGATGTTTAGTCTTCTCTTCTCGATTGAATTAACTTTGTAGTTTTTCTCTTTCCTTTCTCTGTCTATTATCGACAGTGTTTTTATCTGCATATATATATATATATATATATATATATATATATATATTCATGGCAACTGCTCTGATGAGTTCTTTTCCCCCCTAGTGCCTCGGCTACATGAATTGAAGCGTTCTACTAGATTGGCATCTAGGTCTCACCACTTCTACTCCAACAGTTTCTTTCCTCCCATTTCCCGACATTGGAACTCCCTTCCTCTCACTTGCTTCCCTGATAACTACAAAAATTTAAATGTAACGCTAGTCTCAAAGTGAAAAATTGTTTTGACCCCTGTCCTTTTTTTCCTTTCTTCAATCCCCCACCACACCCGCTATTTTCTCTCTCACTTTCACTCTCCGTAACACCCAGCGTGCTAGTTGCACTCCTGCCTTGATTGAGATGAAATGTTTAAAAACAAAACAAAATCTTATGTTAAGATTGTGGCCGCCAATAATAAATACTTAACTGACTTGAAAAATCGGTATTTCAGAGTTTGCTTTTACATATATAATTCTAACCGTCTCCTCTCTTTGAGATCGTGTGCAGTCGTATCAACGTAAATACAGCTTTAGTCCGATGAAGTTCTAAGGACATGAAATAAAAAATTCGACCTTTGTCAAACACACACTTTTGTTTATATATATATATATATATATATATATATATATATATATATATATAGAAGAATAAAGGAAATATAATTCAGTCTCTCCGTAACATTTAGTTTAAAAGAGTGCTCTGTGCAGAGCTAAATATTATTCATTATAGGAGATTAAAACATCTTAAAAATCGCTACACAATAGTAATCGTGTTTCAACACTACAAATGTGTCCCCTCAGGCGATGATAAATTACTGGCGAGTAAACGATTAATTTAAAAAGCAGAATACTTCCTCCTTTTGGAAAAAAACAAAAACAAAATGAAAAGGTTTTACTGTGATTAACCATTCAAATGTGGCCAGCGCTAAATTCAAACTAACCGAAAAAAGATTTTTTTTACAGGTCATGTCATGAAGTTGTCAGCATATAAATCCTAGACGATTTCATTCAGGACAGATACTAATGGTTACATTATTTTGTAAAATATATAGAAGTATGATGTTCAACTTTCACAAGAAGTTAAAGGGAAAGCGGTTGTGGGGAAATCTAACATAATGTCAACTAGTTATATGCTCGGTCAGCTTTCTAAATAAAATTTTGTAGTACGTAATTAAATGGCCTATTTAAGAAACTGGTAAATACATTAACCGTTTAAAAAAAGGAAATCAGATCATAAATACAGAACTACTTTGGCAAATTAATATGCAACCGTTAAGTAAAGGGCATCCATATAAGATGTTAATAATACTAACTAAACATCAATAATTAAATATATTAAATGAATTTACAAAAAGAATATTAAGCCAGAATAAGGACATATACACAACAGTTCATCTACTGATTATTACTATAAGAAAAAGTATTATCAAATTCAAAGTTTAAACATATTGTAAGGTAAAAGGTAGGCTATGCCTACAATTTACAGTCAATTTACTTCTTTGCTTTAATAAGGAGCTTTTTATCAGAAAATCTGATAATTTCTAATTTTTCATGTAAGCATAGAAAACGGACTTCATTTAAAGATCTTCATGTTCTAGATTTTAAAATTTTTTTTCCATTTTACCTTAGGAGTTTTATTAGCTTCTTTTAAATTCCAAAAATATTTAGAAAGAGATGTACTGTTTTTATAAGTACTATTGGTGAAGTATAAGACATGTTGATACCACCTAGTCTTAAAAGAATTATTAGTACTACCAATATAATATTTTTCAATAATCGGTTTCTATATTTTTGAATTAGTACTTAGATAAACAAGAAAGTTGTTCAAACATTTGTTTCATAATAGGCATTCGTTAGAATCTTTGCAATTACATTGGTTAATATTATTAACAACATTTATCTTGGAATGTGCATTATCAAAATTTTTAAATTAGTTTAAAAGGTGCAGCTATAACTTAGTTTTAGTGTGTTTCTGTTAAATATTTTATTAAGAGGGTTACTTTTGGGGAAATGTTTATCAATTAGATGGAATTTCTAGCCTAACTTAGTACTGAACAATTGGTTAAATGGGGTGTGTACCAAATGATTTTCTTATTCCCTTTTCTTAGATCAGTTTTATGTTTTCTATACTTGATTTCAGTGTACTTGTAACCACTATTTTTTTACAGTATTCTCTTATTATAAAACGCAGATTGTGTGTGTGTGTGTGTGTCGTTAATGTTTATATATTGGATCGGATTTCCTACATTTTTCAACCGATTTCAACAAAACTTCACAGGACTACATAAAATTACCTTGTGGTGGTTCTAACAGCGCCAGAAATGGGAAAAATATAATTGTTTTTGCACAAAATCAATTTGAAAACACGATTAAGAGACATCGTGAAAATGGAAGGGGGACAACTCACATCGGGTTGTTTGTGTGTGTGGGTTCCTTTAAATATGGGATCGGATTTCCTATATTTTTCAGCCGATAAAACAAAACTTATTTTTTTTTTTTTTTTTGGCAGGTAGTGTTTCTTATTGTCTTGCACACTTTTTCTTTATTTTTACATTCGGAATGCTTTAAAAATTCCATTTACAAGACAATTGTTTATAATAAAATTCTATTCAATCGGTAGACTCATAGTCATAACGATTGAAAACAATGTTTTTGTTTGAGTTTGGGTTTGACCAATTCGTAAAAAAAAAAAAACTAAGACATGCTCAATTTTATTTTTCAGTCTTTATGATGGTCGATACTTGATCTATCTCTTACTGTTACATCCCCGGGCAACGCCGGGCTCTACTGCTAGTAGTATTATAAACACCACTATATTTATTAAACACAGATGAGTTGGTGCTAATCCTACATTCTATAGATGAAGATATGTTGGGGTGAATATATATACAGTTAGCATTATTTTTTCATATAAGGTTGGAATACATGAAATAAAAGATTTAATCACACACACACACACACAACATAAATATGTATATATATATATATATATATATATATATATATATATCCACACACATAATCTCATTCACGGTGAAGACTGAAAATTGCTATACTTGATCAATGCTTTCGGAATTGGAACTTTTATGTACCATGTCCTTTCAGGACGTAGGTGGGCGATCATGGATCTCTGCAACTTCCTATCATTTGTAACGCTAAGCAATATTTGTGTTTTTTACTATTTGTTATTGTTTACTATTTTATGTTTTTTTTTTTACTATTGCTCTCCCATTCTCTGTTCTGCTAAGCATTTACACAAACTCATTAAATGTACAAATATCATGCATTTCCTTTATCCCTCTTGTTTTGAAAGGTGTCAAATTGTGAGAAGCCCTCTTTCCTCATTTTGTGGCCTAGGAATTTCAATGTCCATTTTGTTTCCATTTTCCTTAAAGCTTCCTCGTAACTCTCATGTTCTGTCCATAGTATTCTCAGCATCCTTCTGTAGAATCGCATTACCATAGTCACGGATTTGTTTTTTAAGTGTGAGGAAATTTTCTGACATTCGTTGAATGTCTGTGAGAACAGATACTGCATAGCAGTTCGGTAACTTTTTGTTTCTTGGGAATTTTTTATTTTGTGGCTCTCCACAACTTTCTATAGTTTCCAGCTCTAAACAATGTTTATCTCCTTATTATTCCTCCCAGTTCATGTTCTACCATCCACTCAGACAATCTTTTTAGGTTATTCGCTGTTCCCACCTGGTCTCTTTTTCCCTAAGTCCTGTGAGAGTCAAATTCTATCAAACTCTCAACCTTCAATTCTATCTTTAGGATTTTAGCTCTATTTTTCCATTCCCCACCCCTTTAAACTTCGTCATTGCTCACACGTTCCGTCCATAATATTCTCAGCATCCTTCTGTAGAATCACATCACCATAGTCACAGATTTGTTCATTAACTGTGAGGAAATTGTCTGTCATTCGCTGAATGTATGGGAAAATGAATATTGCATAGCAGCTCATCAGTCCCATTTTGTTTTTCTAATGGAAATTTCTTAAGACATTCATTTAGCTTTTGGAAGGCATCTTTTGTTCTGCTGATGGTTAGTAATTTCTTAATTTTGCTACTACATCCCAAGGAAACTAGAGAGAGAGACTGACTGAGAGACTGACTCTTTGAAGGAGACAGGAAAAAAACAAAAAACTTTTCTTTTCTTCTTCATATTCCACAATCTGGTATTTCTTTCACATCTTGCTCTTTCAAATTTCCCAGCCCCATTTTCTGTTGTTAAAGAATTACAGGTTGCAAAATTCTCAGGAATGATTTCCAAATTCCATGTGGGGAAGGGCAACTGAAACTCTTCTCCCTCCCTGCTAATTTCAGTAGATCTTTTTTTCTTTCTCTTTAATGGCCCTTTTTATCTTCTAGTTTACGCGCATGCACAAATTAATTTTCAATTTCAAAAGTGTTTTACACTTTGAGAGGATTTTTCAAACCAACGGTTTACATGCCACATTTAAATGGAGACAACATAAATGTCCGAAAGTTTTAGGTTTTCTGAAAATTGCCATTGACAGAAGACAAAATGATCTCTAAAGTTAGGCTTTCTTGATAACATGGCAGATGTGTAAGTTGAAACACTGGTTCTGGACTATAATGGGGATTCATTCAAAACAGGAATACTTCTCTCTTCAGGACATGAGGTTGTCATGATAATATACATTTTCCTGTCCTTGTTCAGTCTTCCAAGCAAATTTGACCTTTTACCATCCCTCCTTGTCCCTGATCTACTGTCCATCCCCCCACTCTAAATAAGTTGCTCACTGTATCACTTTAACCCACCTTTTCCCCAATACATCCTGCAAATATAAAATTTTCCAAGCCATCCTTTGAAATGTTTTATAATACAACGTTTTATCTAAGGCACGTGAGTCGCTTAAGGTAGAGTTTTACTGTTAAAATGGTTATGATGGATGAGGTGTGGGTGTGTCTGTGATAAGAACAAAAGAGGAATTGAGGATAAGGTGAATAGATAATGATTGATCTTTGCTTGGTTTATTAAATGGCATATCAACTCCTTATGGGTCATTTAATGCTGAAATTCAATTGAATATTTGTCTTTTTTTTCTTAACCATTATTGCTAAAATTCTTTACTATAAAAATGTATTATCCTTTTATAATGTTTTGACTTTTTTTGGGGGGGGGAGGTCACTATTTGCCCACAGGTGTTACTACCCCAGGTCACTGAGAACAACAGCAATTAAGAGGTTTGGTCTTTGTCTTGAGACGTTAAGATTGTCATGTTTAGGGAAGCACCCATGCGGGAGCCTGTTCCCCAAAGTAGCAGAGCCAGAAATTTCAACTTTCCTTTTTGGATTTTAAGTATGGTGTCTTTCTAGATCCCGAAGGGGATTAATTATAATAAAAAATAAAAATAAATTCTAGTATGGTTTGTGCTTGTGGATGAAGATTTACAAGAAAGTATCCAATCTAATTGGATGACTGCTTGTGGTTGGCAATGAGAAGGACCTAGCTGGAGTCCTAAGTAATTTCCATCTTTGGAAACTAATTGTAATGATGAATGCATCATCTGAGTTACTAATCATATGTGGTAGTTAAAAATAAATTTGGAGTACATTAACATAAATTAGTTTTTCTGTGTGCCAGTGGCAACATAGACAGTGGATTAAAAATGTGTTCTCTTCCATGACAATGGATAATGGCTTTGAATTGTTAATCTGAGGGCAGAGTTCTAATTTCAGTTGGGTTCATTATATTCACTTATGCCCAAATAACCTTAGGGAAGGCATGAATCCACATCTTCTACCCCCAGCTATGGATTAATTAGTAAAACTTGTATCACTGAATCATTATCACAAAAAAATTGTTATAATCTAAAAGTATTTTTTGACATTGATAAGCCATTAAAATGACAATGGAAAACCACATCAGTAAGAATAGTACAGGAAAAAATTTGACATTGTTTGACTGTTGTACCCAACTTATCATAGTCAGCTAATCTTGCACCATTGGATTATTACCTTTTTGTTTGATTGCTGTAAAATGCTTTCTTGGGAATTTTCTTTACAGAAAATCAGATGTAAAAGTTCATCTGTGATTTTTTTTTTTTTTTTTTTCATATCAAAACAAGTGGGAATTTACTTGAAAGGTTTCAGTGAGTTGCATGACAAGTGGCAACAAGCCATTGCGAATAATTGTAAATATCTAATTGAATGAAATGTATTTTTTTTTTTGAGAAGAAAAGAAAAAAGCGGAAATTCTATACGACTTGATACATAGCAACTCCAGGACAAAAGACTGAACAAAATTTTTTTTTTTTTGGCTTTAATCAACCTGGGAACAGCCAGAGCTATAAACCTTTTATATATATATATATATTTATATATATATATATATATATATATATATATATATATAATTGACCTACTAAAATAAGAGTTGAAAACTCCTCATAAAAATGAATATTTTATGCAATCATTCACAAGTTCTCTTCAATTGTTTTTACAAAGATGTTGGATATAAATCGGCCATTCAGTGGAAAACAAAGAGATTTGTTATAAAAATCAATTAGTCTGCTTGCTTCCTGAAATCCAAATATTTCCCGTCTTCTCTTTCAGTAATTGTTATAATGTCGAATATATCGGATCTATTGGGGTCTCTCATTTCCTTTGAGGGTGACCATAGATCAAAAACATCTTTCTTTTTTTTTTTTTCTTTTGCAATTCTTTCCTCCTTATTTATTCAGGAAAGACTAATATGATTAAAAAAAAAAAAAGAAAAGAAATAATTAAAATTACATTTAAAAGACGAGGAACATTAGGTTGGTATTGGCAGTTCAAATTGGCAAGCAGAGTTTGTGTTCTAGCTTGGGCTATGTTCATTTTGCTGTACTAATGACCTTGGAAAAGGCATGAACACATCTCTTCTCTCTTATATGCATTTTAATATCAATAACTAGTGACATTCTATCACCAAGGTGACCCTGAATTTTCACCCATCGTGATCAATACGTGCTCTCTCAGGCTCCCTGTACCTTGAGCCCATATTCAGACTTAACATAGACCTCAAGCGGATCTCATACATGCAATCCATTGCTGAAGAGTGGTTGGCTACCTGTACTGCTCCAGTAATGGATTACTACTGTCATACATGGGCAGGAGTTGCCCTGTCTTAACTTTTCAGTCTTGATAATTCAAAAGCATCTCCATGTCCTTGTGGGTGATGAATTATTTTCCACCTTACAACCCCTTTCCCCACAGATGAATTGCATTCTTTAGTTCCACCAGTTCTAAGATTCATGACAATCTTAACTGTTCAAGTCTTTTTTTTATTTAATCTTCCCCACATATGATGATAAACTATTGCCTAAGTTTACTCTGTAACCTTCAACCTACCTTATATAAATGAAGCCTTGTATACAGGGGATAATCTTTGTTTAAAGAAAAAAATTGGGGTTATTGTTTTTTTTTTTTTTTTTTTTAATATTTGACCAAAATGCCTCCTGCCATGTTTTTAAAATATATTTTTTTGAGGGGGTAAGGATATTTGAACACAGTGACTTAGAGTATTAATTTGGATTTTTGCATTTGTTTGAGCCCCCAGTAATTCTTCATTTTATGGATTCTTTAAGTTCATTGAAAACAGCAAAAACTAATTTACACTATTTACATTGTTTGTACTATTGTCTACATCATTATTGCCATATTCACAATGTTTTGGCCATTGTATGCTCCACCCTTCTTCAGGGTATATACATTAGAATTTAAAACTGAACCCTTTTTGTGCACTTGGGTCTCATGCACCATGCAATTTTTTTTTTTTTTTTTTTTTTTGATATCTAAGTTTAGTAACTCAACTCTCCAAATTTTTTTTTTTTTTTTTTCTTTTTTGTTCACCTCTGCTGTGGCCAGGTATTGAACTCCCAACTCTTTGGGTTAAATCAATAGATTTCTTCAAGCAACACTTTTATCCAATGGCTGAAATGTTGAGAATATGACAATGTAAATAGTGACAATACCTTATTTCAGAAATGAATAGACCTCAAAAACTAAATTTAACATTATCTTTTCATTTTTATTATGTATTATTTAAAGACAGCAAGGTGAAAAAGATTTTTTTAATTTTAAATTAATATAATTAGGTAGAAATTCTTTTCTAAAACAAATTTTTTTATTCTATGTTTATTGAATTTATTCACATTCTTTTCTAAATTGAGAGAAAAAAATATCTAAAATAAAATTGAATAATCTTCTTGTAGGTTCACAAGAACAAAAAAAAAATAGATAAATTCACTTTCATCATGTGTTTAGATTTTATTAAAATTCTAATCAATGCTTTTTAAAACAAACATTGCGAAAGAGTGAAATTAGTTGGAGAAAAAAAAAAGTGTTGTCATGAGAAAATAGTCTTTTTGACACTACGTCTTATTGGGTGTGAGGAGGGGGGGAGTTTATCAATGTTTGCTGAAAAATTAAAGGTCAAAGGTAAATAACCCCTGATGACAATTTGCATGCAAGAAAGACAAAAACTGAAACGCATGAAATGAATATAATTAATTTTATTTACAACTTGGTGTTACATTGTTTAACAATTCTTTGTTCTGGCATCAACTGCTGGACGGAAGGGAGACTTAGAAGACATAAGTACAAGAATTTGGGATGAGAAATGAGGAAGGAATCCACAAACAGGCCGACAAATATAAAACGAGGAACAAGTGTCATCCAGACAGACAATCTCTTGCCTAAAACTCTTGGGAGTTTCCACTTTGTAGATTTCAGAAGTTTTCAGATTTGTAGTAAAGGTCTATAGTTTAGACACTGTCAAGGAATGGCAAGGGCTTTGCAGGGAAACCTTACAAATATTCACAATGATTTGGGGACAGTTTATCTGTATCAGTCAGTCTCACGACACGGTGAGGTCATAGGGTCACTAAGAACTTGACCAGCTCCTTGCAAATTAAGAATTTGGTAAATTAAACTGTACTATTATTTGTAATTTTACCTTGTTTTATTTACAACTGTACAATTAAAGATAGACCTTTAAAATTACTGGTTTAGTTTTTATTAGGTTTAAAAAAAAAAAAAGCTTAAAGTGGAACAGGTTTCATTATAGAAAAAAAAAAAGTTTTATTTATTTATTTTTGTAAGTCTTCAATTTTTAGAATTTCTGGTAAGAGATTGTGTGCCTGTCATGGCAACTTGTTACACTTGGACTTAAATTACCAATAGCATTGGTTTATTCATGAGAATGCTTGGTTTCTGAGCAATCATTGAGCCAGTTATGAACCCCCAAAAATTACAGTGATCAGTCTAGAAAAGAAAATGTTAAATCGGGAATATAAGCATACATAAGTATGACTTGTTTTTTTTTCCCTTTCATGTCTGTTCAATGTACAAATGAAAACAAATTTCCAAATCTTTTAAACGACAAGCAAAATAAAAATTGAAAAAAACGTATTTAAAAAATATGCTTGAAATTTTTTAATTTTAATTTTTTTTTTTTTTTTTTTAATTAAAGATAATTTTTCAAACAAAACATAAAAAAGCAAGCAAAAAACATAGGGTTTTGTTTACCCCCACTTTCTTCTTTCAAACAAAAAGGGATTTTTTTTTCAGGACAACTGTAAAATTTGTGACATAAGCTTTAAAAAAAAAATTGCATGCATACTTCAAATCTTATTTCTTGTGTGTGTGCGTATATATATATATATATATAGTGTGTGTGTTTATATATCTAATATGTTTCTCTTTTATTAACTCGTTGCTCAAAGAATGAGATATAGAGAAAAGAAAAATTCTAGTAAATTTACTTTTGTGTTTGATTCTCATTTGTCAATCATATTTCATGTGCATTCAACTCTAGTATAATTTGTAACATGATTAACCAATGTTGATTTAACAATGAAAACCACAAAATTAAAAATACTAGAATTTCTTTCTTTTTCTCCATATCTGATTCTTTGAGAAATGAGTTAATAAGAGAAACAAACAAATACGTATCAAGCACACAATTTCTTCTTTTTCTCTATATCTCATTGTCTGATGAAGCTTTAATAAAAGTGAAACATGTTAGATTGATAAACATTTTCTATTTGTTCTTTACTTTATCATTGTCACATTCTAATCCATGTTTGTCAGGAAAGCAAATAAGTTACATGATCCTTGACATATATTTACCCTAGTAGATTCTGAAATTAGTGCACATTCAATGTATTTCACATTAATTATGTACTCTTTTAATTAAGTCAAAATTATGATGAATTTAATGTATTGTTTTGTAAAAGATCCCTTTTGTGTTCATAGTTTTATATATGATTGATCTAATGCAGAAAATTTGATTTATATTATGCTCCCCTTTGTTTGACACAAGGTTACAAATATAGAGCATTCAGTGAGAGTTGAACTCACAACTGCATTAGTAACAATCTGTATGACTATCTTGTCATAATTTGTGGACAGACGAGATGTTTAAAAATATTCTGAGCTGTGCTTTTCAGATGGTAAACTGAACTTGCAACCCGAACTGCAATGCGTGTAATTAAACTCTACCAAAGTAGAAGCTGCTGTAAAAGGCATCATTGTTAAGCATCATATGGCAGCAAAATAAATATAAAATGAAATTTTATATTTGTCAGTTGCCTGACTTTTTTACAGATAGATTCACTTGTAATTATTCATTTCTGTCTGAGCAGAAGATAAAATCAAAATAGTTATTTATTAAGTAGCTTAGTCTTGGCACAAGGCCACCCTTTTTTGGGAACCCGGTGAAGATTAAGCTCATTCTTCAGCAGCAGTGATCTGCAAAGACTAGATCTTTTGACTGACATCACAAGTTGCTAGAGTTACTTACTTAGCTTCTTACTTACAAGAGCATGTATAGGAGGTACCCAAAGAGGATTGACTTCTCCATTTAGTAGAGACTACCCTACCTGCCCTGATGTAGTGTTTGGTACTGTCTGGATGAGATTGAACAAATGATTTTGAAAATGCAGGTTTCAAGTATTTTAGTCTCGGCAAAGCTAGAGATTTGTAAGTCTCTGAGAGTGGACGTGTTATTGCTTTTTAAACAAAGAAAAAAAAAGAAAAACATAAAAATTTCAAACGTTTACAGAAATAATGCAGTTCATGTGCTGTCAAATGTAGATAAATTACATGCAACAAATATGAGGATGTTAAATAATTTGAATAAAACTGAAATCATATGATTAGTAAACATCAAGTCACAGCCACTGGTATCAGAAAGTGTTTTATCCCTTATGAGGGAGGTGCTAAAAAAAAAAGAAAAAAGTTTATGGTGTGAATAAACAAAGCTGAGGGTGTGTGTGTGTGGGGTGGGGAGCCATTCATTCATTCTTAAGGTTAGTAGTTTATAATTGCAGGAATTAGTAAAAATCAAATCAAATCAAATAAAAAGAAAAATTTAAAATGAGTATCACTGATTTTCGTGCAAAAAAAACAAAAAACAACCCCCCGCCCAAAAAAAAAACCAGGATTAAATCAGATATGTTTATGCAGACAATATTTTAATCAGGAGTAGGAAGGAGGGTGGGTGGGTATAACTCTGAGGTGGTGGCTCAGTTGGTAAAGCAGCTTATCAAAATTTTATATTTTGGGAGATGCAGTGAAATGAATGGTTTCAAACCAATGGCAGTAATAATACTTCCATTTTGGTCATTTACAATAAAAAGAAAAAATGAGCTGGTGATCTGAATTTGAATTCAAGTCATACATAAATATCCTTGGGAAAGGTATGAATCCATCACTTCCCCTCCCAGCTATGGGTTGAATAGCAGGACAGGCTGGGTTCGTTAACCTTGGTTGGCAACCGGTGTACCACAGAAAGAAACTGACTAACAATAAACAAGTGTTAATTTCAATAAACCCTTAGTAATTATTTAGACTATTTACATTTAAACTAGTGTCCTCAGCAAAGATGAGGATATTAGTCTGAATGTAAATAATAGTACCTCATCTCAGGAATTCAAATAGAATGACAACAAAAATGAGAATATTTATCTGAATGCAAATAATAATTCACCCCAGAAATTCAGACAGAAAAAAAAAATCCTTAGTAAGTTTAAATTAGTTTGGCCCAAGACACTAATTGACATCATATATTATTTTTTATTTTTTATTTTTTTTTTTTTTTAAGACCTTATAAACCCTTTGCAGGTTATTTAAATCCAGAATTTTTTTTTCTTTTAAAGATAATAATGATTAAGTGATACCAGTCTTACTAATTAACTTATAGCTGGGAGGGAGTGGATTCATACTTTTCCCAAGGGTGTTTGTTTGCCCATAAGTGAATATAATGGATGGGAATTGGAAATCTGTTCTCTGATTAACAATTGCAAGTCATTATTCATTATGCTACCCACCCATAACTTTGGTGATTGTATGTTTCAATATGATATGGCCATAAGCCCTCAAAACACTAAATATAGGGCCAACACAAGTGATAATCCTAATCCATACTCTCCATATAAAGTTGAAAAGAATTTGAGGGCAGGATAATGGGTCCTTTAATGGAGGAGGAATGGTTCCCATCCAACACTTAAGGCAATTCTAAAGGGTTGCCAGTCATTGTAAGTAATTTGTCATTTTTGATCTTCCATACTTTAGTTGTGAGCTCAGAAATTAAAGCAGGAAATCTGACTCCATAGCTACTTGACCTTTGAACTGAGTAAACAAATGTAAATTTTAAGTAATTATTGATTTCTTTTCATTAAATCCTCAATTTCTATGATGGCTACTTGTAGTTTTCTTTCTTTTTCTAATAATGACCCCATATAAGGCCCAAGAGCCACTCAAGGTAAATAGGTACTGTGTGGGCCACTCAAGGTAAATAGGTACTGTGTGGTGTTGTATCAGCAAAAGGGGCAAGAAGTGAAGTTCTTGAGGCTATGCAGGAAAGATAATGGCCAACCCTAGACTTGAAGAGGTCAAGATTTAATTAGTTCCAACATTTCAGATGAAGACATTAACAGTATTAAAGATGAAGTAGACTTTAGAAGGAACTGGAAAACCTATACAGGAAACCAGGGATAAACCTCTACTCCTGTTCAAAAGACCAGGGAGGATTCTTCATATACATCAATGGTGGTATAACTGAAATTAATTTAGTATGACCAAAATTGATTAAAAAAAAAAAAAAATTCTAAAAGTAATATTTTGTTTTTCCCTTGAATCTATTTTATATACTATTTGTCCTTACTGCCACATTTGGCCTGGTGCTCTTGGAATGGTCATAATGTCACTGCTTTTATTTGAGCGGGGTCAGTTATTGATAAATTTTCATGTGAAGCCAACACTTGCATTTTGGGGTTGGGTCTTTTCATCCTGGTATTTTTGTGGAAGATATATATATAAAAATAAAAAGAATTTTTTTTTAATTTTTCTGATTTTATTCTGTTGAAAATGTTATAATTATAAAATGAATTTAATTATATATATATATAATATATATATAACTGAAAAATATTTGAAAATTTGTGCAATTATGCATTAATTATAATGATAATAAAAGACACAAGCAATTATTTATTTTCATTTGCAACATTGGTTGACTTTTCAAGAAAATTGTTTTCCTCTGATGCCAAAGAGAAAATATTCCATGTTAACCTTTGTGGCTTTTTTTTTTCTTCTTACCAACCCCCACCCATTATAACTAGAGGGATAGAAATGTTAATATCCTCTGATGTTGATTGCCTTAAATTCAATGAGAAGGGCTGAACAAAAAGAGATATATATATATATATATATATATATATAAAGTGCGTAGGTATGCAGAAAATAGAAAAGAACACGTTGGGTGCATAATCCGGGGTTCCTTAGTATTTTTGTTTTAACCTTAGCAAAACCTCTCAGAAGATGATGAATCTATTGATAAGAATTAACTCTCTGACCACTTAACAAAGGAAAATAGTCTAGCCACTCCCACAATAACGAATTCTGTAACGGACCGTGCCTAAAAATACACGTACACCGATAGATAGCTTATTCCTAAAATTTCGCTTGAAGATGAAACGGGACTAAACACCACAATCCAACTTAATTTTAATAATTATTTGGATATTTCGACTCCCATTTTGAAACATGAGAACTCTTATGTAGCGAAGGAATCATATTTTTAAACAAAAATTATTATTATAATATATAAATATATTATTATATATATATATATATATATATATATATATATATATATATATGTGTAATAATTTCTGCATCAGTAAATAGGATTTTTTTTTTTTTTTTAAAATATATATATTTTATTATAGCTAGCTGTGAAACAGTCTCTCTGGATGGAAAAAATATATCTCTCTGCTAAAAAATGTAAATGCACTTCAGGAAAGGGAAAAATTTGTATAGACATTGAAATATTAAATCTTATTCAGACATGACAAGATTAATACAAGTTACCTTTTGGATTCTACAATCATGAGATGCTCAAAATGGTGGCCTTTAGCTTCCAGATATTTATTAGTACAGCAAACTACTGCTTGGGAAATATTGGCCAAAGTGTTCAATGGGATTGTTGCGCAAGCATTTTCAATTTCTTGTCTAAGGGCCACCAATATAATTCCATCTGTCAGGGAAAATATCTTACTACAGTAAAGAATGTTATCACAATTTGATAAAACTATGAAAGACAAGTTTTTCCTTTCCTGAAGTGGGAGTGGACTCTTACCTCAGTCTATCTCTCACACACACACACACACACACACACACACATATATATATATACACATTAGTATTCATCAAATTGACAACTGGGAGAGAGAAATTCAACAACAAAGATAAGTAACATTAACATTTATCAATCCAAATATCAGTGTTATTTCATTATTACAAACCAGTTATCGCATCAATAAATTGGTAATTGTCATCTGAAATCTAATGGGATGTAGAAGGATTGGCAAAGATGAGGAGGGACTGTGAGTGGGGAACTTATTCCAACTGAAAGCTTAATAAGCCACAAATTAATAAACTATAGTCTGTGGCTAATATCAGTTTTAATCAGCTCAGCTTACCCATGTCATTTGAATCTTACTTTGGAGTAATGATGGCCCACTACGGTAGGTTTGGGTATCTTGGAGAGAGAAATTCCTATGCAAAATCTCTAAATGAAGAACCTTCTTGCCAACATCTCACCTTACTGGGCCATATGACACAAACCCTTGGTTTAAAGGTTGGAGTAATTCTCTATCTTAAAAAAACTTTGTTAATGTAGGACTGAAGGCTATTCCACATGTGCTGGAAAAGTCACCTACATTACTGGAGGTTGGTTTTAATATTTCCTGCTTGGAAATTCAGAAAAATTTGAAATAGTTTTAATTATTGTTCCTTTACACTTTCATTTGATTGGTTGCTATTTCTATGGCTGGCCCCAACAAGCAGAGGAATTGAGGATATGGTTATTTTAATGTTCAAATGGTATTGTCTGACACAACCAGTAAAGTTCAGTCCATATTAACAGAGCAAATTGAAGCTTTTGTTATAACAATTATTCTGATTTAACTTTTGAAAATGTTTCCCAAGTACAACAGATAAATTTTAATTGTCAATTACTATACAATTTACCTTTGTTTGAGTTGTATCTCCGACTTATTTTTCCCCTTAAACAGTGAAATTAATAAAAACTGGCCTAGATTGAGAAGCCCTACTGAAGAAAGATTGTACCTCTGACAGAAATAAAAAATCTGTATTCCTTTTTCCATCAGGAAAACCATTCCTCCTATAGCTGATGTGTGCTGCCACCAGTTTTGTTGGGAGGCACAATATTTCTTTAGTAGGACTTTTACTGTTGAAGAAAGAACCCCCCCCCCAAATGGTGATTACTTAAATATAAAAAAATATGAAAAATAGCATTTATAACGATAAGAAATAAAATTGTCATCAAAAGTTTCTGGTCCAGCTGATTGGCATTCATAAAATATAGTCATCATTACACTGTAATTGTCTTTCAATTATTTTAGGACTTTTTTTATAAATGAAATAAGCATGATTTGTGTAATTAGTGAAGTTGACTTTTAAGTACTGTATCTTGTGTGTAATATGGACTTGTGTTTCTGAAGCTGAAAACTGGGAATAAATTACATCCTTGAGTATAATATAACCCATCAGTACAGACATTCTTATGTAAATTTTATTTTATTTTTTTAAAGTTGTACCATATTGTTCATTAAAATCTCAATGTTGTACATATATTTTTACTTACATTAAAGAATAAAAATATACCGGATGTTTAGCCATTATGTATTTCTTCTAATTCCCGATTTAAAACTTATTTTTGGAGCGGTGTACTTTGTTGTAATATTAATTTTATCAAAACCTGACAGATTTTGTGTATTTCTTTTTAAATTTTTGTTTCAAGGACAGGAAATTCACCGAAGACGTTCAATTAATTACAGATTCCCAAAGAACAAATACGGCCAAGACATCAAGTACCTTTTGTAAACAATTGTTATAAACCCCTGTCGACTTAATTAACAAAATGGGTACTAAAACACTGAGTCTATTTGAAATCTTGTGGCTTCAAATAATTTTTTGTGTATGTAATATGTCTTTTCAGTTTCTTACATTATGCACAAGAAAATATTTTAGATGATAATCTCTCGTTTATCTCAGTTCTGTAGCTTTACTTATAAATGATGAATGAAATATTGTGGAAACAAACTTCCATTTTATAGCTGATATACATTTCAATACTAAAAATTTCTTGGAAAATAAAGCCATAATTTTCTCCTTCAACATGTTGGCCATTGATTGACAAAACATTGCCCTTTGTGAAAGAAAAGTTTATTCATCTATCGAGCTTTGTATAATGTTTAAATATTCAATGGAAAAGATTTAAAAATCAAAGGAAAAGAAAAGATACATTAAACTTTTCATTAACTTACTATAAAATCCGATGACATTTTTATTAAGCAGAACAGACAGAATCAAATAAAAGTCAGATTTAGTTGTTAAGTAATGGCTAAATTTTGGTCATTACTAAATTTTTTTTGCTTGGTAGGGATCTTTAAATAACAATTAAAATGTCAACAAGTATTTTTTCCTGAAGTCATAGTGGTTTTCCCAGTAGCTTGTGTTTGAAAATAATCCCCAAAAGAATTTAAAATTTTTTTTTTTTTTTTTTTTTTGGAGGATGAATGAAGTACTGGAAAATAGAAATTTACTGGATTTTTCAAAGGCACTTGATTTTTGTGTGAATTATAAAGATGAGTATCCTCTTTTTTTCTTGTTGACAAAAAACAAGAAGGAAGATAGAAAAATGGATTCTAATAGCTGAAAATGGGTTGAATGAATTCTCTCGATTTAAGTTATAGAACAGGTTTAGGTTTTATCCAAACTTATAAGAAGCTCCAAAACAAAATAAAAAAAATATCACAATTCTTTTGATCTGGGAAGCTGGTAAACAAGATAAATACTTTCTTGCTTTGTTTTATTTTTATTTTAAAAGATGATTTTTCACTTTGTGAATTTGGGATGGGCTTACTGTCTTTTTTCCCCCACAATCTTCCAAGAAAAATTTAAATGTTGGATAGATGTTTGTTATTAGGGTGTAAAAATTGGTCTAAATAATAAAGTAATGGGGGTTAAAATAAACAAAAAAAAAAAAAAAGATGGTGTCTGAAACATGATAATAAATCCCATATGTGATATGACTTAACGACAAACAATTAAAATTGATGTCAAATAATTGATTGTCCATTAAGAACACAATGGTCCACTGTCCCAGCAGTTTCAATCACTTAAGGGAAGGCCCAGAAAAAAAAAAAAAAACTATTTTACCTTGTATTAAGTGAATATTTAGTAAAAACAAAAAAAAAAAAAAAATAGTTATAATTGATAATCTCTTATTATAAGATCTCTGGTAAAAATGAATCTTCTGTCTGTCACATAACTTTTATTACAGTCTATTGTTAAAATTATTCTATTCTATTATTAATTTCTTATTGTGTCTAATGGATAAATTAAACTTCAAAAAAAGTATGTGAACATCAGAATAATTATTCTGTGCATTTAGGCAGCAAATGTTCTTTAAGGCAAATACTATTGAAAACGACAGACATTTTATGTTGAATAATTTCATTGATTGTCTTTTCCAAATTACAACTGAACCTTCTCACATGAGGAGGAAATTTGGTCAACAATTGTCCAAAGTTTATTATGTAAGAAAAAAAAAAAAAAATCATTTTCAATAGTAGTTGCCTTACAGAATTATTTATATAATTTCTGTGGCAAAGGGTCCATCTATACAATGCAGGCACTAGATTTTTTTTTTTTTTTACTGTCTTATTTACAATATATATATATTTTTTTCTCTCTCTCATTCCTTAGGATAAATTATAAACAAGCATTTGTTTAGTAGTGCAAGCAGAGAATGCCTCTACTTCATTATACCACACCTGTGCCAGTTGTATTCCCAGCCACAAAATAATTGAATGATCAAGAATAGAAGTAACAAAAAAAAAATAGTGTCTTCCTTTTGAAGATGAACATAGGGTGTGGTGCTGATACTTTCTGCAACAGTGATCAATATATTTATCAAAAAGAAATGAACAAATTTTTTTGTATATATTCAGCCTCAAGTTTCCAAGTCACCCTTCACCACACACATATATATATATATATATATATATATATATATATATATATATATAGGGGACAAAAAAGGAAAAACTTAGCTGACGCTTTTTGTTCTCTGAGAGACTTTCTCAAGGCAAATGTGAAGATTTCATTTTGTGACAAGAGCAAAAATGTCATGGGCTTTTTAAATTTTTTAAATTTAAAAGCACTCATAAATATTCATCAGGTTAGCTGAAAAGTCTAGGCAAGCTAATTTACATTAAAACAAAAAAAAAAAACAAATTCAAGATCGTCATTTACTCAATTTTATTTATTAGACATTGAATTGTGTAACTTAGATTGCCTAGACTTTTTTTTGTAAACATGATGAATATTTAAGAGTGTTCTTAAATTTAAAAGTTTTTTAAAACCAAAACATTTTTGCTCTTGTATATAAATACTTGTTACAAATTAAAATCCTTGCATTTGTCTTGAAAAAGTTTCTCAAAGGATGAAATGCATCAGTGAAGTTTTTCTTTTGTCTTTATTTTCATACATGCAATAATATATATATATATATATATATATATATATATATATAGTGGGTGGGGGTGATTCCTGGAGAGTCTGTCTACAAAACTCTGGATGCTGAAGGTAGCATCAATCAGCTAAGTGATAAACCTTTTACTGTGTGTGTGTGTGTGTGTGTATATATATATATATATATATATAAGTTGATACTCTCCATAGTTTTAGAATAAGGGGAGATAATTGTATTTTGTTTTAACCTTAGAGATAATATTATGATTGCTTTAGATTTTATATATATATATATATATATTAAAAATAGTTAGGGTAAGAAAAGCTGTGGATTATGTCTGATGAAAAAAAAAAAAAAGTTTAAAGCATTGATCATATAAAAGTTAAAAATTATTTTTGCATCTTACTATTCAGACTGACAGCTGGCTTGTCTTGACTGTTGTACTCAACAACCAGGATGAAGCTGCTGGTCTGAAAAGTAAGCAACACTTCTAAAATAAAATGTCTTTCTTGGACCTTACTTGTTAAATCATTTCAAACAGATAAAAGTGTCTTCCATTAACCTCTCAGCTTAAGTTTAATAATCCCAAATAATCTGACAAATTGTTTTATTGCTTTCTCTATCAGAAACTAATCAGATTCCTTGAGAAATTGTTCTAGAAAATAATCCATATGATACATAATGTTTTAATTTCTGCTTGGCAATTTTTCAGCCAAAAAAACAAATTATATATATATATATATATATATATATATATATATAATTATTTTTATAAAAAATTTATAACATAAGTATGTTATAAAATCACTACAAAAATAGCCATTTTGTTTTTCAACTGATGTCTTATCAAGAGATGGATAAGAAACAAATGTTAGCTAAAATTTTTGTAGTGATTTTATAACATACTTATGTTATAAATTTTTATAAAAAATAATTATATCTGCTCTACTTTGTATTGAGCACTCTTTTAAGAATAGTAATTGTTGGTTATTGGAATTCATTCCGTGTATACCAATTATATACTTTGAATATATATATATATATATATATATATATATATATATATATATATAATTTCTTCCACAAAACTTCTTTTTCATGTCAGTCGTTTATTATAATGCTATGCTTCAGAAATTAAATAATACTCTTTGCCTGAGAGATCTTTGTTCTTTTTCTTAATGACAGCCATACATATTTTATCATTGCTTAAAGAAAACCAAATCAGAGAGGGCTTCTATTTACTACTATATTTTTGTTGTCAAACCAGGAAGAGCCAGAATGGATTATTTCTGAAAGCCCAGTGCTACTACATTTTCTATTTTACTACTTGTAACTAAGATTTTTTTTTTCTTCAAAAAGTTACACTGACTTGGCTACTGATGAAAAGAGTCAATTCAAAATTTAATAGCACTTTGCTTTCAAATGGAACCCACTTTGCTGCTGTTAGTTTGTTGATCTACAACTATGGCTGTCAAATCAATGACTTGAACGTTAAATGGGGGGATAAAATTTATTTTTAAAATAGTCATAAATTGATCTCCATCTTTTAGAAAAAAAAAAAAAAAAAAAAACACCAAAAAAACCTTTTTAAAAATTGTTTTGTTGATGTTTAACCTTTGCGTCCCCCCTCCCCCAAAAAACCTCATTACAAAGACAGCTAATTCCCTTGACATTGATTACTGTATATACACTTTTGACTCCCTTGGTGATTATTGTTTTAAAAAGTAATGATTAGAATTTTAATAAAACCCAAACATATAAAAGTGGGTTTCATTCACATTTTCATTTATTCTTGAGAATTTTATTTGCTTATTTAATCTGTTGGTAGATTTTGTAGGCATTTTTATTTAAATTAGCAACAATTTAAAATATTTTCAAAATAGATATTGCATTGTAGTTGGTTTACATATTTTGATTATTTGAAAATTTCTTAAGAATTACAAAATTAAGATTTTCTTATAAAATGCTAAATAATAAATATTGCATTGTGTTTAGTTCACATTTTTAATAAACATTGCCAAGTGAGTCAAAAAAAAAAAAAAGTGGATACAGTGAGTTTTTGAAGTAAAGAAGTGTCAAGAGAATAGTAACTATCTTTTTTGACACCATGAAGGTTAAGTATTGGTTAAACTTAAAAAGAAATAAAAATGAGGCATAATAATTTTCCATATATTTCTCTAGTCTGGAAAACATTATTACAAGCTGTTGCTAGACTGGGTTCAGCATGATTAAATTTTGAATTTCACTATTTGTGACCTTTTGGATGACTGATGAGAAGTAAATTACCAACATTCTCATCTGCATTTAAAAGCAACTGTTAGCCCTGTTTATGACTGAATGATGACAATTGAAATAGAGGAGAAAAAAAATGAAATTTCTAACATAAAGACAAGAATAAAAAGATTGATGCTAGTGAATTAAGAAAATTGATATAAAGATCTATTAGGAACTAATTCTTCAGTGGCATCAAGAGGTTTTAATTGGCAAAAGACTTTTCCTTTTTTAGATTTCAGGATTCTTGTGTTGTAAAGCAGCAAAAATATGCAGGACCTTTTTTGTTTCTTTATTTTATGAAACTACAAGACAAATTTTTTAAAATGAACTTTTGGGAGGAGATTTATTTACAGGAAAATACTTTTTCTCTTTGTAATATTAAATAGTTCTATTCATGAGGGGTAAATCCCAAACCCTCCTTTTATTTTTATTTTTTTTATTTTGCTTTAAAAATATATTCCATTATAAAAGGACTTTTTCACATGACCATTGAATGAAGAATTGTTTGCAAACAGACTTACGAACATTAGTCAAAAAAGGTCGTTCCTACTTTGATGCAATTCAAAAAAAAAAAAAAAAAAAAAAAAAATCACTGATGGGTGGGGTGGGGGGCAATTTAATGAAAAATGTCGATGTTTGAAATTTTTTAAACCTTCCTCCATTTATCTTCCCAAGAATTGTTTTTAATGTAAAAATACTTGCAGAATTATCTCCCCTTCTTTACAATTCCACTTTCGGACTTTCTACATTGAGACCAGCCGTTGGCAATTTCGTTTCTTCCGATTCCTCGTCGTCATTAATCAAAGTGGAATCCTCTGTATCAGAGATATAATCTGGCTCCCCCGTGTAGTGGGTAGGGTAAACGAGAAGCGGTTCAACTGACATGCCAATGAGATTCCGAGGGAAAAAGTAGGCTTTCCATTCTGACCTAAAATTTAAAACAAAATGAAAAAATTAATTTTTTTTTTTTTTTTTAATGCATTCAACATTGCAATATAAACATGAAAAAAAAAATTAAACAAAACTTGCCTATGAAATGCAAACAATATAGAATTTATCAAAGGAAATAAGGACAGTATTAAATATTTCTCTTATTTAGTGGTGTGGAGCTGAGAAGTTAAATTGAGCAGTTGATTTACCCATGCCAAGAATGATAATGAAGAGGAAACACACACTTAACAAACCAAAATAAGGAATTTACATGCTTGAAATTGTCAGTATCTTGTTTCAGGAAAAATAAATCAGAAATTTTTAAAGTCCATAGTTTTAATGAATTGTCCTGAAGAGAAAATGTTCAGACAACAGATTCAAAAATAATATCCAAAAATGTTTAAGACAAAAAGTAAGAGAGTTTGTTGCTCACCGAAGGGATATATGGTTTGCATACATTCAAAAGTAGATGAAGAGAAAGAGTTTGAAATATTTACCTTTCATGGATTGGGAAGAGAAAATTCTGTTTGTAAACCATGTGAGCAACAAACTTACTTTTTTTTTTTTTTGTCTTAAACATTTTTGAACGTTATTTGGTTTCAAATCATTTAATCTTTTGTATGAACATTTCCTCCCTATGACAAAAAAAATGCTGGACTGATTTATTTTCCTGAAATGAGCTACTGACATGACTTCAAACTTGTGAATAAATTTTTTATCTTGTTTTGCTAAAATAACCTGTCTGCTTCCTCATCATTATCCCCCTTCATTAATCTTCTTGGTATAGGTAAAACAACTGCTCATTTTAACCCTTAATTCTACTTTGTCTATGTGGAAATTAGATAATAATCTATATTCATAAGTGTGTGATATCTCATTGACATTGGGACATTTGTTTTAGATAAACATACATTAGATTCTTCAAGAACGGATTCAATAAAGGTTCTGTAATATAATGTTTCTGACGTGCATTTATTTATCAGGACTCTCTCAAAATACTTTTGGCATAAAAAATGATATTCTTTTTCTTTTTTAAATTTGTGTGGCATTTGTAAAATCAAAGTTATGGCCAGTTTTGTTCCTGTGTAGTGTGAGTGAGCTTAAAATCCCTTTTAATAATAAATTATATTTTAGTCGTAGTTACTTGTTTCCTCCTAGACTGATTCTTCTTTACCTTAAAGGAAATAAAATGTGGTTTTGTTCAAAACACAAACACTCTATATATATATATATGCATGCATGCATCATTCTTCAGTTATGAATTGAGCACTCTTGGCACGTATATAATACATTAAAAAATTTCTCTCTCTTTCTGCTGTGCGACAATAGCTTACAGGTAGAATCTGACTGATGCCAAATTAATCAAGTTTTGATCCCAGCTTGAAGCAATTGGATACCTAGCCACACTGATGGGCTGTGAAACAGGCGTGTGTGTGTGTGTGTGTATATATATATATATATATATATATATATATATATATATATATATATATATATTTTCTGTCCAATACCTCTCCTTAAATCAGTATTCTGGCATCACGTTATGAAATAATTAATATTGGAAAGTGGGTCTGGATAAAAACTTTTCAATACCTTTTGTGAGTATAATATATATATATATATATATATATATATATATATATATTTGGTAGCAACCTTTCTTTTATACATGTTTCATTGAATAATACAATTTCAAACATTTCAAAGTTTTTCTACTGTTATTACAGTTTTCCTTTTTGTGTAGAGTCATGGACTGTGTCTAAACAATCTTAAGGATTATTATGACAAATGCTTTTTGACAATTCATTAGCCATTTCCAAAGGTGTATTGTGCAGTAGTTGTTGTGCTAGAAATGTGGTTGTGATTCAATGTTTCTTTTTAATTTTTTTTTATAGACATCAAATTGTCAGACTAATGGAAAAAAAAAAATGAATAAAGAAAATGTATTTATTTTATTTCATGTGGTCTCATTCCTTGTCACTGTACTTAAATCACTTGGGGAATATTAATCACACAGATCAAATATTGTTATAGAATAAAAATTTCAGATCCAAATTCATCTTTGATGATTTCTTAGGTGGAAGACTTTTTATATAGAGGAATTTACTTACTCTGGATGTCTGTCAAACATAATTGGTATAAACTCATCAACTGGTATCATTTTGGATAAAGGGTCTGCATCTAGAAGCTTCTGTACCCCATTGTATGTAATCATGTAACTGAGGGTCCAGTAAGAATAGTTGGGCCAAATCAACATAGATGTCCCCTCAACCTCTGGCTCTGGTTCTCTGTAGAGACGTTTACGGCCAATGTAACTGAAAGAAACACAATAAAAACAAATATAATCAAGTTCAAACATGATTCTATCCTGTATTAAATTTGATGCAAAAAATTTCTAGCATTCCATTAATAACATCTTTTATTCATGTAAATTCATAGATTCATTATTCAGCTAACAAAATAATTTTGTTTTCCTTTCTATGACATTAGGCCACCTTTTTAACTAAATCAGGTCTCCTATTGCAGTTTGGATTTAATATTTTCAATTTGTTGGCCAAAGATTGGGGGGGTGGGAGTTGAAGCCAGTGACATATCAAAGAATATTCTTTATGTTGGTAAACATTTTATTTCAGCTGCATGTCCATTTGTTGTATTAATAATAGGTTGCTTGACTGATTTTGTTTATCAATACCTATGGGTCATTCAATGCTGAAATTTAAATATTTTTGTACATAATTTTATACTTTCAGAGTAAAGGTACGTTTTTTTATATATATATATATATATATATATATATATATATATAGTTTGCAGATCATAAAATGTATTATTGGTAATTTTAGTATTGCACTGATTGTCATTTTGCTATAAAAATCTATTGTTAGTCATTTTATTACAAAAATGTACCGTTGATTTTTGTTTGAGGGTTCACTATTTACCCATAGCTGAGACTAACAGATACTAACAAAACGGGTCAGGGTAGACCTGGGAATAACAGCAGTAAAGAGGTGGTTCCATGCTCCTCAAAACCTCCAGTCTCCTGGTCAAAAGGCTTTGCTGCCAGACATAGTTTATCGTCAGACCCAGGATGATTTCTGGTTGGAACCCGGAAGGAAATAATAATCGTTACCTGATATCTTTTTAATTTTGAAGCTATTCGAAAATATTTTTTTCTCTTAGTATTAGAAAACAGTTAGATTTCTTGAAGAAATTATATGTCATGAAAGTTTTTCATGTTCATTGTTTGGTTGGTTGATTGATTGATTTTGTTTGGAGGCATAATAACACCTCTATGGGTTATTTAATGCTGAAATCTAAATATTTTGTACATAATTTTATGCTTTCAACTACAGATATTTCCTACATACCTTTGCTCTGAAAGTATAAAATTGTTTTTTTAGATATATATTTTGTAGATCATAAAATGTATTCTTGGTAATTTTACTATAAAAATGTATTTTTATATTTTGTTTTAGTGTTGCATTGATTATCATTTTGCTATAAAAATCTATTGTTGTTCAATTTATAAGAATGTACTGTTGATTTCTGTTTAGGAATTCACTATTCACCCATAGCTAGGACCCTAACAAGCGCTACTACCCTGGGAATAGCAGCAGTTAAGAAGTGGTTCAATGACCCCTTTTAAAACCTCCTTGTCATACCCAGGACTCATTGGTAATAGGATGAGCATTAATGTGCAATGACCAGGGAAAAAGTCTTTGCTCTTCCAGTATGTTATTCAAAAAAGCCAATTGCTCACTAGCAATTTTTCCATACCCTAGCTGTTCTCTTTACATCTAAAGGATTCCTTTTAGGTTGAGTTGTTGAATTTAGACTTGTTTTTCTTAATTTTGGATTGTTGTATCACATCTATTTTTTTTTTCAGCACTAATGACTATATTGTCCAGAAAAAAGTGTGTTTAGATTTCTTCCAGAATTTTCAAGCTTTAGGATTTTCTTTTTTAAGCTTTACACTTGTCTCAATAGCAAATCTGTCAGAGCTGACAGTCAACCTGGCTGCTGCTTGTGGTTAAATGGGGCAAGAAATGGCTCATAAATTTTAATGCCTCCAAAACGAAACTACTCTCACTTAATCCCATAGAGAAATTTTCTTGTGAAGTGGAACAACTACATCAAATCTTTTGCTGCATCTACAGCAAACACTGTGTTGTACAAGGTTTTTCTCATCAGAGTCTATCTAGCATATTTACAAATCTACCACATGGCTTTGCATTGAATACTGTTGTCATATCTGGTCTGGCACTCCTGCTATTCATCTCGAGGTTCTTGACAAAATCCAAACAAGGATCTGCAATGTAATTGATCCTGACTTCAACTTCAGTCACTTTCTCACTGACAGGAAGTGGCTTCCCTCCGTCTTTTCTACAAATATTTCATGGAAATGTCTAGGGATAAATTCTAACCTGTAGATTAAATAATGGGTAAATTTTGAAATTCCCAGAAGAAACTCTGAGTGCACAATGGTTGAAATGTTTTGCTAATAAAAGACAGTTGCTTATGTAAATAAAACAATTTAGCCTTTTTTTTTTCTCCATTGTTTAATTTTCAAACTAAACAATTTGTTTCAAATAATGCATAAACAGTATCACAAAATATAATTTCTGATTGCATTATGACATAATTTTGTAGAATGGTTAGCAATGTAGAAAAATAAACTTGAAGAAGTAAGTTAAAGTTATGCTTGTGAGAAAGGCATGAATCTGCTTTCCCCTGCAGCCCATTCCATTTCCAGGTATTGTAACAAAATCTTCCATCACTGGTCTGCCATAATGGCTGATGGAAAAGAGAACAGAGTAGATGAGTAAGCAAACCACTTTGATATAACTAAGTCATTTGTTGAGATAGAATTGACAAGCCTTTTTTTTTCTGCTGAGAAGAGCCAATAAGGTAAGGTGCATAAATTTATGGCTTACAGATCTTAGTTTCTCTTCATAAAAGATGTTTTGAAAAAAAATTGTATTTGTTACTGACAGTTTCATTTTAGTTGTAATTGCTGAATATTCAATAAAGAGGATATTTCGAAAGACACATCCTCTTTCTGAAACGCACTATGTAATTTTGAAGCCACTGTAATATGTCATCTGTTTGTAATATGCATATATAAAATTTTTTTTAAATATCAAGAACAATTTTAGGAGAAGACACTTGAAAAACTGTAGGAAAGTCTTGAAAGACTAAAGTCTTAAAGGACAAAACATTTTCCCACTATGTTATTCTCCTTTATTTATTTATTATATTATATTATATATATAATCTTCTTGCAATCTTTGGATTTGAATTTAGGCCCAGATTAACATTTAAGATTGAAAATAAGAATTATAAATTTTATTTTAAAAACAACTCTATTTTTTGTATGAAAATCAATAATAATATTAATAAAATATTCAGTGATAAAATTAAGATACTACTAAAAATAATACATAACAATAAATTGTTGCTGATGGTAATACTAAAAGATAATGATAATGGAAACAACAGTACCATAAATGTGAAATATATTAGTCTAATAATGACAGTAACAATAGTTATCTATATTATTTTTACTATATAAGATATATTAATAATATCAATACTAGTATTTGTAGCCCCCAGGCCCGGTTAGACTATATTAATCGGGGTCAACATGTTTGAATAGAAATTTGATTTTATGCAAGTAGGTGCTCATTAACACACTTCCCTTTTTTAACAGATTTTGGTTGTTCACATTTTTTAGGATCATTAATTTTTTAGAAAGACATAAATTACATCTGTTGCCTTTTTTGTTGAAAGGTTTAGCTTTTGTTATGCATTCCCAGGCGATAGTTGGGTTTAAAGAAGGCAGTGTTGTTAATATATTTGATATTGCCTAATATCATTTGGTGCTTGTACATTTATCTATATTCATCCATTTGATATATAGGGTAAACTTCTGGCTATGGCACCTAGATTTTATGAATTTGAGCACAGTACTAGAGTTTCTTTTCTCGCTTGAGGAACTCTCTCCTATGGCTCCATGCTTTCCAGTGAACTTTGATTTCCAAAAATTTTCACGCAATGTTGATCGTTATCTTATGTCTTGATTCCTGTCCTTCTGTTGTGCTCTCTCCCCCTTTAATAATGTTTTCTTTTCTCAGATTCTTAACCCTTTGTGTGTGGCATGAAATCTCATCTATTGTCCTCTTGATTGCCTTGGTTGGTTGGGTTTTATGGCATATCAACCACTGTAGGTCATTTAATGTCAAATATAGTACTATTAAACATATAGCTGGCAACATTATTTTTCTGAAAACATTATCTGAGGCCTTGCTGTTGGATGTAGTTTATCGTCATACCCAGGATGTGGGTAAGCTCTGGAAAAAAACTGAGAGTTCACTATTTGCCCATAGCTGGGACCCTAACACGTGCTACCACCCTGGTTCAGGGTGGACTTGGGAACACCAGCAATTAAGAGGTGGTTCCACGCTCCTCAAAACCTCCTGATCAGAGGCCTTGCTGTTGGATGCTTGGGGTGAACATAAATAAATCTAAATATATACAGGGTGTGATGGGTAAATTGGTGTCTAAATACTGCAAAAGTGAAAATAACACTGACATCTCATGTTAACAGATATATTTACCAAAATTACACAAAAATATCTTGAAATACTAAAGAGTAAATATATTCAATAAAATCACCATTGTCTTCAACCTTCTCCTCCATTAGACTTCAGAATCTCCTGCATCTATTTTGAACAGTCTCCCTGTTTAAGCTGGTGAATGCTGCCATAATCTTTGTCTTTAGTTCATCTTTGGTGTTACAAGGATTTTTGTTGGTCTCTTGTTCAACTGCACCTCACACCTCAAGGTGGTTGCAATCTTGGGAGTTGGATAACCAGATGTAAGGAGTGATATGGTCGCAACAAAACCCCATGTAAGACCAAAGATGAACTGAAGGCAAGGATTATGGCAGCATTCATCAACTTAAATAAGGAACCATCCAGAAGAGTCGCAATTGGTTTCAACCACAGCCTCCAGATGTCTTTGGAATCTCTTGTAATTTTATTGAATAAATTTACTCTTTAGTATTTTGAGATATTTTTGTGTAACTTTGGTAAATATATTTGTTAAAATGAGATCATAGTGTTATTTTCATTTTGGGGTAATTAATATGACAATTTATGCATTGCACCCTGTATATATTTATTTGTTTGTTTATTTAAAGCAAGTTCACACCCACTTCCTCTGGAAAGCATGGAGCCAAAAGACTTTTCCACAAGTGAGAAAAGAAACTGTTAGCATAGAACTATTTTGGTTATTATTGGTGTGCATCTCATACAAAATGTGACTATGATTCTTGCTACTGAAATAGAACCCATGTTATTGGAATCATACATTTTTGCTTAAAGAATGAAAAAAATTTCTTACATGAGATCCCAGTCTTCAACAACATAGTCTGCTTCATAGACAACTTTATCCAGTTTTTGCCGGAAAAATGGTTCAAATCTTACATCATCTTCAAACACAATTATTCTTTTGTAACCATTTTCTTTAATCTATCAAGGATTAAAAGAAAAGGAAAAAAAATCATTAAATAAGACTTGAAATTTGTTTTTGCAAAAACATAAAATCTGATCAGTAAGGAAAATATCCACCATTTTTGTTCTAATACAGAATGCGCTTGTATTGAAAATCAACTTTTTTTAAAAATATTTTTTTTTATTTTTAGTTTGCCTGATTAAAATAAGTTCTTATACTTCAAGCTGATGAAGTTCAAAAATCTTCAAAACTCCATCCCACCATTCATTCACAAAAACTTGACAAGTAGGTGACCTGTTGCTTTCCCCCCTATCTTGCCCTCAATAAGCCAAGTGAGTCTCATATTCTCCAAGCCCTCCTTCAACATCCAAGAAATTTCAGTTATCGCTTTCAGATTCTGAGTATAAATGTTGTTTTTGTTACTACAGCAGAATCCCTGACAACCGGACTAAGAAGGCCTTCCAGATATGAGGAATTGGTTACAAAGTCTGGATATATTTGGATAATTTATTTAGATTAACATAAAAGAACTGAAATCAGGTGTAACATTTATTTTCAATGTTTTATAGTAAACAAAATAAGCTAATGGTGAGTGAAATATAATGCAATTGATTTTAAGGAAATAGAAATAAATTATGTAATGTTAATGAAAATTCATTAAATTGAGTATGCCACGTAGGCAAAAGAAATAATGTAATGAGGATTTTTTAATCCCTGTTACATGATGATTCTTTCTCTTCTAATGTCATTCTCAAATTTTTCTGCATTTTGTTTTGCTTTTGTTCTTGAAAATTTATAAACAAAAGACACTTTATAACTGTGTGTGCATTATTGCAGTTGTCATAGCTGAATGCTGGCTTTCTTTTCATAAAACTGAATAGCTTTTTCAATTTCAGTCCAGGTTTCACCACAATCATGTTTTTATTTCCTTGTTCATTGTGACAGTGTGAATGCTGGAGAATAGTTTCTTTGGAAGATTTTATCATACAATATTGACTTTCCTATATTGCACTCGACCATCAGTTACAATGATCTTTTCACCAGTGTCTCGTCTGTTTAAAATTTCCACTTTTTGCAATAATTCCAAAGTTGTTCTTTTCCTCTTATTCTCATCATCTTTTGCATGAATACAAGACATTAGGGTCAAATAAGCATAAGCAATTATCCAAAATTATTCCTGAGAAACAAATTTCAAATCAGTTACATATACACATCAAAATTATGAGGCACTCTACTGTATTTTCCTTAAGACTTCTTTGTTGCTTACATAAACAACAAAGTTGTGAAGTTAAGGCCACAATAATCAGAAATGTAGCTGGTTAGCAACTTTTCTTTTCGTAGACTGACTGCTCTTCCAGTGAGCAACCTTTTTTTTTAATATATACTAAATTGCATCCAATACAAGGCTTGAAAGCCACTCAAGCTAGAGTTACAGTTGAAATGGCAATGTTGAATAAGGTGTGTGCTATGAAGAGAAGAGGAAATGATAAGAATGAAGATTATGAGGATAAGGTTAAAATGACCCTTGACATAGAGAGGTCAGGAGTGAAGTGTTCAGGAAATCAGTCACGTAGGAGTCTGTTCCACAAATTGGCAGTTCTTGGGTGAAAACTGCTTGAGCAAGAACTAAAATGAGTGTGTCAGATTGTGGCAACAATTTATAAATAGCAAGTTGGAATTGTTTTTGCTTCGAGAACTTTGTAGCTAATTGAATTAGCTAACCAATGTGCCCCAATGTGTCAAATAACATAATTGACTTTTTTTTATGTATATATTTAGAAAATTTAATTCAGAACGAAATTTGAAAGCACTTACGTCTTTCCAAATGAGATAGTGACTAAGAAAACATCCAATTTCACCCATTGTCATGTCTCTGGAATAAACAAAGAAAATAATGACAGAAAATACAACAGAAACTGAATTTCTCAAATGAGGAGTTATCATTCTTTACAGTTGCATTAATGTCCTAATCTTTGGCCGAAACATTTGGTGATAGTAACAACAATGTTCCCTCTGGCCTTCTTCAGGTGCTTGTTATGTTGGGTAATCTTCATTTAAAAATTCTTTTTAAGGTTACAAAGAAACGGGAAATTTCTAAATGAAGGTCAAGATGTGATATGAACAAGATGGTGTCTGAATAGAGAATTTGAGTAATTATGAAAAAATTGAGCAGAAATCAGAATAATCATAAAATTAATTGACAACACTAAAGAACAGGCTTTAAAACTGCCACAAAAAAAAAAAGATTGCAGAGAAATTAAAAGGAGTCATATTTAACAAAATTGAAGTGATCAGTAAAAAAAAAAAAAAACGAGGCTGGTGTAGCAATGTGAATGCAAATAGGGAGAAATCAGCTTCAGCCAATCAGCTTTTTTTTTAAAGCTGGCATCACAAAATGTCTTAAGTTGGCTGTAGAATAATGATGATTTCTTTTTTTCCTTTTGAAGGCTGAACTACATAAACTGAACATTGATGAGAATAGTCAACTTAACAAAATTTAGAAGTTACTGGTGGGAGGTGGAATGTTTTCAGTTTGTATTCTAGACAGCAAAATTATACATTCCTTCAAAGTTGTGGATGATGCCCAGATAAATGTACAGAACTATTGATAAAACCTAAAACTATAAATAAAACTGTCATGAACGGCGTTGTCGAGAAGATGACTTACCTGCCATGGTAAGGATCAGCATAGCCAGGAAGTTGCTTCACACCAAGTTGTTTCAAGTAACTTTCATTGAGAGATCTGGAGACATTAAAAGAATATTAAGATTATGATGGCCAGAAATGACAAACAGATATGAGTAGTTGTAACTTGTGCTACTGTATACAGATAAATGTAGTAATGCAATTTGTCAGATGTTATTATACAAGTCAATATATGAACAATATTATTAACAAAGAGGCAAAGTTTAACAAATATAAATGCCAAAAAAAAAAAATATATATGGTATGGCAATGGGACAGTTTTTCTCTTGACATTTTTCTACTGTATATTCCCTCGACAATTTTTGTTGATGTAAAAAGCTAATTTTAGAAATGTAATAAAATCCAAACACCTGAAATTGAATTTTATTTATTTTTCTCAGCTCTCAATCTATTTTAGCGAATTTATTTGGCAAGAGTATATGAAAGAATCGCCTAGAAAATGCATTTAAAAAAAAAAATTATTACATTTAATTGTTTTTATTTAGATTTTTTTGTTCTATAGTTCAAATATTTTTATGCATAAGAAAATTTAGAGATTGTGACAGTTATTAAGCAGATGTGTTTAAACATTCTTGTACATGTAGTTATGGATAATATTATACATTAATTACTTTTTTTTTTAATTAATAACTATTTGTACTCAGTTGTTGATATTAATAGCTATCTGCTGATGTTAAAAATTTGGAATAATGCAATAATAAAAAATTTAAATTTCATCTCTGATAAATGTTGTGATCTGTTAATATTGATTTCTTTTGATTGCAAAGCCCATGGTCCATCACAGTTGTGGGGTCACTATATGTACTGCAGCCACAGTAAAAGTGGTGTTTCTTGGGCAAGATAGCCTGACTGAACCCAACCCTCTCTAGGACAGTTTTCAATTCAAAGTTACTTTCTCCTAGACCAATTTCTATCCAAGGCTATAGAACCCAGTCCATTCTGCTATTTACCCATAGCTGGTGGTGGGAGAAGGAGGATTCATACCTTTCCCAACAGTATTAGCATGTAAGTGAATGTAATGGGTCCAAATGGAATTCAAACTCAGCTCTCAGATTCCTCAATCCGAGCCACTATACATTACTCCACTGTGCTGCCATACATTTATTTCTTTATAAAATGGTAAATAATAAATATTGCATTGTAGTTGGTTCACATATTTTTATAATCTTGTAAATATAGAATTTATGTTTGCAATTAAACAATCTCATAAAATTAATATTTTGTTGTCAATTCTCAAGAAAAATGAAGGCAAAAGTCCAGTTGCATGTTTGAGATTTATTAAAATTCTAAAAATAAGAATTGCCAAAGGCAAATACAGTAATTGCAGTATCTAGAGAAAAACTATACTTTTGACATATTTTTTTTCTTCTTCCCAAGGTTGTTTGTAAAACTTAGTCAACCAATCAATCATGTAAGTTTCAGCTGTAAGTTTCTCCTATCTATCTTAAGTATTTATGAAAACTACTTTAAGGGATGTCGTGTTTTATCATGCAAAGGAAGTACAGTATAAATATTTATAAAATATGTCCAAAAGAAATCTAATTAATTCTGGTATATCAAATATCATATTAATGGTTATGCGTTGTCTTCCTCTGTCCTTCTTGCTTTCAATCTGTCCTGTGTGTATCACATTTTCCAAGCCCTCTTTCCTAATTATTGCCTTAGAAATTTCAACTGACTTATCCTGATGTTATAAGTGTCCTATTTGTTTCCCTTTTACTCTAAAACTTTGTGGTTGCTCACATGTTCATGGTATTCTCATCATCCTTCTGTAGAACCACATTTCTGTTGCTTCAAGTCCATTCTTCATCTGTGCAGAGATTGTCCATATAGGAGGAGTAATATTACATAACAAATGTTCAGTACTTTTTTCAGCAATCTTGGACCTTCCTGCCCACTAAAAATGGTGTGTCAAATGGATAGATTTTCTTTTGACATCACTATTATTTTAACCATCTTCACTCTTCAGCAATGTTTAGATTTTAATAAAACTTAAAAACATGAAAGTGAATTTATACATTTTCTTTGTTCTCAAGAACTTACAATAAAATAATAAACACTATTATATTGTTTGAAATGGTTGATAAAACAGCGGCTTTTTTCCAGTTGATTTGGACTTTATAAAATGGTAAATAATAATCATCTGCTTGTAGTTGGTTCACATATTTTAATAATTTAGTAAATGTTAAATAAATTTATTAATAAAAAATGTTTTCATATTTATTTCTTTATAAGTTGGTAAATGATAAATATTGCATTAGTTTTAATACAATAAGTTTTTAGAATGTTGTAAATATAAAATTATTCTTGTAAATAAACAGTCTAATAAAATAAATAAATACTCTGATTTTTGTTGTAAATTCTCAAGAACAAAAATTCACTTCAATCATATGTTTAGGTTTTATTACAATTCTAATCATTGCTTTTTAAAACAATCTTTGCTGAGTATGGAAGGTAATTAAAATAATAGTGGTTTCAATGGGGAAAACTGTCCTTTTGGCACTTTTTATTTTTGTAGGTATGAAGGTCCAAGATTGTCCAGTTTTCTTTGTTTCTAACAGAATTCTTCTGTTTTTTATTACTTTGCTTAGCTTTTGGAAGACAGCTTTCTGTTAAAACACTTCCCAAATATTTAAATTGTTGTACTTGCTTGATTATGGTATCTCCAATTTGTAATTTGCATGTTGTGCTGTTTCTTTTGCTAACAATCCCATGTATTCTGTCTTGTTGCTTTCCTTCCCTACATTCTGTTAGAGTTCTTGTAGTTTTCTTTTTGCATCTGCTAACAACAATGTGTCATCTGCCTATCTTATGTTGTTAAGATTATGGCTGCCCCAATAATGAATCTCTTGGAATTGGACTCATTTTATTGGTTGAATGTCTTACACCCATTTCTCTTTTGCTTTTGTAATAAACATCAATAATGTCCACTCTAACAAGATGATCAAAAAAACTTTGGCAGATTCTTACTGATTTTAAAACCTTTGAAAATATATTACTTCTACTCACTTTCCATCAACTGCATCGAGAAAGTAGGCATCAATGCCGAGTTCTTTTAAGGTAGCAATCATTTTAATTCTTCTCTCTGGGCGTCGGACGAGGTTGATCACATAAACCTGAAAGAAGGGGAGAAAAACTATGAACAAGGAGAAGCAAACAGAAATTACTCTTCATATTCTCTGTAGTCTGAGAGACATACCGTAAAAATTATTGGATATTTTTCTTTGTATTTATTTAAAATGCCATCTTGACAAGACAGTGATATATTTTTTCTCATCCTTAAAGTTCATTACATTTTTTTTTATTTTTTTTAAGAACGTTTCTTGTTTTTGGCTGTAGAGAGAATAAAAAGAAGAAGGTTTAAAGATCTGACCTTTAACCCTCACTGATGGCAGAAATATGAAACTAGTTCATGGATTGAAAAAAAAAAAGATGCAGTAAAAAGTAGAATCAGTTTTCAACCACTTCCCAAAAGGTGTTTATATTTCAAATCTAGAAAACAAAATTTCTGACAATTGCAAAGTATTTTATACTATTTTTATTATTAATATGCTTAATGCAAATTATTTCCTATATCTGTTATAATGATGTGATCTCAAAAAATGACACACTGTAGCAAGAGTTTTGCTAGCACAATACTGTTAAATCACTCTAACTTGAAGAATAAAGTAATTTCCAGCAGCTTAATAATTGTGGGGTCTGCACTCATGGACATTATGATAAGTGACCCAATCTGGGGTTTTTGTTACAAAAGCCAAAGAGGAAATCATATGAAGAGATTAATAGGATTTTTGGGAAATAAAAAAAAATAAACATTTAAGTTTTCATATATAAATAATTTTTTTCTTTCCTAAAATTTCATTGGTGTAATTATCTGGCAAAATTTAACTGAACATGCAAAAAAAAAAAAAATGAAGTGTCAAAAGTACATTTTTTGTTCTCTTTTTACACTGCTATTACTGTGTACACCTTCAACAATGTTTATTGTTTCAAAACACTATGTTTAGAATTTTAATAACAGCAAAAATGTTCCACACTATTTAGTTGTTAGATTTTTTGTTTACATAATTATAAAAAGACCTGCACCAACTTCAATGTAATATTTATTATCTACCATTCTATAAAGAAATATGAAAAAAAATCTTTTTATTCAAAAATGTCTGAACTATCAAACAAGAAAATTTAAATAACTATGTTTTTTCTGGACATTGTATGTTTCCTTCACAAATTAGTTTGTATCTTGAATTAGTGTTTGTTTTAGTTTTCCTTCTATTTTTTTTCATTTATTTTTTAAATAATCTAGGATCCTGGCTACTTAATCAAGAGAAATACTTGGCAAAAATGACAGTCCTTCTATAATTATATACAGGGAAAAACTTTTCCACTCAATGAATAGGGAGATATATATTGAAAAATATTGAGTGTTTGTGGTCTTATCTAAAATTAAAAGAATGTTTGATTCTGAGGAAGAGATGCTCTCAAATTATTATTTTAATGAATTTATGTGGCAAGAACAAATGAAAGAAATGCTTTTTTTATAATTAGTTACTTATGTGTTTATTTAAATTTTCTTGTTTGAAGACATTTTATAAATTTATGAATAAAAAAAATCTTTCATATTTATAAAAATATGTAACATGAGAAATAATCTTTATAAAATGGTAAATAATAAATATTTCATTATAGTTTGTTCATATATTTTTACAAATTTATGAATAAAAAATTGTTTTCATATTTCTTTCTTTTATAAAATGGTAAATAATAAACATTGCATTGTTGTTGGTTGACATATTTTTATAATCCTGTAAATATAAAATTATTCTTGTAAACAATCTAACAACCAAATAGTGTGGAACATTTTTGTTTTATTAAAATTCTAAACATAGCTTTTGAAAACAATAAACATTGTTCAAGGAGTATAAAATAATAGTTGTATAAAGAGAAAAAAAATGACTTTTGACACTCATTTTTTTTTCATTTTCACACTACATTCACCTCCATTTCTTTCTAAATTCTAAGCATGTATATTCAAAAATCATTTCACAGACTCATGTTGATTAGGGATGATTAGAAGTACAAGTAAAGCTAAATTTGAAATGTAGTTTGAATTTGGCTATTTACTGAGTAGTCATTCTTAATTTATTTATAATAAATTATAATTTATTACTATATATTATAATATAAAATCTATAAATCACAAATAACAATTTTCCTAAATTGTAAGCAGATATTTTGAAAATAAATCTTAACATTAGATTCCTGCTGATTAGGGATTAGAAGTACAAGTAAATTGAAATTTCAAATGTAGTTAGAATTTAGTTAATTGCAGAGAAGTCTCCTCTTATTGATTTATTAACAGATAATTATAAAAATAAAAATTCCCTTCTGCTAATTAGGGATTAGTGGAAGTACAAGTAAATTTAAATTTTGAAAGTAAACAGGATTTGCGTTAGGGCCAAGCTACAGTTCACTATAAAGATAAAATTCCAAAGGGGGGGAAGGACTTATTTTATGATCTTCAGATTCTTTCCAATAGATGCAATATTGGAAGCCTATCTCTACCCTATTTCCATTGCAAATATTCCGACGAACACCATTTCAGACATTTACTGCTAGGACATACTTTCATGGTAGTAGAATGATTGTTCCAAATGTAAGAAGAAAGTTTCTCTAAGAGTGCTTTTCCCCAAGAACTGCCATTTTGTAGAACAGGCTCCCACATGGGTGCTTTCCTGAACACTTTAGGTCAAAGGTCAGTCATTATTTATTTTCCTTGTCTGCATGGTATCCATTTTCTATTTCTTTGACTTCTGAATATCACTACCTCTTTCATTATTACCATTTTTACTGCTACCTTGAATGCCTCTCAACTCTTGTATAGAGGGATATTAATTTAAAAAAAAAAATTCTAGAGGCATGATACAGTTAAATCCATTCCCAGTATCCAGAGATTACAGATGAGTTTGTATTTTCTTTATCATTTCATGCTACACAAATTATTACTGGATATGAAAGAATCTGAAGAAAAAAAAAGCATCATTAAGTGGAGAGAGAGGACAACAAAAGAACAGGAATCAAGATGGAAGATAATGATCGACATTGCATTTAAATTTTTGAAGATCAATGTTGAGTGGAAAGCATGGAGCCAGAAGAGTTTCACAAGTGAGAAAAGAAACTATTGGTATAGAACTTAGTTATATCTAGCAGCCACTTCAACTGTAAAATGATAAGACCTTGCTACCAACCTAATATTATACTTAAATTTATAAAGTTTAGATAACATAGAGGAAAGTTCATCAGGACAATTACCATGAAAGTATTTATAGAAAAGACACAAGGAATCTGTTATGGCAGTGGGAAAATGATTAAAGATGAGATGACAGGTCAGGACCAATAACATTGCTGATTCTTCTTTGTATTTTATCTCAAATCTCTAGATGCATAGTAGAAGCACCAAATATTCAACGCAAGGATGAATAGAAGTCTTATAAATGTGTAAAATTGATTCTGGCAAGAAAAATTGTCTAGCATGACATGATGAACAAACTTTCCTAGCAATTGATTTGATATAATCATTCCATTTCATTATCAGTGGCAAATGTTACACTGATAAGGATTAACGGGTCACTTTCCTGGAGGTTAGCATTAGCTATGCTGATAGATGGCAAAAAAAAGGTTTTTTAAGACCATTAAAAACACAGCAGTTTTGTTTTGGAGGAGTAAAAGATAAAATTTGCACTTGATTAAAATTAAAAGTATGAGTGAAGAAGAAATAAGGAAAAAAAATTGATTTGACTGATGACCTGATCAAAACCAAGCTTGTCCGGCTTCCGTTCAGGAACATGGATAAATGGCGACTTGCGAAGTGGGGGCTCGTAAACTGAAACAAAAAGAGAAAGAAATCTAAGGATCAAATCAAAGTGTTTAAAAGTAAAACATAACAGTAATAACGTGGAAAAATAATTTCATATGACATTCATTGAATTTAAATCCTATTTCTAAAATTGTCTATAAAAAGGCCTAGGAAAGAAAAACGAGTAAAGAAAATGTTTTCAATAAGAAAAACTTTGAAGAAAAATTGTTTCTCACCTAGCATTTCCAACTTGATATGAAGAAATTGTTCGACTTCATCTTCCAAAGTGTTCTTGCCATCGAGTGGGATCATAATGTGGCCAAAATATTCAGTGTTGAGAATGTGCATTGTCATACCTGCAATAAGAGAGAGAGAAAAAAAAAAACAATTACAGCTCAAGATTCAGTGGAAATAAAAACAAAAATCTTCACACTCCATTACAATTACTGTTTTTTTTGTTTTTTAAATAAATTTTATCTAATACAAGGCTCAGAAGCCACTCAAGGTAGAGCGTTACAATTGGAATGGTAATGAGGAATAAGGTGTGTGATATAAATGGAAGAGAAGGTAGTAGGAAAGTGAAGATTATAACAATAGATAACTACTGCCCCCCCATCTTGATGAGATCAAGCTTCAAGTGTTCAAGGAAGCACTCATATGGAAATCTGTTTAGTGACATCACATCTGAGGGAAAGAGGCTGCAGAATGAGAAATAAGCCATTCCTCATAAAACCTCAAATGATTTTGAACACTGACAATACTGGACAATGAGGCTTGAGTACCTCCAGCTCAGATATGGCAGCAATACTCTGTTTTTGGTTTAATCTGACTCTTGGAAAGATGAATCATAGCAAGAGGACTGTCAAAGCTGTAAAGTTAAGATTGGGCAGCTCCAGCCCAAATATGGCAACAATAATCTGACTGTTGTAACAGTAAAGCATGTAAAAAATCAGGTACTTTCTGGAATGTTACAATGAGCCGACCATTTTGCCAGCATATTTAAGAATTCCACTTGAGATCTGAAGTGAACTTGAATCCCAAGAGACATTCATCGCATGGAGCCTCATTAAGAGTGCAACTGCTCATTGTAACTGGAAAAAACAAAACTGGTTTGATCAATGATGATAAAATGATCCTAGATTGTTTTCTGAGGTACTGAAAATGACAAACAAATTATTTCCCCATTGAGCTGTTAGAGCTTAGCCAGAGAAGAGATCAGCTGCAAGGCTCAGATCATCTTGGTTTCTGGAAGTACATCCATAAACAGTGACATCATCTGCACTGATGTTTATTAGTGAACTGAGAATGCTGTGCAGTATAAAAGAAATTCACCAGTAATGCTATATTTTCTTGTGCATAACACGAGAAATTTTGAATGAAAATTAAAAGCAAAAGGTGGGGGGGGCGTATTATACATAAATATACATTTCAGAAATCTTTTTACTCAGTTTAAAAAACTTCATATTTGAAACAGCAAAATTTCAAAAACTCTCAGCACAATGAATAAAACACAAAGTAGTCAGGTATTGATAACAATTGTTTACAAAAGGTATTTGAAATGTCGGCCATATTTGTTTCTCTCTTTATTCTTAATGAAAGACAATATTTTTTATTTTCATAGTTTATCATATTTCTATATATTAATAAAGTCATATCAAACATAAAGGTATGATAGATTAATTAACATCTTTAAATGTACTACCAGGTTTGTCGAGTTTGCACCTTTCCTTGAAAATTCAAGAGTTTTGACACGGAAATTAGGACAAGAAACACACAATGGTTAAAACATCCGGTTCATTTCCATTCTTTCATATTGTGAAAAATTAAATATTTTTGTGAAATATATGACACTGAGATTTTAACAGATAATAGGGTCCAGTTTTTCAAAACAAATTTACATAGGGATGGCTGTACTCTTTAGATCATATTATACTCAAGGTTGTAGTTTTATTTTCTGTTTTTAGCTTCAGAAACTTGAGGTTTCACACACACAAAAAAAATACAGTACATGAATAAATCAATGGTTCAGCAGATGTTGTTTATTTCTGATCTTTGTCCTTTTACAGCCTTGTAAAAACAAGTCAGAGAGTTGTGATAAAATGCAGCTGAAACTTAGGCAAAAGAAAGTACAATGAATGAAACTTCAAAATCAAAAATCTCAAGTATTCCATCTTAGAAATTGAAAAATCTGTAACACTTTTGCTAAAAGAAAATATTCCCAACTCAGAATTTGGGGCATGCAGTCATAGGTACAAGTGATATACAAGTCAGTGAATTGAATACAACTGAATCATGACATTCTAAAAAGCAAAAACACTCAGGATGAACAATCGAGATTGGCATTGAGTTACTGGAGGTGGCTTAATGATGAATTGGAAAGCTAGTTGCCAAAGACAGATTTTTTTTTCTCTTATCAATCAATTGGTTATATAAAAACTGATTTTGGCAAAGTGTGAATCTCTGAAAATAGTAATGGAGTCTGAAAATATCCAGTCTCCATTAGAGACAGACATTTTGTTGGAGTTACAAAAGAACAACAATTTTGTGTGTGTGAGATATATATATATATATATATATATATATATATATATTTTTTTTTTACACTAATTTTATTCAGATTATTGTCTTCATCTTTTATTGAGAACAATAGTCTGAATGTAAATAGTTTAAATCAGGTATGTCATACACGTGGCCGACACAAAAGATACTAATTTGATCATTTAATGTCCAAAATTGCAGTTTTCTAGATTTAGAAATTACAGTATTTAAGAAAATAAATCCCATGGTTTTTACATTTTGATTCATTTTATTAAATAAGAATACCATTTATTGCAAAAATATATTTAAAATAATTTTAATATTATTGACAAACTTTGTTATTACAATACTAATCTATTATTTTAAAAATTGTAGCAAATATTCAATATTCTTTGTGTCAGAAAATATTGTGAGAACAAATTCTCTCTAGTAGTCATGCCACCAGCTATCAATCACATCACAAAAACAATATGGCAGTTCATTAACAGTTGTAAACAGAAAACTTTCTTTCAAAATTTCAAAACATTTTGCTTTTAAAAGTGAAATGTCAGCCAAAAAGTTTTCGAGGTGTTATGAAAATTGCTTTATTTCTTTTTACGATTAGCTGTAGTTTAAATGTACCAGTAATTTTTCAGATTGTGTCATCAATTTTGAAATTTACTTGTGTTTTTTTTTCTACTACTTCAAAGCCTAAAATGGCAAAAGCACACCTCCAGCTAAGAGAAGACGGAAACTGAACAAAGAAGGGTGAATGTTCACATTTCTGTTGCTTTCAGTTTTCTCTTCATCCATGGCTGGACTGTCCAGAATTCCCTGCCATATAAGAGGATGGATATCACAGAATAATCCAGAAGCTTTTTCTTTGTTTGAGATCAAATATGTACTAAGAATGGTATATAGAAATGTAGTACCCTTTTATTATAATCACTGAGTTAGGTTCTAATTCAAGTCTTGTTGGTTGTATTTTGCAATCCCAAGTCTGTAGCCCATTAAGGTTGTAGACGCACCATATATGCTACACATGCAGTAGCAGTGGTATTTTCTGAGCAAGATAACCTGACAAAGCCCAACCCTCTCCAGGCTGGTTTAAATTCAGTTTTCCTTCTATTAGACCAGTTGCCAACCATGGCTATAGAACCTGGTCTGTTCTGCTACTTACTCACAACTGGGATTGTGGGTGGGGTGAGAAGAGATGGATTCATACCCTTTCCTAAGGGTATTAGCATGCAAGTGAATGTAATGAACTTGAACTCTGATCTTCAATTCCTCAATTCGAGCTGCAATCTATTACTCCATCGTAACTCCATCCAGTTTCCTTGTGTTTACTTTTACATTAAAACTTTGAGAAATGCATAAATCCATTTTTCCCTCCCCTTGAGTTATGGGTGAAATAGCAGGGTAGACAAGGCTCTTTATCGTTGACAGGCAGTATGGCCAAGGGAGAACATCTTGATAGAGCAAAGTTTGAATTACCTATTTAAGGAATGCATGTCTTCTGATCAAGGAGCATTATCATTTAGAAACTATACTGTTGTTTATGTTCTTTGGTTTCAAAAATTGTTGTAAACTAAGAAAGGTTACTGAATGAGGAATAGACAAAACGGAGGTTGGAAATGGAATAGTAATCTTTATAACATCAACAAAATACAATACTCGCCAGCAGCATGAAGTAGGTAAACCACTGCTAGTGGCGGACTACTTAGACAGCATATTACCCCCAATTAGTGTTCATAGGTATGGTATATAACAAAAATGAAGCTAGAAATTCTTAATGAGAGATGTACTTCTTGGCATATTATTCCAAAAAAAAGAAATTAATGTTGAGGTTCCAGACCAGAAGAATATGATCAGACAGCTACACACACGCACACACACATACATTTCTCCCCTTGAAAATATATATAGTGTATCAAAAAGTGGGAAAAAATTTTTGTGTGATGTGTTTCATCCTTTAGGACATCGTTAGGAAAAATTTATTTATGTTGGTGTGATTACACATGCATACCAATGAGGGATGCTGGGAATTTGTAATTTAATTTTTTTTTTTTTTTAAACTAGACAATTTCATTTAGATTCTTAGAAATTTTCACCATTCCTGGCAGAACTTCTATTAACACAATGTGAGATATCTAATAACAAAAGGGATGGAAAGAAAAAGAATCTAAATGAAATCACTTTTGGCCTTGTGCCACATTTTTGTATTTTTGAAATAAATATTAATTTCCACTACGGTACCTAGACTTTATGAATTTAAGTGCAGTACTAGATTGGCAGCAAAGACTCATCATCTTAAAGTTGAAATGGCTAGATGTCGATTTTCCAGTCAAATTTGATATTGAATAATTTAAATGCAATGTCAATCATAATCTTCTGTCTTTTTATTCTTTTCTCTCCTTAATAGTATTTTTCTTTTATTCACATACTCTCTAGCACCCCTTGCGTCTTATTAGCTTTATTGCCTTGCATGAAGTGAAATGATTAAAAGACAGATTGAATCTTATGAATTGACAATTTCAGAGTAAAATTTAGTTTTCAAACTGAAAACTATTTCATTTATGCTCATATAAGACATTGAAACCATATGAATTATATGGCAAAACAGAATATGGTATATAAATTTCAATATATCAGAATGATATCTGGCAAATGAATGACAAAATGGAAAACATTCTGTGTAACACATTTTATCCTCGAGAAGGACTGCATCTGACTGAAATTACATTTTTGATGATGGAATTATATATGCTTAGGTGGGGCATATATAAAAGCTCAGTTATGCACTGAGAGGAAATGCTGAAGATGTTTGGGTACTGAAATTTAATTTTTTTTTTTTTTTTGTTTAATTAATAGAAAGCAATTTACTACGGCAAAAGTGTATAGAAAGTGCTTTGATTGCTAGAACATTTACATTAAATTTGTGTCCAGGCTTGGTAGTTCTTCTATTACAACAATGTGACACTTAATAATAAAAGTGATAAAAACAAAAGCATAAGAAAACTGATTTAAATTGGTAACATGACTTGCCCAGATATGTCTCGGTATATAAGTCAATGCTCACTTTTTTTTATATGTTCGCCCTGCCCTTCCTGCACATATATAATTCCATCAACAAAAATATTTTAGTCAGATGAAGTCCTAGAGAACAAAACACATTAAATAGAATTTTTCCCATGTTGCCTATAACTATATCTCTTTCTCTCACTCAACTTATATATATATATATATATATATATATATATATATGAGAGAAAGAGAGTTTGATTTGTTTTATGGCATATCAACCTCAATGGGTTATTTAATGCTGACAAAATTTTTATTGCTGCTAATGTTTTTCTTCAAAAATCTATTTCTGGGAATATTTTTCTGTGAAGAAATCTATAGCTGGTAATATTTTTTTTCTAAAAAAATATATAGCTGTTTGTATTGCTAGTAATTTTTTTTTTTTTTTTTTTAAGTACTGCTGATAATAATTTTTCCTTCAAAAATTATTGCTGGTAATATTTTTTTTTTTATTACAAAGATTTGCCTATAGTTGGGACCCTAACAGGTGCTACCACCCCAGGTCAGGGTGGAATTGGGAACCCCAGCAATTAAGAGGTGATTCCATGCTCCTCAAAACCTCCTGATTGTCATACTCAGAACGAGAAAGAGAGATAGGTATAGACATAAAAATAAGTACAACATACCTGAGTATTTGGCTGAAAATGCAAACTGAATGATATCATCAAATGGTCCCTGATATTCAGGTGGTGGAACATCAAAGGATAATTTCCTTGAGCCTGCATGTCTCATGTCTATCAAATAGGCAGAGTGTACCATGGGGACCTCAAAACAGCCTCGTTTCTTCCACCGCACAATTGGTTCATAATCAGCTGTCCTTTCATAATAACCCTGAAAATAAAACAAGTACAAAGCTCACTGGATTTGATTTGACACAACAAAATCTTTCAAGATTAAATTGCTAGAAATAATGGTGACAGCAATATTAGCCGTTTCCTTATAAGGAAACACTTGGCACTCATTAAGCACGTGTATATGGTTGGCAGAACAGGGATTAAGAGAAGTAGCAAAAAGACAAACTTTGCTAAGAGCTACAAAGGACAGAAAGTTGTGGAGGCCCATGATTGCCAACAGATGAAGGGACATGGCATATTATTGACATCTATTACAGTAGTGTTGGCTGTTTGGTTGTTGGATGCCAAATATTTCCTTGCAAGGAAATAGTTAAATGCAGTGATCAATTTTGAGTTCTTCTGTAGTTTATTATTGCATATGGCAACAGGGGATCAGATTGCAATCAAAAGAGCCAAGGCTGCAGCGGGGAAAAGAAAGTCCAATGCAAATGAAAACCCAGATCAAATGCCATCCAGGAGAGCTCCTAATGCTGAGAATATGCAAAGACTTTCAAACTCCTGAATAAGTTGAAGGCCCAATCAAGAGCCCTCCACAAGCAGCTAGGTTAATTGCTGCCCAATAGTGCGGCGTGTGTGTGGGGGGGATGTAGAAATTCTTGGGATGGTATGCAGTTAGCCTATTATCAGTGATGGAATTCAAGTTTTTGATAAACCATCTAGAAGGAAAATTCCTATATAACACTCATCTCAGTGCTAATCCAGATATCACATATATACTTGTTTCTGGAATTATCAGCATTGTTGGTATGAGTTGTTGCAGTGTTGTGCAAGCTGTACACAACAATAATTCTCAGCATGAATATTGTACACACACTAAAATATATATATATATATATATATATATATCTATCTCAAATCCTCCTAATAATTTGTATCACTTATATATATGTCTATATTTCCGAGATGAGGTATTATATCCTCAAGGACACATGGCACAGTGGATAAAGGCGTTAGTTAGATCCAGTGACATGACCCAAAGAGTGTGAGTTCAATACCTGGTTAAGGCGGTGAAGAACTTGGAGAGGGAAATTAACAGGAGATAACTGATATCCATTAGACATGGCACATGGAACTAGAACAGCCTACCCCAGTGAACGAAATAAAGGGTTAAGTTCGACATTCCAATCACCTAAAGAAGGCCAGAGCATACAACGGCTGAAACATAATAAATATTTAGACAAAAGTGTAAATAATGTACACTTTATATATATATATATATATATATATATATATAAATAAAAGTGAACATTGACGTCAACATGCTAGAATCTGCTAATAATTGCTTCTGCATCCAATTCATCAGACAATTCCTTTTAAATGGATAGCAACATGTAGGATTCCAAATTCTCCTCAGAGAGCAAATTTCTTAAGATTGTCTTTATGATCTTTAGCTTTGAGAATGTCCTCTCACGTTGGACTTTAATAATTGATAGGGTACAGATGACTTTATGAAGTTCTCATTCCTTGTTATCCACTTGTAACCAGTCCCTCATTGTGTGTGTATGTATGTATGTATATATATATATATATATATATATATATATATATATATATATATATATATATATATATGAAGTATACTTTTAAGGTGTGCTATATTTATGGGATAAAGTGCTCAATATCAGAGATTGAGCATATGTAAATATAAAAGTGAACATTGAAGTCAACACTTAGAGGCGACAGGCTGTTTCATGCTAGACGATTTTTTATTTACCATTTTAGAAAGTTTGAATTAATTAGTAAATGTTAGTCAACATTCCAATAAACAATCTAAAGAATAAATAAATATTATTTTTGTTGCAAATTCTTAGGATAAAAAAATTGTATGAATTCACTTTCATCAAATTTTTAGGTTTATAACAATTCTAATCACTGTGTTTTGAAATAATAAACATTGTATTTGATATTCTGTTTCTTTGCAAGCATGAAGCTTCATGTTTGCAGCACCTTTTTTTTTTTTTTTAAATATACAGCAAACTTTTGTACACACCTATTGTGTGTGTGTGTATGTATGTAGACATTTTTATTCATTTACAATATATAAAGTTCTCTTTTATGTTTCCCTGACCAAGATGTCATAATGCCAGTAATCCTCTCATATGTTCAGACATCTGAAAAGTTGTAATCCAGATGGTACTGACATTGTTGAGTACTCTACTGCTATCAGCAGAAGTTGTAAAAGGTGGGGGGGGTCATATTTTTTTTGTCTTTTCTGATAGGAAATCTAACAAATAATTTTAAAAACTGAATATTTCTCACAGATTTTATATTTGGGTTGATTATAATATACAATATTACATTTTAGTTAAGAGATAAAAATAAAAAAGCTGTCATACTGACAAAATCTGGAGAGCCTCATAAAAAGCCTTGAATACTCACATGTTCATTGATTCCACACCAAAAGTTGGAATATAAGCTGTCGGTTGTAACATTTAACTGGGGAGCAATTATTGGCCTGTGAAATACAAAATATATAGTATAGAAAAGTGTACTAAAAAGTGTCAGACAAATAATAGACAGGTTTATAAACAAATAAAACAAAGACTTACAAGAAGCTGTTTCATTCACTGATTTGTTTTCTATGGGTTATCAACCCTTTGCAGGTTATTTAAAACCAGAAAATATTTTTCTTAGATCGTAAGATTTTTTTTTTTTTTGAGATAATAATGGTTTAGTGATACAAGTCTTAGTAATTTAAATCTCTGGCCATTTTTAGGTGCCTTTCTAACTATATGCATTGCCATTTGGATCAAATTTTTGAGTTTTGTACATGTAACATTTCGATCCTTGTACTCTCCAGCCATCTTTAGGTGTCTACCTTCATATTTGATACCCTTATTGGAATTTTCAAATAAAACTCTTTATTCAACCCCCAGGAATAGAATAGAAAATCATATAACAATAATTTCTCATCTCATAAATTCTGACCAAATTCATGAATTTACTGTTATAGATTAATTTCTAACCACTTGGCTGGCCTTAGGAAGCAGGCCAGCCAATCAATTGCCAACTTTATCGAAACAGATAAAAAAATTCTTAATCTTCAGCACAGTGTAGGTGACTATTTTCATCAAGCAAAATGTTAGTCCTGCCAATATCAAATTTTAATTTTTTGTTTGTGCAGCCATATCCTTCTATGGCAATACCTAAAACAATCTTGACTGAAATTGAGAGTTAGGCTACTACTACTAATATTTCAAATATATAGAACTAATTATATAAAACATTTTTAGGGGATTCCATATACAGGAAGTAATATTTATAAATGATGCAGAGGTGCTAAATGTTAAACAATATCAAGGCATTAATTGAGCAAAAGCAACATCTCCATGATAAAGAATGATAACATTAGGAGCACTGAGCATGGTTTTTAACCAGATTTAATCTGGAAAAAGATTTGTTTGAAATGAATAAACTGCCAGAATATTTTCATAATCACAAGTAATATCAATCAAATCAACCTTATAAAAAGTGGGGGAAGGTATGTTAATAAAACAAATAATATTGTCAATTGATACTAAATTTGATAGAGCTTTGATGTCATTAAAACAAACAAGAAAATTATAATAAAAAAAATAAAAACCATGAAAGTTTTTTGAGTAACAAATTAAACAGAAGAAATATGCAAACATGTGTTTATACTTAAAATAATGGAATAAACTGAAATTGTAAAATTGCACCCAAGCTAAAATTTCCAAATGTTAAATATGAACCCAAAATCAGCCAATGGTTGAGTGGCAAATGCATGCATATTGGTTTTGAAAGAAAACTTGTTTTAACTGTCACACTTCTCAATTTTCCAGTAAGTCTAGAATCTTACACGTCTATAAGTCTACCATTTGTTCATGCATTAAATATTGCTGACACATCTGGTCTGGTGCTTCTGCTATGTATTTAGAGCTTCTTGATTCTTCTTACAAAGAATCTGCAATGTTATCAGTCCTGGCATCTCAGCTTCAGTCACTTTCTTACATAGCTTGACCATGTCTTTTCTAACTAATAGTTTCATGGTGATTTTTCTGATGAGTTTTTTTCTATGGTACATAGACTTTAGGAATTTAAGCACAGTACTTGACTGGCAACTAGGTCCTATTATTTTTGTTGAAATGGTTAGATGCAACCATAAATTCTATGCTGTTTCTTCTCACTTGTAGAACTCTCTTCCAGAATCTTGCTTTCCAGTCAACTTTGTATTTAAATTTTTGAATATCAATGTCAATTGTTATTTTCTGTCTTCTTAATATCTGTTCTTTTATTGTTCTCATGCCATAATAATTTCTTTCTCTCACATTCTTTCACACTCTGTAACCCCTTGCATCTTAGTAGCCTTATTGCCTTGATTGGAGTGAAGTGATTTAAAAAAAAAAATTACAAATACACTCAAAGATTTTAAAATAAGATTTTAAATAAGGTAATTACGGATATTCTTGAATATCTAATGATATAACACACACACACACAAAGTTACAAGATAGAGATATGATTTATTTAATTACAGATAAAGTACAAAATCTATTTTAGAAAGTTTTTCTTTTAAATACTAAAGTCCTTCCCCCCACCCATAAAAATGAGGTATGTGATATGAATGCAAGAAGAGGCAAAAGAAAGTGATGATGATGAGGAGTAAGCAGGATAGATAATGATTGTATATTAACTTGAAGAGATTACAATTGGAATGCAGTGGAATCCTAGCTGTTAAGGTTTGAACTGGTATTTGATAATTTAAGTGTTAAAGCAAAGTTTCAATAACCATCAGATCTTATTAAAACAAAAAACAACCTTTATGAAAGCAGATGGCTAACATTCCCAACTTGCAAAATATCACCTGTAATTCCCCACCCTCTGCTTTGTGCTTCCATAAATCAGATCTCAAATCAAAGTTAGCCTTATTTAACAAATAACTATTACACCAGTTTATACAAGTTGTTTATACTACCTTGTTATATCTCAGGTAGGATTTATTTAACAAATATGGCAGAATTTTTGGCAATAACCTTTGTGCACACAAAAAAAATATTGTCTCAAAAGAATGGTTATTCCCTTGACACTGCTATTACTATATACACGTTTGACTTAATCAGCAATGTTTATGTCCAAGATTATAAAATTTGTTAACCAAACACAATGTGATATTTATTATTTACATTTTTTTTATAAAGAAATAAATTTGAAAATAAGTCTTTTTATTTGAAAATTTATAAAAATTACAATATTATCAAAATATTTAAACTAACTACAATGCAATATTCATTATTTACCATTTTATAAATAAATGTTTTTTTTTATTCCTAATTTTAAAAAAAAATGATCTATGAACTTTAGAACAATAAAATTTAAACAAATACATGATTTTCCAGACATATATTTTCTTCCTAATTTTATATCTCAGATTACTTTATTAAAAAAAATTGAAAAATTAATACATCATAATTTAGGATTAAGGATGCCTAATCAACAGAAATCCAAGGCATGAAACCAGCAATTATAGGTTACCCCACTTACTACTCTTTTTTTTTTTTTTGAAAAACATAATTTGAATTTTCTTTTAATTTTTCAAAACATGCTGAGAAAATCTTCTAATAGATTATTTATAAGAATTTTTCTAAGGAATCTGAAATGAAGAGTTGACACTAAGCACATCTTGACTAAAAGCAATTGTCAAAGCTGGCAAAACAAGTTAATTGCCAATCAATTCAAACTTTATGAAATGGTAAATGATAAAGATTTCATTATAATTGGTTTGGATATTTTTATGAATAAAAAAAAAAAATTATTCAAATTTATTTCTTTATAAATCAGTAAATAATAAATGTTGCATTATAGTTGATTTGCATATTTTTATGTTTTAAATCTAAAATTATTCTTGGAACTAAACAATCAAATAAATTGTTTAATATTTTTGTTGTTAATTCACAAGAAACAAGAAAATGTATAACTCACTTTCATATGTTTGGGTTTTATTAAAATTCAAATCATCACTTTTTACATAGATACAGTAATAGTAAGGTCAAAAGGAAAAAAAAAAAAACATTGTTTTGAGAGACTTTCTTTAGAAAGAAGCAGATACCAAAATTTGAATTGCACATTTAATGTGTGAAGAAATTTAACACATACAGAATTAATTTGAATACATTTTTGTCTTTTGCAAGAAAATTAATGCCAAATACCAATTTCAGAGCTGTGCCTAGAAGGTAGAAATTTGTTTTTAATGCTATGTCAATTGAGGACATAAGCAACCATGGCTCACCACATGTTCCTTTTCTTTATTACGAGTGAATTGTCTTGACTTTTAGGAAAATTAAATATCAGATTAAAAAAAATTGAAATCCATTCATTGTTTAGAAACAAGTAATCTTAAAATATGTTTTTTTCCTATATCTCTATGGTACTAATAAAATATATAAAATTTTCAGATAGTGTATCAGTGAAGGAACAAAATGAATAAAAATTATGGCACTTTTTGTTCTCCATGTTTTGACATCCTTGCTCTTGAATATAAACACTTGCAACAAAATAAACCCTTAAATCTACGTTGATAGTCATGCAGAGGATGAAACATGTTAAATAGAATAGTTTATTTAAATGTAATATTCTAATTCTTTTCACACCCAGTAACCCCTAGTAGCTTTATTGCCTGGCATGGGGTGAATTTGATTAAAATACACACACACGTGTGTGTGTGTGTGTATATATGCCCAAGTATATAATTGGTGTATACAGAATAAATTCCAATAACCAACAATTACTATTCTTAAAAGAGTGCTCAATACAAAGTAAAGCAGATATAATTATTTTTTTTTTTTAAATTTACAACATAAATATGTTAAAAAATTTATGTTTGGTCAAATATTATTAATACAAGGTTTTATACTATTTAAGTCATATATATATATATATATATATATATATATATATATATATATATATAAAAATTTATAACATAAATTTTTAAATTTTTAAATATATATATATATATATATATATATATATATATATAATCGACTCTCCCGGCAAGATTCGACATATGAGGGTCAGGCAGATAAGTCCCCAGGAAACCGACATCCCGACACCGGCACATGAGATTTGATTATAGTGGTGAAGGCCTCGTGCAGGACCAGCCACACTTTTTTGAAGGGACGAATACAGAAACCTGGTGCACCGAATGCATGCCACAAGGTTCCCAAACGACCCTCCGCAGGTTTTGAATTCAGAGTTGTCCTTCTCTAGACCAGTTGCCATCCAAGGCTATAGAACCCAGTCTGTCCTGCTATTTTACCCATAGCTGAGGGAGATGAAGAGGATACATACCTTTCCCAAGGGTATTAGCACGAAAGTGAATGTAAATGATGGATTCGACTGGAATTCGAACTTCGGCTCTGCGATTCCTCAATGATTTAAATATCCACTGCTCCACTCCTTTGTCCCTAAGTCATATATATATATATATATATATATATATATATATATATATATATATATATATATATATATATATATATATATACTTTACATAGTGTAATAACCTTGTATTAATGATATTTGACCAAAAATAAATTGAGGGTTAGGTTTATTATTGTTATTATATAATAAACTAATCATCTCAGAATTACTGGTGCAGTTAAACTGAAAAGAAAGTCTTTTAACACTTGAAGGAACGCAAATGAAGTTTAGCAGAAAGATGCTGAGAATTCCATGGATCAAAAACAAAGTTTTAGAGAAAATGGAAACAAAAATGGACACATCAGGGAAAAGACAGTTGCAATGTTCAGGGTACATAATGAGGAAAGCAGGCTTGGAAAATTTGATACTCAGGTGTAAGGGTTAGAGGAAAACAATACATAACCTACCTAGTGAGCTTGAGTAAATCGATGACAGAACAGGTTTTAAGAGAGATAACAAAAAGATGAAATTTATTAAGAGCTACAAAGGACAGGAAATTGTGGAGAGCCATGATTATCAACATCCCGAAGGGACTTGGTACATAGAAAAACTTAAAAATGTACTTATGAAAAAAAAAAAAAAACTAATACTAGTAAGGTCTTAAAAGATGCTGTAAAGTTGGGGCTAGGGAGACTAGTAATACTACAAGATTCTGCTGGATATAAAGTGGGGGTTCGATTTGCTAGTAAGTGATAAAATAATCCCTCAGAATTACTCTATAATAATTAACAAAAATATATTTAAAAACTCACAGGTGAAAACTTCATAATAATTTAAGGCCTTAGCAAAATATGATGTAATTTTTGTTGGTTACACTCAACTAGGATCAATATGAAATTCTCTCTTACATAAAGTGAGGGATCAGTTTTCTGTCACTATAAACCAATGCTTTTTGACATCAAATTACTATTAATAGAAGATTCTAGTGGATATAAAGACAGGGTTGTTTTTTCTATTATTATTATTAACCTTTAACATTCTGGAGGTGAATTTGCTTGTAAAGCAAAAATTTTATCCTGCCACTGCAAGTGACTCAGATGAATGAATAAGAGTGTTTGAATTTTGCAGTTGTGTTGTCATATCCCACTATGGCAACAGAAAATGACCATGACTGAAATTTAAGTAGTGCTGTAGAGGAGCCTTGAAAAACAATGCAGTGGAAAGGAAAGTAAATAATGCAGTGTGCTAAAGATTAAGTAATAAACTGTTCCCCCCCACTCTTCAAATTACTACCTATCAATATAATATTCAGAAAAATATATTTAAAGACTGACATATGAAAAACCTCAAATAACTGTAAGATTATAACAGAATATGCTGACTTTTTTATTCTGTTAGATATAAATTGGGAGATTAGCTTTCCATTGTCATTAAATAGAAAACTGATCCTTTCAAGTATTGCTATATTTCTGGGTATGATGATAAACTACATCTGGCAGCAAGGCCTCTGATCAAGAAATTTGAGGTTTAGAGGAGCATGGAACTACCTCTAAATTGCTGTTGTTCCCAGGTCCACCCTAACCTGGGGTGGTAGTATCTGTTAGAGCCCCAACTATGGGCAAATAGTGAACCCTCCAAACACTATGAAAGTATAAAATACATTTTTATAGTAAAAATATCAGCAATACATTTTGATATAAACAAAAATTTACCAATAATACATATTTATAGTAGAATTACTATAATACATTTTCAAACAGAATTACCAACAATAAATCTTATAGCAAAATGACCAACAATATATTTTATCTGTAGTGGAAGCCATAAAACTATGTCTAAAATATTTAGATTTCAGCATTACAATAACCCATTGGGGTTGACATACCACAAAACAAAATCAAACCACTAACATGAAAATTCTTTCATGACATTAATCCATAAAATATCCTACAATTTCTTAAAGAAATCAAACTGCATTCCAAAATATGACTTTGACAAAACTACAACATAAAACACACCTATCACTGCCTCTAGTAATCATCGCCACACAAACATGTGTTTGCACAAAAGCTGAGTATAATGTACCATATATCCAACTGTGAAAGCAGAATAACATATTTTTATTACTTCAAATCTCCCAAGGAAATTAAATTTTGGTATTAAATGACCCATCAAGAGTTGATATGCCATTAAACAAACAAACAAACCAACTAACCAATCAATCAATCAAGTATTATGACATTTTAATATAATAGTCTTTAAATGTATTTTTCTGAATGATTTGTGAAAACCTTCAAATAATCATAAGATGTTAACAAAATATGATGACTTGGGTGATGTAAAACATGTTATTGTAATAACATAGATTTTGATCATCTTTGACTTTTACATGAGAAAGACAAGCTTAAAATTCCTTTTTTTTTTTTTTTTTTTTTTTAAGTAAAACACAACAGACATTTCTATTTCCTGGAGAAATGTTATCTTTACTGCTTTTCCATTAAAGATTGGGTTTTTGGTTCCTTCTAAAATTTACTTCTAATGTCTCTGCTTAAAACTTTTAATTACTAATTATTTTTTCCTCAATAGGAGTAGATAGATTTTCCTATTGTCCAGTTCACACTGCTGCCTAGTCTTTTGAACAGGAGTAGAGGTTTATCTCTTGTTTCCGGTTCAGGAGTGGGATTCTGCTTCCTTCTGAAATCTACTTTAACTCTATACTTCTAATGTCTCTGCCTAAACTGAATTATTTTTACTACTTTTTTTTTTTTTCTCAATAGTAGTAGATAGGTTTACCTAGCATCTGATTCACACTTCTCCCTATTCTTTTGAACAGGAGTAGAGGTTTATCCCTAATTTCCTGTTTAGGGTTGGGTCTCTAGTTCCTTCTAAAATTTTCACATTCTCTGTCACTCTCATTAGCCCCTTGCATCTTAGTGACATTATTGCCTTGCTTGGGGGTGAATTGATTAAAAAGGAAAAAGTATGAATTTAGCATGTGTAATAAATTGGTCATCACTCTGAAGTGTGGGGACTGACAGGGGATAGACTTTGTCTTTATACTAATCTGATGACTATTATTGACTATAAACAATACAAATGCATTACTGCACTTGGAAAAGTCCATGGAAAATCTATCAATAACAATATCATATTTCATGGTAATAAGCAACAAGAACGGAAAACATCTATACAATAATGTACGCTGATCAATAACATAAAGAGATGATAAATTTACAACAAATTAATTTGATTAGTATTTCCCATTTGAGGAAAGAAGACTTTTATCATGGATTGATAAAAAGCTTTTTATTGCTTGTTGTTTGATAAAACTGTATAAAAAGTAGACATTTCCTGAGTTAATTGTTAATTGTATTAGACTTAATTTGCATCCTGTTGGTTTTATTTACATTGAAAGAGAGCCTTGCAGGAATAAAAAAAAATAAAAGAAAAAAAAGTCTTTGAAACAACCATTTGTTTAATTTTAAAAATGTTTCTCCATCCCTCTGAAAAAAATTTATTCTTTGAAGAGCTGCCTAAAAGTAAAAGTAATCAGCTTGAACAACTCCCTAAAATCAAACCAAATATCAGAGTTTATATTTTATCACTTTTTGATTAGGCAGAGAAATTTTTAGAACCCCCTTACAATATATCTATTGTATCTATCTAAACAGGAAAACTGATTAAGGTTTTATGATTATATATATATATATATATATATATATATATATATATATATATATATATATATATATATATATTTTCTTTCCTTTAAACATTCCACCTCAAGCAAGGTGATAATGCCACTAAGATGCAAGGGGTTATTTGGAGTGATGGAAAAATGAGAAGACATTAGTGAGAATAAAGCACAATAAAAGAACAGGTTTCAGGAAGAAAAAAAGATTGCAACTGATTCTGCATTTAAATTTTGGAAGATTGAATGTGGCAAGGAAGCAAGAAACTGGAAGAATTCAACAGGTAAGAAGTATGAGAAACCAAACTATTAGAACAGAACTGAAAGTTACATCAAGATCTAATTTACTAGTTCATAAATGAGACCTATTTGCCAATCTAGTAGTACGCTTGAATTCATGATGCCAAGGTATCAAAGAGGAGAGCTCAGCCATGAAAATATTTATAGAAAAGACAGAGGGAAGCCATGATAGTAGGAAAGTGACTGAAGACAAGATGCCAGGTCAGGACCAATAACATTACAGATTCTTCTTTGGGTTTTATTGAGAATATAATAAAAATCTGTGGTTAATGAATGATTAAAGTAAACATTGACATTGTAACAATCCAATTTTGTACTATGATCCAGCAAAGTTTTTTTTTTTTTATGTAAGGGTAAAAAGAAAAAAATATTCTTGTATCTTTAAGATACATATTACTGTCCATCTTATTAGATATATGATCTTTGAAAGAATAGATTTTACAAAAGATCTTTTGTAAGATCTTTTTTAAAACTTAATTTTTAACGTATATATTATTGTTGATATTTTTGTCCTTGTCGATAAATAAAAAATAATATTCATTATTTGTATCAAACGTAAACATAACAATCACTTAATATTCTTCCATAGAAAACACACCATACATTTACAATATATTAAAACTTCATCAGTGATCAAGATAGAAATAATAAAAAGCAAAGGGACAGATTAATGGTATGTTGTGTTTGGCGATTTCTCATTGGTTAGAAATTTGTCATGTGTAATGAAGTAACAGATAATATTAAAAAATGGGTGACAAGCATTCTACACATTAAAGTGTGTAAAAGTTGGTAAGGCACAGCAGGGTATTTTGAAAAATTTTGTTTTGTTTTAATTTTTTATTAAAGTATATCTTGTGCATTTTGTATATATCTTCATTGATTTGTATGTATTAGGAAGAGATAAATTAGATTCTGCATATCTTTGCTTTTTATAATTGGCAGAATCTAACTTATCTCTTATATATGATAGGATAAAGAACAAGTAGGAAACAGAACTTGTTTCACTTTATTAAAACTTCATCAGAGATCAAGATAGAAATGATAAAAAGTAAAGAGATACAGATTAATATTGTGTTTCATTATTTCTCATTGGTTAGATACCTGTCATGTGTAATGAAGGTAATATTAAAAAATGTGAAAGAAGTGTGTAAGGATATAAGTAATAGCCAAATACAACATATTGTTAATCTGAGTCTCTTTTTGCTTTTTATCATTTCTATCCTGACCTCTGATGAAGCTTTAATAAAGTGAAACATGTTTAAGATCAGTTTCCTACTTGTTTTTCAAGTTACCAACATGGCCATAAAGTAATGGATGGTTTTGTCTTGAGGAATCTGAGAGCTATTATTTAATTCCAGTAAAATCCATTACATTCACTTATATGCTAAATACTCTTGGGAAAGGTATGAATCCTCTTCTTCTCCTCCCAACTATGGGTAAATAGTAGGACAGACTGGGTTCTGTAGCCTTGGATGGCAACTGGTCTACCACAGAAATAAATGGCACCCTACTGCAGGAAAATTCTGCCTCATTGGGCGATCATGTATCTTTTGATACATAATCTCCTAAGTGTCTATCACATAGCACTGACTGAATATATATATATATATATATATATATATATATATATATATATATATATATATATATTTATTGAAAATTTTTATTGACTCTCAGAATGGTCTAATAATTTTTTTTTTGGATGATAAATTATATAAAACTGTTTTAATGTTCAAATCTTTATAAAAAGCAATACATTTAGCCATTTTTATTTTAACAGTTAAAATATAATCCTTGAAAATGGCTAAATGTATAGCCGAAAATTTTTGAGAGGAAAAGAACATTGAATAGTTTTTATATAATTTATCATCCAAAAAGAAAAAAAATTACTAGATCACATAAGAAATTGTAAAAAAAAAACTCAATAAAAGCACCTTACTTGTCGTTTTCAATGAAATGTTCATGAAAGAAGGATTGCTGCCTATATATATATATATATATATATATATATATATATATGGGGAAAAAATTCCGTGTAACAAGTTTCATCCTCATGAAGGGCTTCATCAGACTAAAGTAATGCTTTAGTTGCTGGAATGATATAGGTGTAGGAAAGAAGAGGGAGAGATATAAAAATGCAAAGTTCAGTTATAATTATGCACCGACAGAAAACAACAAAGATGTCGGAGCACTAAAACTTAAATTTCTTTTAGACATGTCTAGCTGATTTCATTCAGTTTTATTATGCTTTCATTTTAATTTTCATTAATATGATTATTAAGTATTTAGGTATCTCACATTGTCATAATAGAAGATCTGCTAAGAAAAAAGACAAATGTGTTACATAGAATTTTGCCCACTTTGACATTCATTTGTTCAACATTGTTCTGATATATAGAAATTTATATATCATATTCTCACATTTTAATAAAATGTGAGAAATTATATATATATATATATATATATATATATATATATATATAATGTGTGAATAAAGACAAAAGGAAAACTTAGTTGATGTGTTTCATCCCTGAGGGACTTTATCAAGGCAAATGTAGGATTTTATTTTGTGACAAGTATAGAGCGGAAAATATTGACAGTTTTTCAAAATTTTAGATGTAAAAGTGTTCATGAATATTCATCAGGTTAGTGGAAAAAAATTGGTTTATGGATATGAGATGATAAAAATTCAATTTCTAATAAACAAAAAGTGAGTAGGTGATTTTATTATATATATATATATATATATATATATATATATATATATATATATATGTGTGTGTGTGTGTGTACTCTACAGTTCAAAGGTTTGAGGCCACCTTTTGTAGTAGTTGTTTTGTACTTTAAATAAAAGAGGATTATTATACAGGGTAAAAAAAAAAAAAGTGAGACATTATTTTTTAATAGAAATTTTATAACAAAAGAAAAACATTTTTTAATTAAATTTTGCTCTCATCAAAATATCCTCCTTTAGCCTTGATTACTGCAGCACAAAGTTTTGACATTTGTTGCAAAAGTTTCTCACAGTATAAGTTTGATTCTATTCTTTTTTTTTTTAATGACTGAGAGCTCTTTTTCATCATCCCATGCTCATTCTGGGGGTGGCTTCAAACTTTTGAACTGTAGTGTGTGTATGTAATTAATATATATATATATATATATATATATATATATATTTGTTTCCTTAATAGGCTTTCTAAATATTTTGCTGTTGTATGCATCTTTAGTTTCAGCTGTCCTTTGGTGGGTAGGGTGGTTGAAGCAATCAAAGCTTAGATAGGATCAAAGATAATATTTTCAGAGCCAGACTTTGTTTACTAAGGGGGCAGTTGAAAGTGTGGGGGAGTGAGGTGTTTTATCATGGAAGAATAAATTTTGAGATGGTTGTTTGATGGAAGAATAATGTTAAGTGATTACAACTGCATTCAGAGGTTAAAGGTCAAAAAAAAAAAAAATTCACAGGGTTTTTTTCAAACTGTTGACAGTTTTATAAATTTTGTTTTTCTTTTTGCTTTTTTAGTAAAATTTTTACACAGCCAGTCTCACTTGATTAAACAGAAATTTTTTATGTGCAGTGTGTCTTCAGAACATTGGTAACGATGGCTCTCCACAACTTCCTGTCCCTTACTCTAAGCAACATGAGAACCTATATATAACACACACAAATATTCTCAGATCAACACAAACTATTAAATAAATGCTCAGAACACATCTCAAAATGTCAACACAAAAACAAATTTTTGCTTGGTTACTTAAACTCAAAAAAGACTGAAGATGAACAAGAATAAATAAAATAAACAAAATAAGTGAATTCAGCCAAACAAGTAAATAAAAAAAAAATAACCTCAAATGAACAGATAAATAAAAGAAAATGTAGTAATAGCAGCAAAAGATAAAAGTTATAAATAGCCAAAAAAAAAAAAAAAAAAAAAAAAATGCATCTGGATCCACAATTATTGCCACTCAGTAGCCACTAGAATAATTCAAAATATAACTGTTAGTGCCAACAAAATGTGATTGGATGCACAGTGGCATCAAAGATAGCAGCTTGGGTTGAGGAAAAAAAAAAAAAAAAAACAACATATCCCTCTCAGTAACCCCTAGTGTCTTAGTGACTTTATCACCTTACTTGGGGTGAAATGATTAAAAAATAAATAAATAAAATGAATCTGTGAAGAGCTATTATTGCCTGTTTTAAAAGGGACATAATATTAAAGAATGTGAACCAGTCACCTTTGCTAGTTCATCTTAATTTAGAAATTCTTAGAGCATTGTGTCACTTTAAAACCCAGTAGAAAATCCAGTTGTGTGCTCTTGATCTTGAGCTCTATTCAAATAGAGGATGTTTCTCCAATCACTACAATCTTTACCTGTTTAAGTCTAGAGTTAACCATTATCTTCCCCACATATCTGTATATGCTACCCCTTAATGTAACTGTTTACCTCGCGTGGCCACGGGCCTTGTTTGTGCAGGGTGGACCTTACTATTAAAAAAGAAAAAAAAGTCATATCTTTCAACTGAATAAATATTTAAAAAGCATTCAGGGGAAACAATAAAAAAACTATACTATTTATCTCCCCTTTTCTAAAGGTGAGTGAAATATTTTAAACACTATTTTCTTAAAAGCAAACTAAAAACAGGCAGTCTGTCAAACAGGCGGTTATTCACTTGACACTGCTATTTTGTATACACTTTTGACTCCCTTGTCAATGTTTATTTACACAATTATAAAAAAAATGTAAACAATTATAATGTGATATTTATTATTAACCATTTTATAAAGAAAATTATAAAAATATTTACACTAAAACCAACTACAATTCAATATTTATTATTTACCATTTTTATAAATAACTATGAAAGCAAGTTTTTTATTTAGTCTAATAAATAAATAGTGTTTAACATCTTTGTTGTCAATTCTCAAGAATAAAGAAAATGTATAAATCTATTTTCATATGTTTGGGTTTTATTAAAATTCTAATTATTTTCTTCCTAGGGTGTAGATAGATTCCTCAAAGACAGGAACATTTGAAGAAGTGAGGAAACCAAAATGACTATTAAACTCAAAGGTTTAATGTAGAAAGAGGTGTATGATGCACAAATAGGTAAAAGGCTTGCAAATATAAGTTATATTTGTAGACTTAACTGCTAGAAGAGTGTCCAAGGAACACATGGGATTTGTGGCTTCTGGACACCATTAACATCAGAAAGGATGGCTCCAATAAATGTGAGGTCACTACATCTATTACTTTACAAAAGGAGGAGATTCCAGGTTTGAATTTACTATGTGACTTGATTGGACAGTAGTTAGCCAATCAGAGTCCTCCACGTTGTGCTTTGAATGGTAAAGGGTTAGCTTCCTTTACTATCAGTTTCGAATTCTTATAGTTTTTGTGGGCATGAAGATTAAACATTGCCAAAAATGTATGAAGATATAAAATGATGTTCAAATTTTGTGCTTGTTCAATGATGAAATTAATGGGAACTTCAGATGCAATATACAGAACATCAGTCATTATTTTGGTATAAAAGATTAAGTTTTAAAAATCTTTTTGGTTATTGCTTTAGGCTCAGGGCAGATATACCAGGAGATAAACTTTGTGTAGAATAATTGGCTACAGTTAAATGCCCAACAAACAATAAGAAAAGAAAGAAAAAAAGAACGGAGCAAAGTAATACTAAGCACATAATCTATATACGTGACAAAACTAGGCAAAGCAACAGTAATAACAAGGTAAGAATTGGTGTTCACACACAAAAGGGATACAGTCAAGTGATTTTATTGTCCTGACTTCAAGACAAGAAAGAGCAAAAATACAGTAGGTGAGACCAATTCTTGGTTTCATCTTTTACCTAGGAAGAAATCCCAGCATGCATCAGTTTGGTTTATCTATACATTTGGGGAGAGGGACGTTTTTGTATCCATTCCTATGCCGATTGCACCCCCCCCAAATCTGTAAATGAACAAGTGCACTCATTCCCCACCACTCCTCCCATACATTTATCATCTATAAAAACTTTGATGCAATTAGCTATTCAACACAATTTATTTGATTTGTCCACCAAATGGATGTAAAAAGTGCATACTTATAATTTGCTGTCAATCAGCACATTTATGTCCAACAGCCAGAAGGGTATCTTATTACCAACAAAAACAATTACAGACTTTTATGGTGATTATTAAAAAAAAAGAAAATAGTCATTATATGGACTTAAAACAAAGCAGACAAAATTGGAATAATGTCTTACGCACATATTTAATTAGTCAAGTTTTCTCCTGCTCCTTAGCAGACATTTGAATTAACACACAAAACACTTCAAATAAAAATACTGATTATATGGTTGTTTGGGTTGATGATATACTCATTACTGCCAATTGTCAAAATCCATATTAATCAATGTAAAAACAAGATTAAATGAACAATTCCAAATGACTGATCTTGGAAAGCTTTCGTTCTAGGTATACAATTTATGTTTAAAAATAACTGCAAAGAGATTATTTCAATTCGGTGTATAGAAAAGATTCTAGTCAAATCTGGAACCAATATTTTGTTCTCAATTACATGGCATGATGCATTTGACATGAGGACAGAAGCTGGGGAGAGGATATAAAAAAAAGAAATACTTACTTTTTATGACTGATCAATATGTTAAGAGTGTTGGGATTTTCTAACACAATGTCCGCATCCAGTAACTGCAAAATAAATTTAAAATATTCAGGTAAATAACCTGATGGACAAAAAAAAAGTTTAAAATATTTACTATTTGATGAGAGATTATATAAGAAATGTTTATTAAATAGATTTTTTTCACAGACAAAAATAAAAACTGCTAGAAAAAAAAAAAAAAAGAAAAATAGCCCATCATTTCTTAATACATGGTCATAATAAATTTAATTATATATACACCCACTATTTACATTATTCGGACTATTGTCCTCATCTTTGTTACAACATTTCGGCCGTTGTACACTCCAGCCTTCTTCAGGTGGTTGGAATGTCGAACTGAACCCTTTATTTTGCTCACTGGGGTAGGCTGTTCTAGTTCCATATGGCACAGTGGATAAAGGCATTGGTTAGATCCAGTGACAGGACCCAAAGAGTGTGAGTTCGATACTTGGTTAAGGCAGTGGAGAACTTTCGGAGGGAAATTGACAGGAGATAAGTGATAACTGACATCCATTAAACATGGTACGTGGAACTAGAACAGTCTACCCCAGTGAGCGAAATAAAGGGTTCAGTTCGACATTCCAACCACCTGAAGAAGGCCCGAGCATACAACAGCTGAAACATTGTAATAAAAATAGCAACAAAGATGAGGACAATAGGTTGAATAATGTAAATAATGTACATAATACCTCATCTCAGAAATATATATATATATATATATTGAACAATAAAAAATATTAAAAATTAAAATCTTCA
>CAHIKZ030002836.1:0-2500 GCA_903632075.3 Acanthosepion pharaonis
AAAGAAAGAAAAGAAAAAAAGAAAAGAAAGAAGAAAGAAAAGAAAAAAAAAAGAAAGAAAGAAAGAGAGAAAAAAAATGAAAAAAAAAAAAGAAATGAAAAAGAAAAAAAAAATTAAAATTGAAAGAAAAAAAAGAAAAAAAGAGATAAAGAAAGAAAAAAAAAAAAGAATAAAAAAGAAAAGAAAGAAAACCAAAAAAGAAATCAAAAAAGAAAAGAAAGAAAGGATAAAAAAAGAAAAGAAAGAAAAAAAAAAAAAAAAAAAAGAACGAAAAAAGAGGAAAAAAAAAAAAAAGAAAAAGAAAGAGAGAAATGGTAAAACCCAAAACAGAAAGAAAAGCCAAAAGAAAGAAAGAAAAAAAGAAAAAAAAAAAAAAAATGAAAAAGAAAGAAAAATGAATAAAAAAAAAAAAAATGAAAGAAACTATAGAAAAATTTTTGAAGAAGAAAAGAAAGAAAAGACAAACAAAAAGAAAAAAAAGAGATTATAAGAAAAAGCTAACGATAAAATATGCCACAAAACAATTGAAAACTGTGTAAAAAGAAGGAAAAAAAAAAAAAAAAAATGATGTTGAAAACAAACGAAAAAACCTGACAAAAAATTGAGCAGAAAATGTTGGAAAGATATAGAATAAAAAATGAAAAAATAATTTGAAAAGGTAAATCAAAATGCGAAAATAAAACAAAATGTTGGGAAAAAATAACAGCAATGCAAAAAGAAAGGCAAAACATAATAAACAAAAAAAAACAAAAAGAACAGAAAAAAAAAATGAAGTACGCAAACACTTAAAAAAAAAATAAAACAAAAAGAAATGGAAGTACCAAACATGAAAAAAAATAAATCAAAGAAACCAAAACAGTAATGCTGAAAAAAAAATCAAAAGGATTCATTAATTTAGAAAAAGAACAAAAGTCAAAACAATTTAGAAAAGAATGGTCCAGTAAAATGTAGATAATGCTGAAAATGAAAAAATAAATGAGCAAATAATGCTGAAAAGTAAATAAAAGTATGCCAACAAAAGGAGAAAAAATATGTAAAAAGAATGAAAAAGGATTAATTTTGAAAATGAAAGAAAAATATGGATAAAAACAAAAAACAAAAAAAAAATAAATTGTAATGCTGATAAAAAGCAAGTCAAATATGCTAAAATCAATGAAGGGTGGAAAAAGAGAAAAAAGCATTAATTATGAAATAGGACGGACAAATATATGATATTATACAAAACCAAACAAAAAAATTAGAACTAACGCTGAAAAGGCAACCAAAATCTGCGGAAAAAGTAGAAAGTTCTGGAAGAGAATGAAAATAAGATTAATTTTGAAAAAAGGAAGGGCAAAATGACAATAAACAAAATGAAATCAAATGAACATCAATGCTGAAAAAAGTAAATCAACATATGCTAAAATGCAGAAAAATGTGTAAAAGAAAAGTCTGCAAAAAAAAAAAGAAAGCATCAATTCTGAAAAAATGATAAAAAACAAAAAAAAAAAAAACAAAAACAAAAAATAACAAAAACAAAAAAGTAAAACATAAAATTCCAAAAGCAGAAATTATTTCCAACGAATGAAAAGGCTTTAATTTGAAAAGTAAAGACAAAACAAGGATTAAAAAAAAAAACATGTAAATGAGCAATACTAATTAAAAGGTAATTCAAAATATGAAAATGCAGAAAATTGTGGAAAAAGAAGAAAAGCATTAATTTTGAAAAATGAAGGTAAAACGTGATAAAAGAACAAAAAACAGAGCAAGTGAGTTTATATGCAAAAAGCAGAAAAAGTATGGAAAAAATGAAAAAGGAAGGACAAACAATGCATAAATAAAATGAGACATCATACAGGAAAGTAAATGAAAAATATGAAAATGCGGAAAATAGAAAAAGAAGGAAAAATCATTAATTTGAAAAATCGTGGGTCAAACAATTTTAAAAATAAATCAAAACAAAAATGAGCAGAAGTGCTGAAATGTAAATCAATATATGCTAAAAAAGCAGAAAGAAAGAAAAAGCACAATTTTGAAAAACAAATAGCGAACTTGATAAAAGCAAAAATTAGCAGCAATGCTGAAAAAGGTAAGTCAAAATATTAAAAATAACAGGAAAGTGTGAAAAGAGTAAAAAAAGGATTAATTTGAAAAAGGATGCAAAACATGTTATAAGAACAAACAAAATGAGCCATAATGCTGAAAGTCAAATTATGCAAAAAATGCGGAACTGTATAAAAAAAGGATGAAATAATGACGGAAAAACTGAAGGAAAAACATGATAAAAAACAAAACTAAATAAAAATTAACTGCAATACTGATAAGAGTAAGTCAAATATACATAATAAGCTGAAATGTGGAAAAATAGAAAAGCATAAATTTTGAAAAACAAAAAAAAATATAAATAAAATGAACAAAACAAAAATGAACAATAATGATGAAAAAGGTAAATTAAAAAATGTGAAAGAATCAGAAATTTCTCGAAAAGTATAAAAAAAGGTTTAATTTGAAAAGGAAGGAC
>CAHIKZ030002836.1:20000-137500 GCA_903632075.3 Acanthosepion pharaonis
AGAAAAAAAAAAAAAATCGAAAAAAGAAAGAAAAAGAAAAACCAAAAAAAAAAAAGAATTGAAAAGAAAAAAGAAAGAAAAAAAAAAAAAGAAAGAAAGAAAAAAGAAAGAAAAAGAAAAAAAAAAGAGAATCGAAAAGAGAAAGAAAGAAAAGATCTAAAAAAAAGAGAATCGAAAAGAGAAAGAAAGAAAAGAAAAAAAGAGAATCGAAAAGAGAAAGAAAGAAAAGACCTAAAAAAAAAGAATCGAAAAGAGAAAGAAAGAAAAGACCTAAAAAAAAAAAGAATCGAAAAGAGAAAGAAAGAAAAGACCTAAAAAAAAAAGAATCGAAAAGAGAAAGAAAGAAAAGACCTAAAAAAAAAAAGAATCGAAAAGAGAAAGAAAGAAAAGACCTAAAAAAAAAAAAGAATCGAAAAGAGAAAGAAAGAAAAGACCTAAAAAAAAGAGAATCGAAAAAAAGAAAAGAAAAAAAAAAAGAAAAAAAAAGAAAAGAAAAGAAAGAAAAGAAAAAAAAAAAAAAAAAGAATCGAAAAGAGAAAGAAAGAAAAGAAAAAAAAAAAGAATCGAAAGAGAAGAAAGAAAAGACCTAAAAAAAAAAAAAAGAATCGAAAAGAGAAAGAAAGAAAAGACCTAAAAAAAAAAAAAAAGAATCGAAAAGAGAAAGAAAAAAAAAGAAAAAAAAAAAGAATCGAAAAAAAAGAAAAAAAAAAGAAAAAAAAAAGAATAAAAAGAGAAAGAAAAAAAAGACCTAAAAAAAAAAAATCGAAAAGAAAAGAAAGAAGAAAAGAAAAAAAAAAGAATCGAAAAGAGAAAGAAAGAAAAGAAAAAAAGAGAATCGAAAAAGAAAGAAAAGAAAAAAAAGAATCAAAAAAAAAAAAAAGAACCTAAAAAAAAAAGAATCGAAAAAGAAAAAAGACCTAAAAAAAAAAAGAATCGAAAAGAGAAAGAAAGAAAAGACCTAAAAAAAAAAGAATCGAAAAGAGAAAGAAAGAAAAGACCTAAAAAAAAAAAAGAATCGAAAAGAGAAAGAAAGAAAAGAAAAAAAAGAGAATCGAAAAGAGAAAGAAAAGAAAAGAAAAAAAAAAAAAGAATCGAAAAGAAGAAAAGAAAAGACCTAAAAAAAAAAAGAATCGAAAAAGAAAGAAAGTTTTTTAAAAAAAAAAAAAGAATCAAAGAGAAAGATTAAAAAACCTAAAAAAAAAAAAAAAGAAAAGAAGTAAGATAAAAAACTCTCAAAAAAAAAAGATTCTAAAAATTAACTTTGAAAAAAGTCCAAAAAAAAAAAAAAAATGAAAAGAGAAAGAACTCTTCCTAAAAAAAAAAAAAAACTGAAAAGAGAATTCAGAAAAGACCGGAAAAAAAAAAAGAATCTGTTTTGAAAAGAATTCCTCAACTCTCTTCTTTTCAAAAAAAAAAGAAATAGAAAGATTTAAATCAAAAATTTCTCTGGAAAAAAAAGAAGGGAAAAGAGAAATGAAAGATTTTCGGTGTAAAAAAAAGAAAAGATTGAAAATGGATGAGTTTCAATGGTGAATCAAAGAAATAAAAAAAAAATTCTGTGAATCTAATTGAATTGGAAAAAAAAAAAGGTATAGGATAGTAAAAAAGAAAAAAAGAGTCTCAATCCAAAAAAAGTGCCTTAATATATATATATTTATATATATATATATATTTATAAAAAATTTATGGGATATCTGTTTTTTTGGATAAAAAAAAAAAACCTTTTTCTTTTTGGATTTTCCCTATCGCAAGAAAAGGTAAAAGCCATTTTCCATCGAGGAATTTATGCTGAAATTTAAGAAAATCTTTCTTGTTTTTGAAAGAACTGTCTTTTTTTAAAAAAAAAGAAAGAAAGAATTTGGAGAAAAAAGTAAAGGTTTCAAATCCCAATCCTTTGTAAAAGTTTAAATTGCCAGAATTAATCCTTGAAGAACTTTTCTCTTTTCTTTTTGAAATTCTAAATTTGAAGCCAAAAAACATGAAAGACAAAAATGGTCTTTAACTACTCAATGTCTATTTCGAAATCATGTGAAAATTAATTTTATGTCTGAGAATCTTTGTCCTTCCGAAAGAAACTTTTGTACCTTTTTCTATGTCTATAAAAATAAGGATTAAACCTATTTTGGAAAAGAATTTTTTAGTTACTCATAAAAATTTGGAGTTGGAAATGAAGAGCTTGAAAAAGGCCAATGATCAACTGAAATTTTTTTTATTAATTTCCAGAATAAAAATTTTGTTGACATCAATTTCCAGAAAATTCTTCTGAGAATAAAAAAAATATAATGCTTTAAAATCTTCAAATCCGTTCTTAAAATTTAGCCTCCTATTTTTAAGATAAATATTTTTTAATTTTTTATTTTATAGTAATACCAATACAAATAAAAACTAAAAAGTTTCAAATTGACTTTTGAAATTTCTTTTTTCAACTGATACGTGAAATCTTATGTTACAGAAAAGATTGGTAATTTTCAAAAAAAACCCAATCAAATTGATTCTAATTCAATTTTATTAATAATATAGATATCATTGGCATTTTCTTTATTAAATTTGGATATATATGTAATATATATTTTACATGAAAGAGCTTTAAATATGATATTAAAAGTAAAAATTTTCCTTATTCAACAGAAATCTTATTTTTTATTGAAATTCTCAAATTTTTTACTTAGATTTAACACATTTGTTTCAGATGATTTGAAAGACTTTATGCTTAAAAGGATTAAGAATCTTCAATGTTTAATCATTAAACTAATTTCGTTAGTTAACATATATAATGTTATTATTTGGAAAAATAAAAGAATTGACCCAAAAAGATTTCCAATTTAAAAAAAAATGTTTAAAGAACAATTTCTTTGAATTTACCATCAATCTTCACAAAAAAAATTATTGGTAGATACAAAAAATTTTTTGAAAATATATAAAACAATATAAAAATTATTGATAAATATATACATATTAATTTATACCTATTTGAAAAAAATCAACAATTCTCATGATATATATATTTTCAATTTAAACGTTAAAACATTTCAGTAAATTTAAAAAAAAATAGATTGTTTCAGCAGGGAAATTCCGTTGATTTTTAATTTTTTAAAACCGTATAAAATTAAAAATCGGACATCATTTATTTCAAATAAGTTTTATGTAAATATATTTCTTTTTTTTTTAAATATATCGTGATATATCCGTCATTGGATAATTTCTTATTTTTACGAATTTAATTTCATTTATATCAATCTTTAAAAATATCTTATTTGAAGTAAACCACAATATTTTTATTTCCATGACTGTAATCAAAATAATAAAAATAAAAATTGATTAATATGAAAAAATAAATTTGAACTAAAATTTTTTTTGGATTTTTACAGTATTTATATATATAATATATGTATATTTTATTATTATCTAAAATATTTTCTTATAAATATATATAAATATTTATAAAAAAAATATACATGTTTGATATATTTGTGGATATATGTATTTATATATATATATATAGAATATATAATTAAACATATTTTTATGATTTATGTTGATTTTAAAATAACATAAATAATATTATTATATATCCATCTGATTTTTACAAAACTATAAATAAACTATATTTAATATTTACCCTAAAAATATATTCACAATTCATATATATATATATTATATATATATATATATATATATATAAATATATATATATAAAATATATATTATAAAATAAATTTAGATAAACTAATTTTTATTAAATATATACTCAAATTTAATGTAGATTTCTCGGAAATATTTTAATTTTATGTTTTTATAAAAATTACAATTTTAATAAATATTAAAAATATTTGAACAATTTTCTAAAAAAAATATTATAATTAATTTTATATTTTCTCAGAATAATGGAAATAGTTTCAAATGGGTTCCCAAAAATTATTTATATAAAATTTAAATAAAAGATACATGGTCAGGATCAATTTAAAATTGCTATTTTTCATTTTCAGAAAGTTAGACTTTAGATAAAAACATAAATAGAAATCTGAATGTTCTTTTTTTTAGGAAAATAGTAATTCTTATTTATATAAATTGAAAATATAATTGATAAATAATCATGTTTGATCTGAGAAATTTTAATTTATAAATCATTGCTCTCGTAAAAAAAACTTAGAAAATTCATTCAAAAATTGTTTTCTCAGGACATTTCAATATGGAAAACGTTGAAATTTACTCTTTTTAGCAAATGAATTTATCATCAATTATGTTTTCGAAATCTTTTAGATAAAATAATTTATTTTGCTCCATAACTATTTCAATGTAATATATATATTTCGATTAACTGAGATTTGAGTTTAGGAATTATTACGAAATCAGGACATTTTTAAATAATGGACACCTACATCTAATCAAACAAATTAACGTTTTAATTTGATAAGTTTAAATTGGTTTTAGAATAAAACTGGAAAGGCCGTTTTACTGCCAAATATGGAACCAAATCTCTTGGGTTCTCTCCTCCAGTATTGTCTTTAATTTATTAAAATTAAAGTTAAAATTAAAATTTATCAAAGAATATAACAGAATATAAATAGGACGATTACGTGAATTTTTTTTAAAAGATCGAATATATAAAGAAATATAAATACAATGATTCCCCCCTTTGATTTATAAATTTTAAATTTTTTCAATTTTAAACTATAAATTAATTTTTGGTATTCAATTTAAGAAAAACCAATTTTTTTCATTGCATGATTCTTCTATATATTAAAAACGAGGTATTTAAAATAATTTCAAATTGGTCTTGGGATTATAAACAAGTAATATTGATCAGTGTTAATCGTTTTTATAAATATGACAAACATTTTAAGGTTTTAAAATTAAGTTTTTATTTAATTCCATTTGAAATTTTTGGTTTCAGCGGAAAAAGTCGATAGCGTTTTCATAATTTGATTTTTCCAGGAGAAAAAATAATACACGACTAGAAAATAATGTTTTAAACGAAAATTTAAACTTAATTTCAAGAAACAAATTAAAATGTAATAAATTCAAATTTGAAAAAATTAGAAAATCATTTTTTTAGAATATATTTGATCAAAACCATACCATGCGAAGATACACGTTTTCATTCATCAAATATTCATTTTGATAATGAAGATTTTTTGAGTTGAAGACGTCCATAATCTTCCGTAAATGGAAATTAGAAACCCAACAATTAAACATCTATTTGATGCAAAATTTATAGAAAGAAGATTGGTAGAAAAAAAAGAAATGAAGATATATTTACTAAAGTTACATTTTCTTATATAAAATTTCTGTCAAAATTTAATAAAAAAGACCAACATTATTTCATTTAAAAAAAATATGATAGGTTATGTCAAAAAGACAAACAAAAATGTTTTGTTAGGACATTTTCATCCAGGACGAAACATATTTCAAGATTTTTTCTACAGAAAATACTTGTTTTGTGTTTATTTCAAATTTTCCACTCATCTGATTAAAAATGGTAATTTAAAAAAATTTGTTGCAATAAACTTGAAATAATAAAAATATGAACATTTTTCAAAAAAAAAGATTAATAAACGATGGTTTGGACAAGGTTCATAACAATTTATTTATTTAAAATACATATAACAAAACAAACCTACCAATTTCATTAAAATTTTTTATATATATATATATATATATATATATATATATATATATATAAATTTAAATTCATCTAAAATAAAAAATCACAGGCTGTTTATATTTATATCAAAATTTAAAATATAGTTTTAAATTTAAAATTCATCTCTATTATAAAAAAAAACTTTTTTCATAAATAGGCCACAACGGAAAAACTTTATTTTTTTCAAATATATTCCTATTTATATATATATATTAAAGTTTATTAATGAGTTTTTGATTTGTTAAAAATTGATAATGAGACAAAATCATTTTATTTAATAAATTATTTTATTATTTTATCTTTATAATAAATAAATATAATATAAATAATATATATATATATATATATATATATATATATATATATATATATATATATATATATATATATATAGATAGATAGATAGATAGATAGATAATATTAGTGGAAAATATACATACATATGCAAAATATAAATACCCATACATGTATATTTTTAGAAAAAAAATTCAAGAGGAAGAATCCAGGTAGAACTCAATGTCTAGGACAGAGTAAGGATATAATAAAAAAGGCTTAAACACTAATATTCCATGGTCATAATTTATTCCATTGGAATCGTAAATAGATGCAATTCATCAGACCTACAAATTCAAAAAGAAAACAGAAAAAAACAACTCCGGAAATAAAAACAGAATTTAGAGAAAGTGTAAGTATTAGGAGGAGGGAGATTAAACCTTAACAGAGAGAATTTTAGGAGAGATGGGTGAAAGGGGTTTAATTAAGAGAAAAGAATGAATGTTGACGGATGTCTAATGCATAAAAATACATTTCGTGGTGACGTACACACACCATAGACAATCTAATGTTAGAATAAGAGGGGGGGGAGACGAGGTGGGACGAAGGAAAGTAAAATTGCGTTTACTTAAAGGGCCGCTTTGTAATTGATAAAATTTGACAAATTTAATATCGACTACAGGTTACAAATCAAATATAAATATAAATATATAAAGATAAATATAACGATTATCTAATCCAGCAAGGACCTATATTTCTATGTTCAAAAACACATGCGAATACACACAATAACATATACATGTATATACATACACATAGGCGTGTACCCACATAAACACACACACACACACACACATATATATATATATATATATATATATATACACCGAGGGCTGGACCGAAGAAAAGAGAAACGAAGGTTTGCCGCCAGGGAGAAGCGTCTTCGCATGCATTCGCTGCATTCAAAACTGTGGGCCTGTACAGCCATAAGAGATGCTGCACCGCTGTGTCATAACTCTTTCGGCGCCTATCTAATGTTCCTCGAGACTGACGGATGCCATATACATTTACGCAGACTTCATGAGTTCAAGCGCCCCACGAGGCTGGCATCCACTATTTTTTAAATACTGTCGAAACTACTAAATGTAGCCGTCTCTTCTAATCCAATTACATTCATGTCTCAAATTCGATCGCCTGTGGAACTCCCTTCCCTATTCCAGTTTCCCTGAACAAATAATCTCCAACTATTCAAATGTAATGTCAATCGACAGCTCCAGTTGCCTTGATCTATCCACTACCCTTCTCCTCATCCTTTCCTCTATCACTCCTATCTGATCGAATATCCAAATCTTCTGTAAGCTATGCGTCCTGGACAAAAGGAAAATGTTTGCTTGGGGTGAAACGCTTAAAATATATATATATATATATATATATGTGTGTGTGTGTGTGTGTGTGTGTGTGTGTGTGTGTGTATAAATATATATATATATATATATATATATGTGCGCATCTATGTATGTTCTTTTTTTGAATGTGTTTTTTTTTTTTCTACATCCCCATTTTTTAACCATAGACTATACTTTTATTTGTTCCTTCCCTTTTTTTTCATTTTATTTAATTTAATTGTATTTTATTACTATATATTCCTTATGTTCCTTTTCACACTATTTAAAAAATTTAAGATGTTATAACTACAGCCCGTCTTTTAAAAATGAAGTTATCTGCAAGGAAATTTTTTTTCTGAGATTGACAGTTTTCGGCATTTTAACTGGTTACATTTCGCGAGACGTTTCCCCTCAAACTCCGCAAACCTATAATCCTCTTCATCTATTTTTAGATGTACACTGTTAAATAAGTTCCTACTACTAATAATAATAGACAGGCCTAGTTATTTCTTACACTGATCAAAATTATAAAATTAAATTTATTTTCATTAAAAAATCTCGCACAGTAAGGTGTCAGACAGAGATCTGATTTTTGCTAATAATATAATTTCCACCAGAAAATACACAGTCCACAGAAACATCTGTCGGTGAGTAATTCCTAGTTGTCTGTTTGTTTACGCTCCGTTGATGAAGGACACAGGCGTGCCTCAAAATTCCGGACTTAAAACCTTTCTTTCTGTTTTTCATTTCTGTCATTGTTATTAATATTTAAAAAACAGGATAGCCTGCACATGGTTTGCTAAGATCTTTGCCATGATCTTTAACTCTGTATTTAACATAGTTAAAGGGCGAAAATTACCTAGACCATCCCATCCTTTGCATAGCAACTTGATCACATCCCTGGTGAAGCGCTGAGGTATAGACCCCTGCTTCATCCAATTGTTGAAAAATTAGTTCAAAAAGCAACAAAACGGGCGACTGCTTCAGAGTAAACTTGATAATCCCGGAGATTTATCCATGCCAACCTGTTTCAAAATTTCCCAGACTTTCCAATTCTGTAATGGAAAAAGAACTAGAAATTTGCTTCACCTGCGCAAGACAGGGAAAGTCGGCTAAAAAGGCGTCGAACTGAGCAGAAAGCCATAATGAAACCGAAAAGTGTTGCTCTCCTGCATTGAACATGGACATGGACCCCAAAAGGACACCAACAGATCTCCCCATCGAGCCTGTTCCCATCTCAGTTTTGATATTACCGTCATGGAGACAGGCTGCCAATGTCCAGAGGGAAAGTTAATTTCAAAAATCTATACAAGGAGGGGTGAAAAAAAAGCGGAAAACTCCCTGAACAAAATTGTTGCAAATTTTTTACACTTTTGTCAAAGCAGGCCATGGGCGGAAACATACCAACAACTTCATTTGCCTCCGCGACCATGGCCCAAATTTGTTGTCCAGCTTCACCCCCCCCCCCCTCTGATCACAATTAACGCCATTCTGGCATTGAGGAAATTTTGGGGGTTTTCAACATCTAAGTTATTTATTTTTCTGAAATTTACATTTTTTTGGAATATCGAAGGGCTTTGTCCTCCAGTTGTTTGGAGACCCGGTACACGTCTTCCCCTGCGTTGAAGATGGGTTTCGATTTTTTATGTGATGCAGAGTCTAAATTTTTGGGAGAAGGGCTTCTTTACATTTTGGTAGTTTCAATCTTTTTTGGAATTGCTGCCGGAGTTTTGACAGGGGTTGCTTTGGGGATAATAGTAGAAGTTTGGACTTTTGCGGGTGAAACTCTGATGGGGGCCTTTTTTAATGTTGTCAGTTTTGTGGGAATTGGAGATGAGGATCTTAGGACTGGAGGAGGGGTCATTATGTGTTGTTTGGTTGACGGGTAGACGGTGTCGAGGATTTGGAGCCAGATTTTTTTTCCTTTTGTTTCAAAAAATTCTTAAGTTTGTGCAATTTTTCAGCTTTCTCAAAAGATGGTTCATATTTCTGTTTTTGCTGACGTAATTTTTCAGAATAGCTGGTCGGAGAGACATCCTTAGTACTTGAGGAAGTGGGACTGTTTGTGTCTTTTTCCTGTTGTGGCTTCATTGGGACGAGGATCGCTGCCCGGATCTTCCCTCTAGCTTTACCAACAGGAAATTTTTCCCACTTTTCCTCTTCCACAACCGCACTAGCGGCGGGCGAAGGCTTTTTGGGGAGTAAGGGCCGTGGGACGGACCCAACCGAAGGTAATACCACACCGGTATCGGCTGTTAGCATGCCCATTACAGGCGAGACGGAAATAATAGACTCAGCTCGAGGGAGTATTCGGGTCGGTGGGAGCCAGAACTCCAGAGGCGTTCATCTCTGGGAAGGAGGAGGACAGGTGACCAGTCTGTGCACACTTCCAGCAAGCCGGTCTTCGACCTGTGACTATGATTGGCATCCTCTGGCCCTCAACCACCAGGCAGTTGGGGATGGAGTTGAAGGCCTTTTGATCCACCATCAATTCAAAACTCCATCCCTTGGTCAGATCGTCGGAGGACGCCCTGAGTATCTGGTCAAATTGGCACAGATAGGTGGCCAAGTGCTCGCCGACAAAATGAGGAGGGACCTCATAAACTGAAACAATTCTCCTACGCCTGCCTTCATATTCGGTCCTCAGTATTAGATCTTTTTTTATTAGGTCCCGAGTACTCACCGCTTCACAGTCGGCAGGCGTGGGTAACAGTATGTCCCACATGAAGAAGCCTTTGCTTTTAATGACTCTCTGTGATTTAATCCCCAGTGACGTTAATGGCTTTATGACGGTGTCTTTTGTGGAGCGACAAATTTTACGCAAACGCTTGTCCACCACAAAGACCAACACAATTCTTTTTCAACCTTCTGTAGTTCCTCGAGATTTGTCAAGAGCCCATCTTTTGTAACAAGATGGACGCAACTTTTAGATTTCTCAAAGAACTCCGTAATGCTGAAGCTGTATTTAGATGGGGACGACCAGCAAGAGGGCGTCTCTCCGACCGCTACTTTGTCATCTTTGTTGGTATTGTCAGTTGTCAGGTCGTTTCTTGAAGAAGATTCTTTGCTTGATTCAGCTTCCATATTGTTTTCCTTGGTTTGGCTTCTATATTTTCAGTTGGAATAAGAGAATTTTCGCTCTTTGCCACCAAATTCTTTTCTTGAACTTTTTGACCATTATCGGCCACCATACTTGTTGACGATTCATTGTCTACTTCTGTATTTTTATTTTCTTCCGATTTATCGGGTGGCTCAGTCTTTTTTTCCTAGTCCCAAATAAGTTTTTTTACGTTCTTTTTGGCACCCATTTTTTAATATGCTTAAAGACTTTTTTTATAGTTTTTTTTCTTTTTTCTTTTCACAAAAATAAATTATTAAGGAAAGAAAAAGACAAATAAATTACTAAAACAAATATAATAAAACAGTTAGACGTGCTAAAGACAAAACCTTACGCAAAATACAAACAAGAATAAAACGTTGAACTTTAAAATAAAACAGCCAAAAATTAATATACAAGACAATTACAAAATTCTTTTTTAAAAAGATTATACAGCAAAGACAGAGTTAATCGTACCAAAAGGAATAAAATTACACAAATAAATTCAAACAACAATAAATAATACAGTAATAGGACGGGAACACGAAAAAAAAATACGCAACTAATACAGATGACAAAAACAAAGATGGCCGCTAAAATACCAAGTCTGGCCGTTCACGAAGAGAAACAAAAACGGAAAAAACGAACAAATTAGACAAAAATTACAAATACAAGAACATGAAAACAAATATGTACAGAAAATATTTCACAAGTACAACACAGAAAACTTAACAAATATTTAAAAAGGGAAAATAAAGAACGAAAAACAAGAATAACAAAGAAGGATATAACACGTAATAACGTAAAGAATGAAAAATAGATCTGAAGTAAAATAAAACAGATAAACTTTAGCAGGGGATTACAAAAATTAAAAGGAAACGGAAAATATAAAATATTAATTTAAAAATAAAATTAAATTAAAAACCTCATAATAAAAGAATGAGAGGAGAAGAGGGAGAGGAGAAGGAAAAAATAAGGAGGGAAAGAAATGGAAAAAAAAAATCACAAACTTTTCAAAACTCAGTCAGGTTAAAATTGAAAACGTAAAAAAAAAAAAAAAACAGACTTAGCAGAACGAAATGGAGCTCAGTAAATAATCCAGGTAATAATATCGCAAATACAACGTGGCAAAAAAAAACGGTCAGTAATATTCTCGTTACACCATTCATTACTTATATCTCTTCAGAGGCGCAGTATTTAAAGTGTCAGGAAGAATCCATTATCGTTATAGGTAAGTTCCCATAACACCCCCTTCCAAAGCTTTTGCGTCTCAAGGGTATTTAGTATGTTTTCCTCTTTGGATTTATTATCAAAGGCTCTGTGACTTTTCTTTTCCTGGTCGATTTTTGTGGTTCAGACATTGTTTTCGGCCTTTGCATATCAAATGTGTCGAATATTGTATCCATCATTTCTTCTTCCTGAGGTGGACCGTTAGAATCATCTAACAGCTTCTTTCTTATTTGATTTACATGTCTTTTACGTGAGAATTTCGGGCCCTGTACTATGTAAACGATGTTCCCGATTCTTTTTTCAATTGTACCTTACCCCCATTGGTATTTGCTATGTTCGTTTTGGTAGCAATTTGTCACATACTGATCTGATTTTTCGGGCGAACATCACTTCCGCGGGTGATAATGCCGATGGCGTAGCAATGTTTGGTGTAATTCGATATACTTGTAAAAATTGTTGTAACGCCTTTTTCTGTTGGCACGTCATATGCTTTCCTTAACGCTCTTTTGAGGGTGTTTACAAATCTCTCCGATTGCCCGTTTGATCTTGGGTGATATGGCGGGGATTTGATATGTTTAACTTGAAAAATTTCACAAAATTCTTGAAAGTCCGCAGATGTGAATTATGTCCCATTATCAGTGACTAGACAATCAACCACTCCGAAGCGAGCAAACAGCTTGTGGAGGCAATTTATGGTAGTTTCAGAAGTAGGTTTTCTGCAACGAAACACTTCTGGCCATTTGCTATAACTGTCTACTATGATCAAATAGTAGAAACCATCTATTGGACCTGCGAAGTCTATATGGATTTTTGACCACGGTCGATCTGTCTCTGGCCATGCCTTATGGATGATCGGTGGTGCTTTCGCTGCTTAGGAACAACCCTTGCATTTTTCAACCATCTGTCTTGATCCATGTTTTGCCAATATACGTAACTTCGCATTAACGATTTCATTCTATTTTTTCCTGGATGGCCCATGTTGAAGTCCTTTAGGATTCACCTTTGTAGTGTTTTTGGAATTACTACCCTTTCGTTATATAGTAGAACATTGTCACATGACGAAAAACTGATACATTTTTATTTTTTCCTGCAATTTTTGTTTGTTTCTTTTATGAATTCATCATTTTCTGCTTCATTTCTTATCTCTTGTAGTGTAACGGGGAGGTTTCGAATTGTACTACATAGTGATCTCCTGGTATCTTCTTCATGTCGTAGGGCTGCAATTACGAAATCTTCCAATGGCTCCGTTTTCTTAAGTATTAGTCTCGAGAGACCATCTGCATGTCCAATTTTGTTCGTGGGAAGATACTCCAATTTTAAATTGGCACCACATCTTAGCAACCTATTTGCAGTGTAAACGGGTAGACCTTTCTTCGATCCGAATATTGTTAATAACGACTGGCACTGGTGGTCCGTCTGTAAAATAAAAAAATGTACCGTAAATATATCTATGAAATCTTGTAACTGCAAAAATAATTCCCAGCGCTTCTTTTTCGATTTGTGAGTAATTTTTCTCTGGTGGGAGTAAAGTTCTTGAAGCATGCGCGATGGGTTTTAGTGTCCCATCCGGCATTTTATGCAGTATACATGTCCTGACTCAATAGGCACTCGTGTCACTTGCGACTATTATTTCTAATTTTGGGTCATTGTGCGCCAAAAATAGATCCGCGGTTAGCGTCTTAATTATTTTGTCAAACAATTTCTGGCATTCATCTGTCCACTCCCAAACTTGTTCCTTCTTCAACAGTTCATTTAGGGGTGCGCGTAATTTATGCATGCTTGGAATGAATTCTTGGTAATAATTCACTAAGCATAGGAAGCTTTGTAATTCGGCTACGTTTTTGGAGCTGGCATTTTTTTTTATTGCCGTAGCCCTTTCTGGGTCTGGTCGTCATCCTTCTTCATCGATGATACGTCCCAGATATTTTATTTCCTTCATAAAGAAATCGCACTTGTTTTCTTTTACCTTGAAACCATAGTTTTGTATTCTCCTAAAAACCTCTTAAAAACCTCAGTGTTGCTCAATGTTTTTTGCTATTTACCAGTATGTCATCCAGGTATGCAATCGTGAAATCAAGTCCGGCTAGCATAGTATCCATTATCTGTTGAAATATTGCAGGCGCGAACTTAATCCCGAATGGTAATCTTTGGAACTTGTATAATCCTTTGTGTGTGTTTATGCACAATAATCTCGAGCTTTCCTCATCTACTGGTATTTGTAGGTACGCTTCGTCCATTTTTGAGAAAAATTTTCCTCCGTTTAGTTTTGTGAAAATTTCTTCTGGACTGGGTAGAGGATAGTGGTAATCCTTAATCGCTGCGTTTAATCCTGTTGAGAAATCAGCGCATTCTTGTATCTCCTCTGATTTCTTTTGACGTAAACTGTAGGTGCGGCCCATTGACTATATTCCACCTTTGTCAATATACCGATTTTTTCGAGTCTATCCAACTTTTGATTTATTGTTTCTATTGAAGCAAAAGGTACGGTTCTTTTCTTCTTGAAGATAGGTTGTACATTTTCTTTTATTTCTATATTTGCTGCCTTTTTTTTTACACCTCCAGAGGCCGGCTGAAAATACTTCGGGGAAATTCTCTTTTAATTTATCTGCCACGGTCGATAAACTTTTTACATTTTGTCAGTACGTACTTATTGGTAAATTCCCAGAAGTCGAATTTCTGGATCCAGTCCGTACCAAATAAATTTTCAGTATTTCTTAGCACATACATTTTTAATTTTTTGGTCATTCCATTGAATGCCACATTTGTAATAACTTCTTCAAATTTTATTTTTCTCCCAGTTCCGACCGAGCAATTTTATCGGTTCTCAACATGGTCGGTTTGTTCAATTTTCTCCATGTTTGTACGTTAATAATAGTTAAATCTGATCCGGAAACCAATTGTAGTCTGACTTTTCTGTTTAACATTTCTACTTGCACGTATTTTCGTATGTTTGTCTCGTCCACTTGGTCAGTCCTTTTGCTTTCTTTCCTAGTCCAACAATGAGAACTTTTATGACCCACTTTTTTGCACGACAGACAAGTCTTAAAGCGGTATGGGCAATCTTTATACCAATGCAAAGTCCCACAGTGATAGCATGGACTGGGTGGTAGTTTCTTTTTCTGATATTGACTTTTTGAAGTAGAAAAATTTGTTTGATCTGTTCTTGAGGAGGGAAAATTGATTTGGTTTGTTTTTGAGGATGTCTTCGCTGTCCTTTTTTGTTAGATTCAGACAATTCAATCTTTTGTGGAATAGTGAGGTATTTGGGCTAAAGAGTTCTGTTAACAGTTTTATGGCTTCCTTGAAAGTTAACTCATTTGTTTTCCTTGGTAGGATGTAGTCTACGAATTAATGTGTTCGCTAGACCCTAATTTTCTTAGTAGTAGACGTACTTTTCTCGCGTCTGACGAATTCCAGCAATCAAGCTCATATAAATCTTCGTACCTTCTGAAGTAAGCTGCGAAGGTTTCGTCTGGTTTATACGTGAAATCTTCGATAGAGTTCCATATACCATTTTGCGAGAGAACTGTTTCATTTTTCGGAATTTTGCCCATTATTTATTATTACCCGTAGCAATAATTCTTTTAGTTTCAGATGCTTTTGTTAGTTTTTCTGTTGCTGCTCAAATTGTATTTTCATAAGTTCCAATATGGTTGCCATAAAATCTTCCATATTTACCGTAATTATGTGTAAGTATTTTTCTTTTAGTTTAGACTTCAGGTCTTTGTTGTCTGTTATTCTGAAACCTTAGTACGGAAAAAATTCCTGTGTAGAATTTGTGTCTTTGTTACTATTGTAATGTCGGTGTCCAAAAAGAAAATTTTGTCTTTTTTTTCTATGTTCGCATAGAACTTCTTTTTTTATGTCACCTCTGTTATGGACGACTGATAGAAAATTTTTTTGTAGATTCTCAGCGTAGAGCTTGTTTCTTGAGTATACATTTTTAGGATTTCTCCGCGTAGAACTTGTTTCTTCAGTTCCTCGTCGCCACTGTTATGGTCCAATATCCTCGTACCACAGTTATGGTCCAAGGTTAGAACCAAGGAAGAACAACACAAACACAAGAGTAGAATAACAAAGATATATTACAACAGAAATATAGTACAAGAAGTTGAAGGTGTTAGTAATGACTGTCCGTCTGGTTTAGAGTGAATATTGTCTCGACTCGTTACACCATTCATTCGGTATCTAGCCACCCCCCACGAAGGTTGCATGTGGCACAAGGCCTAGTTTAACGTGGGTTTCCCGAGCCCGCGGGCTCGGTCAAAAATATACCCTTTGAACCCGCCTAGACGGGTTCAGGGTCTGTATACCTCCCCGGTCGAAACCCTGCCCTTCGGCAAAGCTTCGTCCGGGTTCCTCTCTGCCAAAGCAGAGAGTTCAACAGTCATGAACTGGTGCTCGTTGAACCGTTCATTCATTATACCTCTTGAGAGGCGCAGTATTTATAGTGTCAGGAAGAGTCCATTATCGTTATAGGTAAGTTCCCATAACACAGGCATAGTCAGCGAGATCGTCTACATCGTAGATTTCTTGTAGTACCTCTATTGGTACCAGTGTCTGTATGAATTCCTCGTAGAATATGTCATATTCGGTACCGTCGAACTTTTCTTTAAGGCTTTTCTTTTCTTTAAGGCATTTTTCGACAGTGGTAGAGACGTTTCGACTATTTCCAGGCGTCGATAAAATGCTGGTTTTCTCATTCTGTTTCATGATGTGTAAGTGTGATTTACTTTCCTTTGTTGCAATTCGCCATCAGATAGGTAAATCAAATCTGACCCGATTTTGTCTATTTTGAGTCGTGAAAAAAATGGGATTGAATTCTAAACTAAATTATAAGATGCAACAGATTTTTGGACATGATTTTGGATGAAAAAAATCTGTCCTATACACACCGGATTACGGCAATACCCTTCTAAATTATTCTTTTTATCTAATATAATTCCTGTTTAAAATTACAATTTAAAATGTTAATTTACATAATGCTTATCAGACAAATGATGATTTAAACATATTATATTAGAATTAATTATAAAATCCCATCATTTTTAAACCCATAAAATTGCGGCGAAGTGCTTCGCCTCATCTGAAAAGGAAGATATGATCTCGAGAATATTTATGATAGACGAAACAGTCGCTTTTCCTGTATTTTTAATTTGGTTTGAGATCTTCCAGAATGCACGGGATACAATTTGTTTGTTTTCAACATTGGCCTGGATCGTTTGAACATAAATGCACCTTGCATTTTCCAGAACTTTCTTGCAGCGAAAGTGGGAAGTTCTGAAAGCTGCAAGTGTCCAACTGCACCTTTTTTTGTAATAGATATTGATGTAAGGGTTGTGGTGAGCTTGAATCAGGGTTGGATTCCTGGGGGTATTTTTTGGAAGGTATAAAACACTTCATTCCAGAAAGGATTCATTCTAAGATTGAGGCAGCAATGAGCAATTGAGACCATCTACCGCTTTATAAGATCTAAAACTGCACCAGTCTGCCTTCGTATAGCAAAAAATCATTCCATAGAACGGCAAGTCAGCGAATGCTTTTGACATTTATTCGTACAGTGACTTTGGAATGGCTTGAGTGCCCTGGGGTGGAGGACTTTTGCTGACACAAGCTATGGAACTTGAAACCCAGATAAAATTGCTGGATTTGATAGTCGTACACATGGAAAAGCGACATTACGTGAGAATAGATATAGATTCTCGATCGAATCGCAGGATTAAAAACCAAAGAAAGTAAAATCCATAAGAAATAGCAGAATCTTCCGTTAAAATGTATTCTGCCTGTATCTTATTGAAGCCAGGTCATCACTTAGTGGCCTACAGGAAGGAATCACTCATTTTGATGCAATAAGTAATTGTGTTTCCAGCTTAAGGAGATTAAGACTGGCTCAGGTGTTATCCACAGACAATTGTGCAACGAAAGAGAAAATGGCGGAATATAAATTGGTTAAGCGTAACTTTGTGGAAAGTAAAGTATTCCTTGGAGTCTACAGGAAACGGGCTTCTTAACAATATGTAAAGTTAAAAGCACTTGACGGAAAACAACGTACCAATTGGCTATCATGCCAAACAAAACTTCAGGGAAAGAAAAGTACACAAAAAGTATGAATGAGTTCAATGAAGAAGGAAAATGTACCGAGGGAAGTCGACGAAAAGGAAATAACTAGACGTGAACTGAAGTAGACGATGAGAGGAAAGATCGATCAAACGTAATTGATAAGACAACATTAGAATTCGGCTTGTTCATTCATTAGTTAGTTTTAATTAACACGCACGATACTCATTGCCATTGCCTCGGGTAAATAATGGACAATTCCGTTTTGATTGCAAGGAAAGACAAGGGAAAAGGATATATAAAAATGCTGGTTGGTTTCAGTGATAAAAAGAAAGGATACATATTAAGAATGAAAGGAAGGCAATTCGACTTAATGCAATGGTTAGCAATCTTTCTTTGCTAGCTTAAATACGACTGAGTAATGCGTTTGATCCTAACAGTGGGATCAATACTTTTTAGCGCGTGACTAAGCTACAGTTAGTAAAAGAAAGAGTAGATGATAATGTTCTCATAAGCTTCCTGCAGTGGAATGGAAAACATGGCCAATTTTTAATTTTTTCATTTGTACCCTCTTACTTCGTTAAATATGCCTACAGAATTACATATTCATACATAATTACGATTGTTATTGCAATATTTGGTTAAAGTCGTTAAGCTCAAGTATTTATCGAGGCAACTGGGGAATTTCCACGGGTATTTTATAGTCGTGGAACGTGTAAGGAATTAATTCAATCGTTAACTTAAGAATCTGAAAATTAAGAATAATGATTCATCAGAGAATTCAAATAGGAAATCAGTGAGTAAGTTATTTTCGCTTGTTTCTTTTTTTCTGGTTTCTTATTTCCCGCTCACCTACGATTTGAAAAAAAAATAAACGCGACCTCAATTTCGCATATCAGCTTCAGATACTTTTTCTTTGCCATAAGGTAGCTGCCCTCTGCAGTTTCTATAAATAATTTCTTGGTAATTTGTAGAGTGCGTGGTAACGGTTGAATATAAATAAATGGTTCAACACACAGAAATGACAAAGTTTCAATAAACAACAAGTAAAAGAACAAGACAAAAAATAATATAAAACAAGTAAACAATATATGCAAGGCTACTTAACAGTAGTAAGGCAAAGCAGCAGTAATATGGCAGAAAATTCACAAACTATGAATTGGTGTTGACACACAAGACCGAGTTTGGATAAACGAACATAGCGTTTTGACTTCAAGGTGAAACAGATCGGGACTGAATCAGATGACACAGAGTACCCTATCACATTGGCTATGAAGTAATCCCAAATTCTGATAAACTTTTCTCTATGGTACCAAGATTTTAGGAATTTAAATGCAGCACTAGATTGGTCACAAGATCTCAACAATTTACACTTGAAATGACTAGATGTAACCGTAAATTCTATGATAACAGTTACTTCTCTCGAATTTCTCGACTATTGAACTCGCTTCTAGCTTCTTGCTTTCCAGTAAACTTTGATCTGCAAAATTTTAAATGCAATGCCAATCGTTATCTTCTGTCTTTTTTATTCCTTTTCTTTTATCGTTCTCTATCATTAATAATGTTTTCTTTTTCTCATATTCTTTCTTACACTCACTAAACCTTTGCGTTTTAGTAGTTTTATTGCCTTGCTTGGTGTGAAATGATTAAAAAAAATTACTTCTACTAGAAACCATCTTTTAAACACAGCGATTAAAAGAAAGCAAAATCAGAAAGGTCAAACTTCAAACGTCAAAGTGTAGACTATGTCAAATATTATGATCGGTGCTGTTGAAAAATAAATGGGAACTTAATCCTACCCTAGGCCGTTTCATAATGCATGCGGAACATCCTCCTGGAAAAACGAAAGACAATTTGATAAGAACAATAAAAGAAACAGAAAACAAAATATAAAATAAGGCGTTCTCACAACAAAAATTCTGAAAGGAAATTTCAGGGTAACACCATAAACAAAATCAAGTACAAAAGCTTGTGGAACCTTCTTTTGGTTTCATGCCTTTCATCCAAATTTGATTTTCAAAAGCTTAAATGAAATGTCAATAGTTATCTTCTGTTTTTTTTTTGTTACGGAGAATGTATGCAGTATTAGATTGGCAGAAAATGTCTGATAACAGTCTGTGGGCGCATGAGATCTGCCTCGCACCTGAACTATCATCAGCCCAAAATAACTAGAACCATGACTTATGGGACGAAGTTGTACATTGACAGTCCTTTACGGTCCGATTAACGACATTATAAGCCTGGATGACGCGATCTGATAAATGCCATATTGTTAACCTGGGTATCCAGGTGGATCTTCTACTTCAATATCACATGGATGGTAAAGGAATGTTGTACTCATCCGATGCATATGCCTCTGATACTACTTGCATTGGCGACAATATCTAATCTTACATTTGAAATGGTTAGATGTAACCGTAAGTTCTATGCTAACAGATTCTTCTGTTGCATTTCTCGCTAGTGAAACTCTCTTCCGGCTTCTTGCTTTCGAACTAAATTTGATCTTCAAGAAGTTAAATACAATGTCAATCGTTATCTTCTGTCTTAATTTCTGTTCTTTAATTGTACTTTTTTATTATTTTTTCTTTCTCATATTTTCTTACACATTAAGCAAACACTTGCGTTTTACTGACTTTCTTTTCTTGTTTGTAGTGAAATTATTTTTAAAATATATATATATATATATATATATATATATATATATATATATATGCATATAAATATATATCTGTATACATATATTTTTAGATTGTTCAAACACAATTTCAAATTGTGCTGGTGATGGACGATGAGAATATATATATATATATATATATATATATATATATATACTAGAGGATTGGCACGGCGTTGCCTGTACTTAATTAAAAATCGTACGATTTTAAAATAAATCGATTGAAAAATATTTCCGTTTTTTATTTTTAAATTACCATATATATATATATATATATATATATATGTGTGTATGTGTATGTATAGCAGCATGACCCGGCGTTGCCCGTGCTTGATTCAAAAATCATTACGACTCATACAGCAATCGCTATCACTTGACTTAAATATTTTTTGCCCTTCCTTGCCTTTAAAGGAGTGCCTTTGCCGTGCTGATGTTGCTACATGCCTTACTTCTTGCCTATCTCACACTGCGAATTTTTTCTAAGCTCTATACTAAACATAAAATCTATTACGAAAAAAAGAACTAAACAAAATGAACACAAAACGATCATCTTTAAAAAAGGACTCGTAACTGGAAAAACTGAATGAAAAAGAATGTTAACAAACAAATACTTTTTCACACCAAACCCAGTTCTGCGGAATCAGAATCAACGTTAAGTTTAAGCAAGCGAATGAGCCAATTGGAGTAAAGTGCCATGCAGATTTAAATTTTTCCCTTGTGACAATGCATGTATCGATTTTTTTGCATGTTAGTTAACATTCGTGTCAGTCAGCTGTTGGCTCTCACGCTTGCCAATAGAATCTTCCTGCCTATTCGTGGCAGCCAGCTTTGAACTCTCACTCAAGGACAGCAGAAAATAAAATAAAATTACATGAAAACTGCCGTAGAAGCATGAAAAAATCGATTATTTCCACTAGCGATGGGAGTTGGGAAATGCAAAGTCGGTCTTGGCCTTCCCGCTATTTTGGAGCATGCGCATGTTTTTTTTTTTGCAAATCCGTCGAAAATTGCGGCCGTGCATTCGTTACACACAAACACAAAAAATTCTGCCTTTATATATATATATATATATATATATATATATATATATATATATATATATATACATTTTAAACATATTTTTATGTTTATACATTAATTTTTTATAGATACAAATATTTGTTTATATGCTCTGTTTATAATAAAACATTATTAAACAACATTTACCGGCCTGAATGTCCGAGAAATTTTCATAGAAAATATTCATCCTCCGACAGGATTCGAACCTGTATCCTATACGGAATCGTTATATAGCCTTATTACTTAACATGGCGCTGCATAGCAACGTAGACTACGTTAAATTTGTCTATTTCGCATACATTTGTGGATAGTCTGTCTTCAACGTGTAACGTGTGTAGTAATGAGTCAACTGAGAAGTGTTCCGTTTAATAATGGCAGGATATTCAGATCGTGATGAGGCAGATATGATTTTTACATACGGTCACGCGAATGGTAATGGACACGCGGCTGCACGTCTGTATCAGATTGCATTTGATTACCGAAGGCAACCGAGTCATCCAAACTTTGTTTCTGTTTATCGTAGCTTTGCTGAGACAAGATCCATGTTATTACAAACTATGGATCAAAGAAGACCGAGGTCCGCTCGTACGTCTGACCGCAAAGAACACATTCTACAGGTTATTGGAAACGATCCAGGAATCAGTACACGTTGGGTGGCCCTAGCATGTCGTATACATCGTAGTACCACATGGAGGGTACTTCAAGGGAAGCCGTATCATTTCCCTCGGATCACTCAACATGGGAGAAGTTTTTTTTTTCCAGTGTTTTATTGCACAATCTGCCTATCCGCTGTTTGTCTTTTCAGGCTTGTTTCCTGATGAGGCAATATTTGCCAAGAGATGGAATAACAAATTTACATAATGTGGGTGGATCGGAATCCTCATGGTACAATACAACCGAGACACCAACATCAGTTTACGATTAATCTGTGGGATGGAATTGTAGGTGACTGTAAGTCTATATGTTCTTCCCAAATTTATTTTCTGGTAATAACTGTTTTCAAAAATGAATTGCTGGTAATATTTTGTTTCCAAAAATGTATAGCTGGTAATAATTTTTTCCAAAAACTTATTGCTGGTATTAAAACCTGGACCTGGGAACACCATCAATTAATAATTCCTCCTGATCAGAGGACTTGCTGCCTTAATTATTAAATTAATAATTCCTCCTGATCAGAGGACTTGCTGCTGGATGTAGTTTATCGTCATACCCAGAACGCCTTTTTGATTGGAGGTGAGGACCTTAAAACTCTGCTGGGGTGCAGTTGGCGTATTCTGAAGCCCTTGCCGACAGGGCTGTACAATCAAGCGGAGGACATTTTGACCATTTGTTATGACTTGCTGTGTTGAGGTACAACGAAGGCCTTTTGAATCTATGTTTATATGGACATTTTACCTTGTTTTGAGGGTCAGAAATCTGTCCCAAAGTTCGTACAATTATTTTTGATACACCAACTATACATTCACAAATTTATAATTACTTCCGAAGGAGCATTGAGTTAGCGAAAGATGCTTTCCGAAAGCTAAACAAAGTATTAAGAAACAATAATATTTCGTTAGAAACAAGTAAAAGAGTACTGAAATGGTACGCAATATCCGTCCTTCTATATGGCAGTGAATGCTGTACAATCTCCTCACAGATGAAGAAACTTGCAGAAATTAAAAAATATATATATCGACGAACATAAAAGAGACCTCATGCACACAAATTTATCAAATGCATTAGTCATATATAGAAATAAATTCAGTCACAACTTTTGACCTAGCGAATGCTGTGCAGACTTTTTAGCTAGATTTTGCGGAGGGACAAAACTAAAGGGGTCTCTGGTTCAGCTTAGAAAACAGCAGTGATAATTTTGAAGAAATAACTTCCTCAGTTCACTCAATGGAACTTCCCGTCTGCAGTCGTTCTCTCTGTAGACGGGCCATTTGTTTCCATCTGTTTTTTTTACAAATGCTTTCAGGGTAACTGCTCCAATGATTTGCTTTTTTTACAAATAGACTCCATGAATATAAACGTTGAACTAGGCTGGAATCTCGCTCTCACCAATTTCACTGTCGAAACTGTTAAATGTAGCCGTCTCTTCTACTCCAATAGCTTCATGTCTCTATCCCAATTCAAAAAATTTAAATAATTATATATATATATATATATATATATATATATATATATATATATATATATATATATATATACACTGCGTGCCAAATTATTATCGAGATAACTTTTTTCTAATATTTCAAAAACTGTCCAATGAATTCACACAAAATTTTCACACAATGTTGGCAACTTGCGCAATCACTGAAATTTTCGTACTGATCTGCGCAATGTAAACAAACTGGCACCATATTTGTAATCAGCACTGTGATTTGAGCGTGCCAAATTATTAGAAAAGTGTAAGAATTTAGTGAAAAGATGGGCCATAAAAGCAGTTTAACTGATGCCGAAAAGAAAACTATCACCTCAGAACTCTCAAAAGGTAAATCTACCCTAGAAATTTCTAAAATGATAGGGAGGTGTCATCAAACAGTGAAAAAGTTCACCGCCGACACTACACAAGTATGCAAAAGGGCAGATAAAGGCAAGCCGAGGGTTATTTCACGTCGTCTCATGTCACAACTTAAACGAGAGGCCACGAAGAACTCTGGACTTTCCAGTCAAGAGCTTTTCAGTCGCATTGGGGATCTACTGTGACTAAAAGTACTCGGTGTTGGTATCTGAGAGAAATAGCAACAACAGTCAAACTTGTATCAAAGCCTCCGTTGACGAGAAATCACATTCAAAATCAACTGAAATCGGGCGAGGACAATATGAAGATTGACTTCTCTAAAGTTTTGTTCACAGACGAAACTCGAGCAACACTTGATGGGCCAGATAGATGGTCCAAAGGCTGGGTAATGAATGGACAGAATCGCCATCAGCGTTTTAGACACCAACAAGACGGTGGAGGCATAATGATCAGGGGTGGTATTATTGGAAAAACATTAGTGGGCCCATGGAGAGTACCAGATGGCGTCAAAATGACTGCTGATGCATACATAGCGTTTATGAAAGAGAATCTTGAACCGTGGATGAAAAGGCAAAGAATGGCCTTCAGAAGGGCCATTGTTTTTATGCAAGATAATGCTCCCTCATATTCTGCTCACAAGACTACTGAATATTTGAAACAGTTAGGCTTCGATGGACCTCGAAAAATGAAGTGGCCAGCAAATTCTCCAGATTTGAACACAGTCGAAAACCTTTGGAGCATCATGAAGTGAAGACTGTGCGCCAACGGATGACAATTCCGGAGTAACGCTGAGTTGTGGGAAGCAATTCTTGACATATCTCGCGGCATTACAGCAGATGACATCCTAACAAATTCTATGGATCATCGACTTCTTCAAGTAATTTCAAAACAGGAAAAAGCACATTCCCTATTAGTTTGTTTAAAACTGTGCCTTTGTTTGTATCTGTTATTTTTTGTTTGATTATCTTATTTATTAGCTTCTTTTGATCATAAATATTCACGTGCAACATAAATAAATGTTTTGTTTGCTCAATTCTGGGAATTTTACTAAACCTTTCTAATAATTTGGCACGCTCAAATCACCGTGCTGATAACAAATATGGCGCCAGTTTGTTTACATTGCGCAGATCAATACGAAAATATCTGGGATTGCGCAGGTCGGCGTTGCCAAAATTGTGTGAAAATTTTGTATGAATTGATTGGACAGTTTTTGAAATATTAGAAAAAAGTTATCTCGATAATAATTTGGCACGCAGTGTATATATATATATATATATATATATATATATATATATATATATATATATATACACCTACTCAGCTTCGTTTATTAGGCATTGAATTGGATCACCTAATATTCACGAACTTGCCTGACTTTTCCGCTAACTCGATGAATATTCAACATTTTTGAAAAGCCAATAACGTATTTGCTCTTGTATATAAATGCGTGCCTAAAAATTAAATCCTTTCATTTGCCTTGACAAATTTCCCTCAGAGGACGAAATGTGTCGACTAAGATAAGTTTCCTTTTGTCTTTATTTATATTGTCTTTTTACAGATATATTATATCTGAAATTTTGACACACACACACACATATATATATATATATATATATTTGATACGCATTTCGATACAAGGTCTCTAAAGAAAAGGTATGCTGTAGCCAACACTCGGTCAAACGAAACTGAAATTAATTATATATTTCGCATATTTACTCGAGTATACGATATTACAAAAACGATGTTTAGCAATAGAGATGACATTCCATTAACTTGTTTACCTGCAACGACAGTAACGACTACTTCTTGGGTTTATTTAATGTTGTTCACTACTGGAATTTATACACACAGTGAAAAAAATAAAGCCCAGAGTCACATACATCCGTACACATGTAGACGCATTTTCCGTTTATATACAATTCATTCAGTTGTACAGTAAAAGATACACAAAATATTGAATGTGAAGTTATTCTCAAAGAATCTTTGCACTTAATTTCTTTGAATTTAAAATGAAAATAATTCTTTAAAAAAAATTATTAACATTTGTAGATACTTATTTCTTCATTCATACACGCATATTATTCATATATATATATATATATATATATATATATATATATATATATATATATATATATATATATTTTATTTTTTTAAATTAATGCTATGAACGTTTGAATTTATATTCTTTTCGTTCTCGTTACATTTGGAAATTGATATATATATATATATATATATATATATATATATATATATATATATATATATAAAGGTATCAAATCCGTTGCTATATAATCCAAGTGGATCCTAGTAATATAAAATACTAACAGTAGAGCCCGGCGTTGCCCGGGGATGTAACAGTACGAGATAGATCAAGTATCGACCATCACAAAGACTGAAAAATAAAATTGACAAAGATTATTGTTTAAGGTTGACGGACACGCATGTTTTAATTAGTTTTTTTTGTTTTTTCTATACGAATTGGTCAAACCCAAACTAAAACAAAAACATTGTTTTCAATCGTTATGAGTCTACCGATTGAATAGAATTTTATTATAAACAATTGTCTTGTAAATGGAATTTTTAAAGCATTCTGAATGTAAAAATAAAGAAAAAAGTGTGCAAGGCAATAAGAAACACTACCTGCCAAAAAAAGTGAAGTTTTGTTGAAATCGGTTGAAAAATGTAGGAAATCCGATCCCATATATAAACGAACACACACACACACACAAACAAACAACCTGGGTTTTATAATAAGTATAACTCGATATGAGTTGTCCCCCTTTCATTCTCGTGATGCCTTTTAATCGTGTTTTCAAATTGATTTTGTACAAAAACAATTGTGTTTCTCCAATTTTTGGCGCTGTCAGAACCACCGCAAGGTAATTTTACGTAGTCCTGTGAAGTTTTGTTGAAATCGGTTAAAAAATGTAGGAAATCCGATCCAATATATAAACGTACAGACACACACACACGCACGCAATCTGCGTTCTATAATAAGTAAGATTAAAACTGATTCACAAAAAGAGCTCAATACATTTATTATTACAGAGAAAATAATTAATAAACAATAAAATCCAATATCACCTCATATGGGGAATAGCCTATTTTGGCAGACATCTGTCTTACTGACCTCGTTGTGGACCGAGTTTGTGTCAGAAATAGAATTTTAACTGTTTAAGCTAAAAATATATATAATATATATATATATATATATATATATATATATATATATATATATATATATAATACGCATTTCAACACACGCTCCCTGAAAAACGACTCTAATGCATTTACAACTGGAAAAGTTGTCACTAGTATAGAGTGTCGAATTTGTTCAGCAACAAGAATTAATCGGAAAATTTAACAGAAAAGATTACAGGTTTGGACACTTACGCGTTAAAGAAGGAAGATAAAACACTATTAACAAAAAAAAAAGATAAAATAAAGTGATTTTTTGTGGATATCAACATTAAACGGAAAACCAAATTGCCCAGCATATAAAAAAAATCTGAAAATTTTTCAAAATGAATCCTTCTAAACGTATTTATAAATCCCAAAAGAGAATCGTGGAGACGGTACAACAAAATGAAAAAATTGAAAATAAAAAAGGGTTATTAAAATCTCGAATCAATGTATTATTGGACATGCAACTAGATACGACGTTGATATCAAGAAATTTCCTGAAGAAATTCGGAAAACCAAGATTAAAGAAAAGCCATATCCAGTTGAATAAGTTCGACGGATCCATGATTAAAAAAAAAACAAACTTTAGGCTATTTTGAAGCCTACATGGAACTAAAAAATATGTTTGACGTATTACCAATTATTGTAGCAAAGTGTGAAAAGAATGACGTCTAATGGGAAATGATGTATTGAATATAAATTCGACAAAATTTGTAAACAAAGTCAAAGCAGAAGAAAAGATAAGACAAAAGGAAAATTCCCCCCTCTTCATATTTGGAAGCACGAAAAATGCCAGTCCATTTACTATCAGTAGTTGGAGAAAACTATAAAAGATGCTGAAACAAGATTTACTTGAAACAGTTCCACTTGATTTTAGTATTTTTTTAAAAAATAATGGTGATCTGCACAATTACGGTGACTACAAAATAGGTGTAAACCACAAAATATGTGGAGACTCATATCCTATCCTCAATGTAGAATGGGCTTTGAAATCTTTTGCGGACATGAAAACATTCTTTAAAATTGATCTAAAGTTGGTAGACCATCAAATACATATTGACGAAGACTTTAAAGAAGTCACAACAATAAACACACCAATAGGCTTATTAAGATGGAAAAGAATGGCGTATGGAATTAAAACCGTAAGTACGACTTTTCAAAGGTCTATAGAGAAAGTTATTGTTAAACATATAAAAAAATACAATATGCTAACAGGTTGACATTTCTGTTGGTGCTATTAACGACGCAGAATTAAAATGGGAAACCAATATGATTTTGAATAAATTAAAAAATGCTGGATTAACAATTAACAAAAAAAAATGTGTGTGCAACACTTCATATCTAACGAAGGCATATCACCGGGCCAATCGTTAATTGACAAAATATTAAAAGTTAAAGTACCTAAGAATAAAAAAGAATTGAAATCTTTCTTAGGACTTGTAAATATCAACAGTCGATATGTAGAACGATATTCCGAATTGACAGAACTTTTTGCTGCTTAAAACAAAAAAAAAAGAATGTGGTATTTATTTGAGCAAAAGAATAAATGGCATTTAAAAATTTAAAAGCCTATCTGCCCTCATGGGGAGAGCCCTATTGACCATGTCTTATGCCACCTTATGACACACTTAATAAAATAAATGAGGGAAAGGTGGCACGCGGCTAAAAGGCAAATTTTAATTACACAAAATTAAAATTGAACAAGAGATTTTTGCGCTCTGGTAGTCTTAGACAGTCTATAAGAAGAACTACTCAGACAGTCTATGAGTCTGCAATTGGTCAACATTTGCTTGACAACCATGCTTGTGCCTCTGAATTCAAAGACACATGGTTTTCAGTTTTACACAGTGCTCGCTCCATACACCGAGTCTCTGGTGCCGTTTTAATCAATTGTCTAGCCTGTGCAAACAAAAGGAACATTTTTTTTACGTTCCTTACGTCTTTTGGAGGGTTTGTAAGTTCCCTCTTTTAATATTTTATACTCTTGGGGAACTACCCCCCACCGTTCAATTTTAAACCATATCTTGATCAGTGAATAAGTGATGAACTTCTACTTCTGTTCAACAGACATGAAAGAAGTACAGGCCAAACGATAGGTGAGTCTATCTACTCCTATTGCCGCTAAAAGAAACACATAAAATACTATAGAATTCATATTAAGTTATAAGAAGTGTTTTAATATTGCTTGCTTGATTTTTTAGTATAAATATTTATTAAGCCCCTTACATGAAAAAAACAAACCAACTAGATTAAATTAAATAAACGTTTTGTTCAATAGTGTACTAGTCCTGTTTTTTTCTGTTACATATTCATGTTCTCCATTAAACTGTTTCACCACAGTAAACTTTGATAACAAATAACACACATTTTAATTGTATAATCTTCGACGACGAACAATCAAATTTTGATATGTTTAGATTAGAAGAATTTTAATTTTTATAAACTCACTTCGTAGCATCGTACTTATTTACGGTCTATACATAAATTCATTTATAAGATAAAAAATAGAGATATAATCGTAAGAATGAAACAAGATCTTGCAAGTAATTTGAAGCTATGTGAACACTACTCGGGGAGTTGCTACAATGTTGAAAAGAGATGTTTGAATAATTGCATGAGAAAATTAAAAGAGTTGAAAGATAAAAACACAAACGTAAAATTGGATTTCAGGAATACAGGCAAGCAACACGACTTAGATAACAAGTTGGGAGTGAATGCAGTCGTAAAATATGTGTTAAAAATATAGCTCCATTCAAAGTTAACCTTGTAATAACAGTTGTGTTGTTTGCCTATATTCATAGGATATAAATGAATGGAATCGTCCAATTATGTAAATAAGCGTACTTAGAGGAGTTGAGCAAAGTTAGCATTAGGTCACCCCACGTAAAAAAAACGGCCTTGTGCCACATACCTCCTTGTGTGGAGGACTTGGGTAAATACCGAGTTAGCATTAGGTCTTATCCACGCGCTAAGCTCTTAATGCTTGTCGAACTCTCTGCCGATTCGAGGCTATATTTTATGGTCTTTGCATTTACAACACGAACGCTGGTCATTCTTGGTACTGCCGCAGGTCAACTGATGTTTATCTGCTTTCCGCATCTTTCCTTCATCTACTTCTGTCCCAAGTCGTGTTCCGTGATCACAGAGCAGGGAAAATCAAATTTCGTCCGTAATTGAACGCTAGATCGCACCGTGGCGGAACCGTACTACAGAAGGACACAGGACGCTTCTGCTGGCGAAAATAAAAATAGGATAACAAAATAACTAAGGTCGTCGGGTTAATTTTCAATTGCTTTATATAGTTTTTGATACAACAAAATTAACCCTTCCCGTTAAACTGTATATCGTGACAATTTTTCATTTTCTTCTAAAACTTGGAGCGGGTTAAAAAAAACAAAAAACAATGCAACAAGGTAAGGTCAGGAACTCTCTCGGCAGCAGGTCACGCGGACTCCTCCAGCCTCTCCCGGCTACCGCCGTCCTCCGGTGCCTTCTCCTGGTTTCTCGTGCCTTCTGGTTTTAGGTCGCCTCAGTGCCCGTTTATATGTGTTTCACCCGACTCCTGCCGCACGTCAAGATTCATTAACATTCATCTCAATTCTGAGAGTTAATTTTGCACGATACGGTAGCTATTTTGTAAATTTTGGTCCATGGGTTCGATTCTTGGACCAACACTTAGTAATTTCTAATAAAATATTTTATCCTGGTATTCTACCGTATCATGCAAATTAACTCTTGAATTGAGATGAATGTTAATGAATCTGAACGTTTAGGAACTTTTTTTATAATTTTGGTAAATTTTCTGATAAAATATTTTATCGGGCGAAACCATATAATAGCTACCGTATCATGGGATGAATTCGCAGGAACTATTTTGTAAATTTTGGTCCTTGGACCAACACTTAGTAATTTCTAATAAAATATTTTATCAGGCGAAACACATATAATAGCTACCGTATCATGCAAAATTAACTCTCAGAATTGAGATGAATGTTAATGAATCTTTGAACTATTTTGTAAATTTTGGTCCATGGGTTCGATTCTTGGATCAAACTATTTTGATAAATATTTTATGGTCCATCATGCAAAATTAACTCTCAGAATTTGATGAATGTTAATGAATCTTGACCAACAGGAACTATTTTTAAATTTTGGTCCATGGGTTCGATTCTTGGACCAACATAATATTTCTAATAAAATATTTTATCGGGCGAAACACATATAATAGCTACCGTATCATGCAAAATTAACTCTCAGAATTGAGATGAATGTTAATGAATCTTGACGTGCGGCAGGAACTATTTTGTAAATTTTTTGGGTCCATTCTTGGGGTTCGATTCTTGGTATCCAACACTTAGATGAATGTTAATGAATCTTGACGTGCAGCAGGAAATTTTGTAAATTTTATCATGGGGATTCTTGGACCAATTTAAATTTCTAATAAAATATTTTATCGGGCGAAACATATAATAGCTACCGTATCATGCAAAATTAACTCTCAGAATTGAGATGAATGTTAATGAATCTTGACGTGCAGCAGGAACTATTTTGTAAATTTTGGTCCATGGGTTCGATTCTTGGACCAACACTTAGTAATTTCTAATAAAATATTTTATCAGGCGAAAACATATAATAGCTACCGTATCATGCAAAATTAACTCTCAGAATTGAGATGAATGTTAATGAATCTTGACGTGCAGCAGGAACTATTTTGTAAATTTTTGGTCCATGGGTTCGATTCTTGGACCAACACTTAGTAATTTCTAATAAAATATTTTATCGGGCGAATATAAAACACATATAATAGCTACCGTATCATGCAAAATTAACTCTCAGAATTGAGATGAATGTTAATGAATCTTGACGTGCGGCAGGAACTATTTTGTAAATTTTGGTCCATGGGTTCGATTCTTTCGAATTTCTTGGACATATCAACACTCTCAGAATTGAGATGAATGTTTGAATCTTGACGTGCATAAAATATTTTATCCATGGGTTCGATTCTTGAAAACTTAGTAATTTCTGATAAAATATTTTATCGGGCGAAACACATATAATATACCGTAAATTAACTCTCAGAATTGAGATGAATGTTAATGAATCTTGACGTGCGGCAGGAACTATTTTGTAAATTTTGGTCCATGGGTTCGATTCTTGGATCAACACTTAGTAATTTCTGATAAAATATTTTATCGGGCGAAACACATATAATAGCTACCGTATCATGCAAAATTAACTCTCAGAATTGAGATGAATGTTAATGAATCTTGACGTGCGGCAGGAACTATTTTGTAAATTTTGGTCCATGGGTTCGATTCTTGGACCAACACTTAGTAATTTCTAATAAAATATTTTACACCACTAAAAAAATACCCTCCATCTACATAAGAAATGTAGATGATATTCTCATCTTAGTTAAAAACATAAAATGTTATACACGAACTAAAGAAAGTTTTCAGAAAAACTCCATTCTTAACTTCACATATGAACTCAACAATAACAATAAAATTTATTTTCTTGATATATTAATATACACTAATAATACATTTACTGCCTCCCATATAAAAACCAACTAGCATAAACACGTGCACTCTAAACTATAAACGTGAATGTCCTGACTATTGCAAAATATCTATTATAAATAATTTAATAAATCGTGCAAAAGTTAACTCTTCCACAAAAATGCAATGTTTAAAACCAATTGCATTTTAAACATCTTTTTTTATCTAAATGTTAACATTTTCACTAGTTTATTTTAGCGTTTCAAAACACAAACTCAAAAGAAGTCTCATTAACTTGGCAACATCCTTACTCAAACCACTGAGTACAATCACCGAAGTTAAGCAACGTCGTGCCTGGTCAATACTTAGATTGTTGACCGCTTCGGAATACCAGATGCCGTAAGCTTGGGTGTGAGGGTGACGTAATAGACGTAAATGAATATAACGAACCAGGCTGGAATTGGGAGGGGTGTCACTCGATTATCATTGGATAAACCATTCTTTTCGACTTGTCCCACGGTGGAGTAATGGATAGCGAAGTGACGACTTCTAATTCACTTATGTACTTACACCCTTGGGAAATATATTAATCCTCTTCTTCTACTCCCCCCAGATATGGGTAAATAACAGGACAGACTGGATTCTATAGCCTTTGATAGAAACTTATATACCACAGAAAGAAATGGCAACCTACTCCAGGAAAAAATCTTCCTCGACAGTCATATATCGAAAGATACATGATCACCTCAGCGTGTATCACACATGGCACATAATTAACTGACCCGCATCTAACCTACGCTTTGTAAATTGCTATATCGCGGGAGTAAACAGACATATATATATATATATATATATATATATATATATTCTGTTTATACGTTATTTTATACATACAATTATTTAAGTATGTAATAAACAGTGTTAATTAGATTTACCGGCCCGAATGTCCGAGAAATTTCGTAGAAAATATGTGTCCTCCGATCTGAATCAAAACTGTGCCCTAAATAGAACCGTCATTTGATCTGACGTGCTATGCCACTCAGCTACAGAGTAAGCGTTTGTTTAGCAAAGTATAGTACTTCATATTAAATGACAATCCCGTGTAGGACATATTTTCTACAAAATTTCTCGGACATTCAGGCCGGTATATGTAATTAAGACTGTTTATTATAAACATAGTATTTACTTAAATGATAATAATAATAAATAAATAAATAATAAATTTATTCTTATAAATTCTATGGTATAAACAATTTACCTAGTATGGATACCCCATGTAATTGTAGAAATAGTGAACTCTGTCCAGTAGAAGGAAAATGCAGAGCCTATAATGTGATTTACCAGGCAACAATTTACCCTAAAAAGAACACCAACCACAATATTTATATTGGAATTTCTGCGGGTGAATAAAAACAACGACTATATACTCATTGGCACTCATTTTCCAAACCTCAAAAAATTTTCGATGAATAATGAATTTTTATCATACTTGTTTTCATTATTTTATTTTAATTATAATAATGTATATTATAAAATTATTATAAATCCTTTAAAATTCTCCATTACTTCAATCCTGTTAGGTGATATTGTTATTAAGGGAAAACTATATTTACGAATAAAAAATTGAAAAGTTTATTGAAAGTCGTTTACGACCAATATTTAATTTTTTTTAATGTATATTTACCATGACCCTGTTTGAAAGTATGGTCGACCATACACAACATAAAAAGAAAATAAGAGTGATGACTATAGTAAATTTAAATTCAACAATCTTAAAATTAGATTACAGAGAACTTTTTCCAATTTTTTTAAGATTACTGAGTGCTTAAAAATTATATAAAAAGCGTTCACCCGTCATTTTCTTAAATTATGTTTTAACAGAAAAGGCCACCTTAGAACAATAATAAAATTGTCAACACCTCGTCAGAAGATTCACGAGGTGTTGACAAGCATTTAATCGCGTTACTGTTTCTTTTAAAAAAATTATTTCTCTGTTATTTTAAACTAAAAGTAAATAATAATTTTTTTTCAGATCAGATAATTATACTTTAAATCAGCTAATATTCCTCAAATAAAGTTTCAGAAAAGAATAATTTATTTTTGGATGATTTTTAAAACCGAGAATTAAATTTTGTTTACAAATGTGTCAAAAATGGCTGAATTTAAACGCTTTCCGAAAGCGAGCCGAAGTTGAGATTCTAATCAATATAATTCCTATTTGAAATGCACAAGAGTATTTTTACCTACTGGAACTAGTCAATTTAATCCTTTAACTTGAAAGCTAAAGGATTACTTTAATTGAAATTAAAGATAAAAAGAAATCTTCAAGAATGCGTTTTCATTTTTTTAAAAACATTTTAAAGCTTAGGTATCGAAAATTTTAGCGGAAAAGTGAAGGTGTCTATATTTAACGACTGGTTAGTTAGCATGTGGGCGAGTGGTTAGAACGAACGCTTATTGACCCATGCGACCCGGGTTCGAATCTCACCATTGAGTTGATTCGTCAGGAAAGAGACTTCCTAATATTGTTGGTGTGGAGTGCCTGAAAATCATAGCACGGCTTGTGAGTAAAATGGGGGTCGATAGCTGTGATAGCACGAAGTCACAAGTCATCGTGACCGAGGGTTTGAGTGTGCTGGCCTTGTTCAGATTGTTGATCACGCTAGATAACTCACTCTCTTCCAGAATCTGTAATTAAGGTCTGCTCAGCATACTTGCAGTATAAACCACAGTTTGGCTCTGTGGGTGTTGAAAAAATGCGCCTGAGAAAGCGTCTGCAATAGGGATTGTCTAACCGCCCTAGTCGACGGGTATCCTCGAATACGAGTGGCCAGCTATACATATCCAGCTTAGGGATAACATGTATGACGTGATCCTCTTTATTGATATTAAATATAAATCCCCATCCTAAAATTATTAAATTTTTCTTTCATTTGTTTCATTCCTTCTTTTTATTTCTGAAAAAAAAATACGGCTTTGACCGCCTTTGAATTGATTCAACGGTCGAATTGTTAATTTCATATGTAGTATTAAACGATTGTTAATTGCATATATAGTGTTTAACGATTGATAATTTCATATGTAGTATTTAAGGATTGGCCGCGTCCCTACAATAACTGGTCAAAAAGAATATAGCCGCTGCATCGAGAAGACATGAAAACGTTTATTTCTTTATTCGTGGGCTTGGTTCTCACATAAGTTTGTCTCCCAATCTTAGAGGAATTGGCTAGCCGCCGTGGCAGACGTGTATCCGCGAATACGAGTGGCCAGCTTTTACTAATTAAATTATTAAGTTAGGACGATATATATATTAGAGAACTTTTATTGATACTTCACAGATTCACAAACCTGCCATTGCGTTGACTTTATCTGATAGTTTATTGGTTTTATTTAATTTCGTTTATTTTAAATTTTATTTATTTAATGATCTTATTGATGGGAGCTTGAAATGAGTTTATGGGCGACCGCTGTACAAAAAGCGAAGAGCTGAATTTAAACAATTACTTCCGAAATTGAAACATTTTTCATTCCGGAAATTTAGCGCCAAACTTTAGACTGTTTGGAATTCTCAAATGGTTTCTGATTTCAACCATTTTGTTTGGCTGGCGTAAAAATGCCAGGTTCTGAAAAGAAGATGACGAGAAAACGCATTTTAACAGCCTGAGACGTGAACAAAGACATTTTTGATTGATTAAAAATTGAATAGAAATATTATTTTACGAGCAAACACGCACATACAAAAAAAAGTTTTTCAAGTTAAAAACATTGGTGAGGGAAATGTTTGACAGTTTTGAAAAGCTTCAAAGAAAAAAGGAATATCTCAATGAAAGCGATTAACCTTTGAACAGAAGCGTCCTCAATACTGAAAGGAAGGATAAAGCACGGACTTTTCATTCTCGGAGTGTTCTGTAAAATGCATCTAAAGAATTTGACTTTTGAATTCTTTGATTTGATTGGAACTAAAAGGGTTAAAATCCAAATAAAATGCTAACTCTGAAGTCTTCGGTTTTCAAACATCACAAGTAGCCGACCGCCTTGGAACTGGAAACTGACAGTGAATAAAGTGCGATCTCATTGCTTTACAAAGTGTCTAGGCATTGCATTCAACGAAACATTTCACTAGTACCGGTCTGCTTCGTGTTTGGTATCGTGGTGATCATGTCCAATATTCACCACGAAAAAAAAAAAATACCACAGAATTATTATCAGTATCAAGTCGGTGCGCAACTGACTACCTAACCAGTTCCCTCCCCATATTGAATTACGAGAGAATTATTCTTTCGTGCGAAGCGTGTCTCCTGGCCAGAAGGCCTGGCGGTGCCGGTCGCTCTCCGAGTCAAAATCACAGTCGATATCATTCAACTTGAAAAGCTCCCCATAGTCACGTACCTGTGTCCGTTGATTCAATAGGAGGAACATTCCGCCCTGGGCGGTTATTTTATTTTATTTTTTTTTTGTCTAGGAATCTTTCCGCCAAACGATGCTATGTATTACGAATTTTATCATTCGAAAAATTCAAACGTATAGCTGCGAACACGGTTCGCTTAAAAGATAAAAAAACAGTATGTTCTACTCAGTTCGGGATCACTACACACAGACAACGTATAGAAAACGAACACAAGATGTAAAGTTAGGTTTAATTTAATGTAATAAAGATATAGAGAAAGAGTAAGAAGGAAAAGATAAACAAAAAATAGTACAAAGAAAATATAAAAAATGTTATAAGAGAAATATTCAATGTTTGCTTATCTATCGAATCTGGGGCACCTCGGCGTTACCAAGCTTGTCTTGCTATATCAGTTACTACTGAAAAATGAGTTCAATCCTCATTGGATGCCCAATACTTTCGGCCTTGTGCCACATCTAAGCTACGCTTGGAAAATCTCTAGGGCACCTCGAGGCGGTGTACTGGTTAGCAAGCTTGTCTTGCTAGATTAGTTACTACTGAAAAGTAAGTTCGGTCCTCACTGGATGCTCCATGCTTTTGGCTTTGTGCCACATCTATAATTTTTTTGGAAAATAAATTTTTGGGCACATCGAGGCGGTGTAATGGTTAGCAAGCTTGTCTTGCTAGATTAGTTACTACTGAAAAGTAAGTTCGGTCCTCACTGGATGCTCCATGCTTTTGGCTTTGTGCCACATCTAAGCTACACTTGGAAAATCTCTAGGGCACCTCGAGGCGGTGTAATGGTTAGCAAGCTTGTCTTGCTAGATTAGTTACTACTGAAAAGTAAGTTCGGTCCTCACTAGATGCTCCATGCTTTTGGCCTTGTGCCACATCTAAGCTACGCTTGGAAAATCTTTGGGCACATCGAGGCGGTGTAATGGTTAGCAAGCTTGTCTCGCTAGAACAATTGGGACTGAGTAGTGAGTTCGATCCTTACTGGGTGCCCCATACTTTCAGCCTTGTGCCACATCTAAGCTACGCTTGGAAAATCACCACTGGGCACCTCGACGTGGTGTAATGGTTAGCAAGCTTGTCTCGCTAGAACAATTACGAGTGAGTTCGATCCTCACTGGGTGCCCCATACTTTCAGCCTTGTGTCACATCTAAGCTACGCTTGAAAAATCACTACTTATCCACGATTTTCTTGGTCATTATTTTTCTTTTATGAATGGATCTTGTTTTTCATATGTAATAGTATTTCCCTCATTCAACTTACTTTATTTGTTTAAATATCATCTTGAAAGCGTTTTGCTTTTATGCCCGGAAGATATAAGTTATTCTGGAGCTGGAGTTCCTGATTATCCCGGAAGATTTCAGCTTTCCGTCTCTGGAAGATCGGGAGACAAACTTATGTGAGAACGAAGCCCACGAATAAAGAAATAAACGTTTTCATGTCTTCTCGATGCAGCGGCTATATTCTTTCTGACCAGTTATTGTAGGGACGCGGCCAATCCTTAAATACTACATATGAAATTAACAATCGTTTAATACTACATATGAAATTATCAATTCAACCGTTGAATCAATTCAAAGGCGGTCAAAGCCGTATTTTTTTCAGAAATAAAAAGAAAGAATGAAAGAAAAATTTAATAATTTTAGGATGGGGATTTATATTTAATATCAATAAAGAGGATCACGTCACACATGTTATCCCTAAGCTGGATATGTATAGCTGGCCACTCGTATTCGGGGATAACCGTCGACTAGGGCGGTTAGACAATCCCTACTGCAGACGCTTTCTCAAGCGCATTTGTGTTTTTTCAACACCCACAGAGCCTACCTGTAGTTTATATTGCAAGTATGCTGAGCAGACCTTAGTTACAGTTTTTGGGAAAGAGCGTGTTATTTAGCGTGATCAACAATTTGAACAAGACTAGCATGGTCAAACCGTCGGCTACAGCTATCATAGCACAGCTATCGACGGCTCCCAAGGGTTTCGTCTACCCAAATTCACTCACAAGGCTTTCAATCACTTTCCAAAGGTGCCGCACACTGGGATCGACCCCTCCATTACGATAGGATCAGAAAGTCTTCTTCCTGGCAAATCGACCATGGTGAGATTCGAACCCGAGTCTAATGGCCAGAATGCAAACGTTCTAACCACTCGGCCACGTGCACATTCAACATGGACATACTATTAGTAGTTCAGTTCCATGTGTAGATTTCTTGGTCCAAAACGGCGCGAAGTCAACAGAGAAACGCAAGAATTCTGAAGTGTCGATACTCCTCCCACACTCAACCGGCTAAGACCACGCGCAGAGGGACGCTGAGCCAACGTGCGACATGTGTTCCTGTGACGTCATTTCTCCCGCTGTCTCTTAAAATCCAAGCTGCCACCACTCCCTCCAAAGAAAACCAATCAGAAAAAGAGATAGTCCCTTTTGTTTGAGGTAGTAGTGGAGACCAAGAACGCAACGCAAAGAACACGGCTGGAATTGGAACTCGATTCTCTCACCACCAGCATATCCAAGCTTTCACATGGTAATTCCAAGCGGTGCTGACCAGTTCTCGTCGAAGTTAAGCAACGTCGAGCCTGGTCAATACCTAGATGGTTAGCCGCTGTAAGCACAATTTCAACTGTATAATAATGAGACCTCACCGGCAATCTAGTACTACATTTAAAATCTTAGAATCTCGGTACCATAGAGGAATGTTCATTGGAACAGTTATCATGAAAGTATTTATAGAAAAAATCCAGAGAAGTTATGTTACGACGATGCGAAAATGACTGAAGCCGCAATACCAGGTCAGGACCAATAGCATTGATGGCTCTTCTTTAGATTTTATCAAGATTTCCTAAACATATAGACAGAAGATTGACATGAAATTTTTGAAAATCAAAGTTGACTGGAAGGCAAGTCCTCAGAACAGAGTTCCACAAGCATGAAGTACGAGAGAAGAAAACGTTAGCTTAAAAGTTATGCTTACGTCTAGATATTTCAACTGTAACTGATGAGACCTTGCCGCCAATCTAGTACAGCGTTTAAATTCATAAAATCTAGGTAACAAAAAAAGAAAGTTCATCAGAAAAATTACCATGATAATATTTATAGAAAAGGCGCAAGGAAGTTAATTTACGGCGATGGGGAAGTGACTGAAGATGAAATGCCAGGCCAGAGCCAATAATATTGTGGATTCTTCTTTGGATTTTATCTAGAGTGTCATAGCAGAAGCACTAGACCAGATGTGGCATCAATATTCAAAACAAGGACGAATGGTAAACTTATAAATATGTAAGATAGATTTTGAAGAAAACGACACAGTGAAACAAGTTTTTGAGTCCTAGATTCTGAAAAGAAAATTGTTTGACACGACACAGTGAAACAAGTTTCTTAGCCGCAGTCCTAGATTCTGAAGAGAAAAATTGTTTGACACGACTCAGTGAAACAAGTTTCTTAGCCGCAGTCCTAGATTCTGAAAAGAAAAATTGTTTGACACGACACAGTGAAACAAGTTTCTTAGCCGCAGCCCTAGATTCTGAAGAGAAAATTGTTTGATACGACACAGTGAAACAAGTTTCTTAGCCGAAGCCCTAGATTCTGAATAGAAAAATTGTTTGATACGTCACAGTGAAACATATTTCTTAGCCGTAGTCCTAGATTCTGAAGAGAAAAATTGTTTGACACGACACAGTGAAACAAGTTTCTTAACCGCAGCGCAAGATTCAGAAGAGAAAAATTGTTTGACACGACACAGTGAAACAAGTTTCTTAGCCGCAGTCCTAGATACTGATGAGAAAGATTGTTTGACACGACACAGTGAAACAAGTTTCTTAGCCGCAGTCCTAGATTCTGAAGAGAAATATTGTTTGACACGACACAGTGAAACAAGTTTCTTAGCCGCAGTCCTAGATTCTGAAGAGAAATATTGTTTGACACGACACAGTGAAACAAGTTTCTTAGCCGCAGTCCTAGATTCTGAAGTGAAATATTGTTTGACACGACACAGTGAAACAAGTTTCTTAGCCGCAGTCCTAGATTCTGAAGAGAAAAATAGTTTGACACGACACAGTGAAACAAGTTTCTTAGCCGTATTCCTAGCAACTGATTCAATATAACCTTTCCACTTTATGTCAGTGAAAAACGTTAGCTCGGGGAAAGACAGAATATTAAGAAAGAGCTTTTCCTTGGAAAATATTTATTTTTTGCATAATGGAAATGATCTAATGGAATAACCTGTCACCGACATGAGTGAATACACTATAGGTAGTAACTGCCTATAGGTATCTGTAAGTCAACGGACTACAGAGACTAACTGGGATCTGTCCCAGCTGTGCTGTCGAACTCCCTGCCTTCGGGCAGAGGGGAACCCGGACGAGGCTATGCCGAAGGGCAGAGTCTCGTTCGGGGAGGTAGACCAACCCGATCCCGTTTATATGGGTTCTACGCGGAATTTTTGGCCGAGCCTAAAGGCTCGGATGACCCACGTTAAACTCGTCCTTGTGCCACATTTACCTTTGTGAGGTGGGGAATAGTAACTATTGACTAACTGCGATCTATTGAGTACGACTCAGACTTACATGAGAACTACCGACCGTCCAATAGTAGCACTCACTAATGGATTGATTTGCAACGACCTTGGGCATAACTGTTACCTTTATTCTTATTGTACTTCTTGTTTACAATAAACCTTTACTTACTTTATCCACCGTGTTTTTCTAGTATATATTCCTATTAGCACGGAATATAACAGAAAGTATGTTCAGTCAGTCAGTTAATTTTGTGCCATGCGTGATCATGTATCTTTCGATACATGACTGACGGAGCAGATTTTTTTCCCGAAGTAGGTTGCCATTTCTTTCTACGGTAGACCAGTTGCATCCAAGGCTATAGAACCCTGTTTGTTCTGCTATTTACCCATAGCTGTGGGGAGAAGAAGAGAATTGCTACTTTTCCTAAGGATATTAGCACGTAAGTGAATGTAATAGATCTGACTGGAATTCGAACTCTGCTCTCCAATTCCTTAAACCGAGCCGCTATCCATTACTCCACATTTACTGTTATTCTGAAGTAAAACACTTCCTATCTTGTCTTGAAAATAGGTACATTTTTTAGTGAACACTGTTTTTAAAAAAAGACGTTTTAGGAACCATTTGAAGACACCTGATAAAATAGTAATAAAACTAATAATAGAATGTTAAGAATTTTGAACGACCTTTTTGAGAGAGACTGGAAGTTAAATAATTTGAGTTAAGTCTTAGAGCGTATACAGACACGGATTGATTAATATTGTTTCTACGGCTCATATCAACTTTTTGCAGTTCATTTGCAGTCATCGACGAAATTATTTGTACACCCATCAATTTTAAATATTTTTATCCATTTCTCAGAATCTTATGCACGTATGATGCCAGGGTTTTTTTTATATGTTAATAAGCACAGAAAAAGGAATATAAAACTCAATTTTCAGAACAATAGGTTAAATACAACAAATTTAAGAAACGAATTATGCCAAATAGGAAAAGAAAAAAATCTTCGTGCAGTAGAAAATATCGTTTTAAATTGATTGATTCTTGTATGTATGAGTAACTTGTATTTTATCAGTGAAGCCTTCTAGACTATTTATTCAGTAGAATATTTGTGATAATTCCAGCAAAGAAAATCACGTGGGGGGATAGAGTGTCATCATTGTTATTCTTACGTCAACAACTCGAAGGAGAAGACAATGGAGCTTAGCGTTGACTTTAGACAGAGAATTATTAACTTCAACAAGTCGGAAAATAGTTACAGCGCTATTTCAAACCAGTTAGCTATCCCTAGATCTACGCTACAGTCCGTTATAAAGAAGTTAAAACAATTTGGCACGAGGGAGAATTTGCCTGGGCATGGAAATAAAGCCAAATTCTCATCGAGAACTGCCCCAAAATTGTGACTCGAGTTTAATATGAACCCAAGAGTTGTTTTGAAAGACATCGCCAAAAGTTTGGATATGATGGGTACTCGCACAATACAACGTTATTTAAATAGAAATGGGTTGTATGGAAACTAACCCCTCTTCACAAACCATGTCATATTGTTGCTCGGTTTAATTTTATCAAAACATTATTGGACAAAGAAAATTGCTTTTGGGAACAACTACTATGGAGTGATGAAACAAAAATTGAGCTCTTTGGACATAATGATGTAGAGAATATTTGGCACAAGAAAGGTGAGGCTTTCCTCCCAAAGAACGCAGTGGCAACATTAAAACATGGAGGCTACTCGATGATGTTTTGGGGTTGTTTTAACTCAATGGGGATTGGACAATTAATTGCAATAAGAAGAATAATGAAATCTGCAGACTATATCAAAATTCTGAATGTAAATCGTTAGCACAAAATCTTCATCTAGGTCGGCGATTTACTTTCTAGTAAGATAATGATCCCAAACATACGTCTAAATCAGTGACAGCGTAGCTTCAGAAAAAGAAAATTACACTTCTGCCATGGCCTTGAATGAGTCCAGACTTGAAAGTTTGAATAAATCGTCGGTCACCAAAAAACCTTCAGGAATTTGAACGTGTAACTGTTGAAGAATAGAAGAAAATCCCAGAAAAGACTTCATCAAATTTCATCAAAACGTTAGAAAAAGATTGCAGCAAGTTATAAAGATGAGAGGCCATAATGTTGACTATTAATATTGGGAAAATTGTTCAATTTTCTCTATTTTTCATACTGTAAGAATAATTTGGTCATTTCCTTATTTATATAATTCGCCTGTCAAATTTGTTGTATTTAACCTATGGTTGTGAAATTTGAGTTTTATATTTCTTTTGCTGTGCTTATTAACATATAAACATCCTGGCGACATACGGGTATTAGATTCAGAGAAACGGATAAAAATATTCATAATGGATGGGTGAACGAATAATTTCGTTGTTGACTGTAAATCTAGAAAATACTTTTATAGACTGCAATCATTTCTTGGGGGTAATAATGATTTACAAGTCGTACGAATTAGCCGGTAGCTGGAAGGCAAAGCGGTAGATTTAAATATTTCCTAAGAGTATTTGTGCTTAATCAAATACAACGAACCCGACTGGAGTTCGCTTTCCCATTTCTAATTTCAAGCCGTTATCGATTTCACCACCAGAATATACAAGCTTACAACATGCAAGCTTACAACACACGGTATTTTCAAGTGTTCACCCATCTAAGTACTGACCAAACTCGACGTTACTTAACTTCCGTGATCGTTCGAAAATCGGTGATTAAATGTGATTGGATCGCAAGCCATATTCAGAGATTGAGATATGGAGAAAAAATCAGTCAACCAATCGAGAATTAACCTTAGCTGCACATGAACCAATTCAAAGACGTTTAATCAATTATGGACATTTTTAGAGGAATTTTACGCTGTTTGTTTAATGAGAGAGAACGATTAAGCGGTGCGTTCGGGACATTCTTTTTTAAATGAAAATTGTATTTTAACTTTTATCATTAATAAGGCAAGCCTTGAAGACCTTCTGAGCTGGTAATCATAAAGTACGTTTTTTTGGTTTTGGCGAAGATGACAACAAGAAGCGAAAATTTATAATAGAAGTCTAACGGCTACATCACGTTAAAACACCGGTTCCAGTAAGACCACAAAAGTTAAGCAACGTAGAGCCTAGTCAGTTTCTAGTAGGTTGACTACATGAGAATAGCAGCTTCTGTAAGCTTGTATATGCTTTATGACCACGTCAAGTTGAAACGCCGGTTCCAGTAAGACGACAGAAGTTAAGCACCGTAAAGCCTGGTCAGTTTCTAGTGGGGTGACTGCTTCAGAAGAGCAGCTGCTGTAAGCTGGGATATGATTTACGGCCACATCACGTTGAAACACCGGTTCCAGTACGGCCACAGAAGTTAAGAACCGTATAACCTGGTCAGTTTCTAGTGGGGTGACTGCTTCAGAATACCAGCTGCTAAGCTTGGACATGCTTTACGGCAACATCACGTTGAAACAGCGGTTCCAGTAAGACCACAGAAGTTAAGAATATTATACACTGATCAGTTTCTAGTGGGGTGACTGCTTGAGAATACCAGCTGCTGTAAGCTTGTATATACTTTACGGCCAAATCACGTTGAAACACCGGTTCCATTAAGACCACAGAAGTTAAGAACCTCATAGCCTAGTCAGTTTCTAGTGGGGTGACTGCTTGAGAATACCAGCTGCTTAAAGCTTGGATATGCTTTACGGCAGAATCACGTTGAAGCACCGATTCCAGTTCGGCCACAGATGTTAAGAAACGTAGAGGGTGGTCAGTTTCTAGTGGAGTGACTGCTTGAGAATACCAGCTGCTGTAAGCTGGGATATGTTTTACGGACAAATCACGTTGAAACCCCGGTTCCAATAAGACTACAGAAGTTAAGAACCTTATAGCCTGGTCAGTTTCTGGTGGGGTGACTGCTTGTGAATACCAACTGCTGTAAGCTTGGAGATGTTTTACGGCCACATCACGTTGAAACACCGGTTCCAGTATGATCACAGAAGTTGAGCAACGTATAGCCTGATCAGTTTCTAGTGGAGTAACTCCTTCAGAATACCAGCTGCTGTAAGCTTGGATATGCTTTACGGTCACATCATGTTGAAACACCTGTGCCAGTCCGGCCACAGAGGTTAAGCACCGTATAGCCTGGCCAGTTTTTAGTGGGGTGACTGATTGCAAATACCAGCTGCTGTAAGCTTGTATATACTTTACGGCCACATCACGTTGAAACACCGGTTCCAGTAAGACCACAGAAGTTAAGCACCGTATAGTCTGGCCAGTTTCTAGTGGGGTGACTGCTTGAGATTACCAGCTGCTGTAAGCTGGGATATGCTTTACGGCCACATCACGTTGAAACACCAGCTCCAGTACGACCACAGAAGTTAAGCAACATAAAGCCATGTCAGTTTCTAGTGGGGTGACTGCTTGAGAACACCAGCTGCTCTAAGCTTGGATGTGCTTTACGGCCTCATCACGTTGAAACACCGGTTCCAGTACGACCGCAGAAGTTAAGAACCCTATAGCCTGGCCAGTTTCTAGTGGGGTGACTGCTTGAGAATACCAGCTGCTGTAAGCTTGTATATGCTTTACGGCCACATCACGTTGAACACCAGTTCCCGGATGAACACCGAATTTAAAAAAAAATTACATACGTGCCTGTTATGTACCTACACCCTGACTGAAGTTATTAAGTAAATCATATAAACTTCAGTAATACAAATTTGTTTTGAAAATATTTGTCAATTTTGAAACAATCAAATTAGATGTGAAACCAAAGCCTAAGTTAAAATTTTAGGTAGTATCAATTTGTTTAATTGAAGTTATAGGCAAAACCAAATAATCACATTTTACTTCAATATGAAGTAGCCAAATAATAATAAAAAAATCAACCCCTATAATACTACAAATAACAAACACATATAAGTTTTTGAATCTTTTACATTTTGATATAGTGACCCTTCTTCTCAATAACAGCCAGTAATCTAGCATCCATTGATTTTGTTTATTTTTTTACTTCAGAAGTTTCAATTTCCAACATGTTAGTTTTAATTGCTTCACGTAGTTCTGCTTTTCTGTTATATTGTTTGCCACCTTCATATAATTTCATCTTCAAAATTGACCATAGATTTTCGATCGGATTCAGATCAGGACTTGATGGTGGCCATTTCATTATCTTCCCTTCTGTAAATATTAGCCAGTTATGCGATACACGCTTAGGCAATCGTGTATCTTTCGATACAACTGACGAGGCCGTAAGCTGATGTGTCTTTCTAGACCAGTTGCCATCCAAAGCTATAGAACACGTTCCGTCCTGCTATTTACCCATAGCTGGCGGGGGGAAGAGGATTCATACCTTTCCCAAGGGTATTAGTACGTAAATGAATGTAATGGATTCGACTCGGTTCTCCGATTCCTCAATCCGAGCCGAAATCTATTATTCCACCATGCCTCCACATTTAAATATAATGGCTATTATTCTCTCATAACAGTCAATACTTTATTATCCATTGATTTTGTTACATTTTTTTTCCTTCAGTTGGTTCAGTTTCCGACATGGTAGTTTTAATTGCTTCCTAGAGGTCTACTTTGCTGTTATATTGTTTGCCACCTTCATATAATTTCATCTTCACAATTGACTATAGATTTTCGATCGAATTCAGAGCAGCACTTGATGGTGGCTATTCTATTATCTACTTTCCTGTAAATCTATTATGCTCAAAGAATTCACGGGTAAGCTTAAATACATGAAAAGGAACACTGTTTGCATAAATACCCACTTCACTTTGAAACTACGAGTCAGGGACTTGTACGATACTAAGAAAATCTTGTTCATATAATCAAAATAGTTATCATTGTTCAGCTTAACAAATTCATCGACTTTGAATGGTCCAATAATGGTTTGGTCGACAATTCCAGCTCATATTATAACATTAGTATCTGTTAGTTTTTTTGTTTTTTTTTTTTAACCACTGGCACGTCTAAATTAGATCAAATTCGACTTTTCGCCCACCCATCAGGTCATCAAATGTCACTGGAGATTCGTCTGTGAAAATTACTTTAGTAAAGACATATTTCATGTATTTTTGGCCCAATTTTGGCGTTTTAAAATATTTGCTTTAGGAATTTACCTAGGAGATCTTTTTACAGATCCAAATTCACAAAGTATTCTACACCATTTGTCATACTTGACCACTCTAATTCTAGCCTTTTCAGAGATCGGAGCGCTGGTCAAAAGTGGTAGTTTTGCTATAACTCGCTTTAGTTTACGTTCATCTTCGAGAAAGCAAGTTTTTAAAGCATTTTCTTTCGCTTCGAGTTTTCAACTGATATTTTCAACAACCTTCTTTATAGTTCGATCACCTCTCTTGATATCTCCAAGGTGGAAACTCCCTCACTCAATAACTTTGTTATTTTATGTTTTTCAGCAGTTCTTAGACCGTTCCCTTTACATATGTTTCAACATATATTATGGAAAAAAAGAATTTTTTTTTTTTTTTAATTCCAAAGTCTTCAGATAATATTAGATTAATCTACATATTAACTTCAGTCAGTCCATTTTCGTAAATTCCAAATACCTCAAAAACTAACCATTAACAATGGCAGAGAATTTTGTTTAATATACATTTCCAAGGGTGGAAATGGGGGAGATTAAATTTGACAAATACTGTTTCAGAACATTTTGAGTTATTGACGCTTAGTCGATTTGCATAACTTCAGACGGGCTGTAGATGGCTGATCGCTTGGGAATACCAGCTGAAGATTTGGTATGCGGGTAGTACGCGTTTCAACCATATCGCGTTGAATTACCGGTTCCTGAATGACCATCGAGTTAAAACAAAAAAAAATCGAGCCTGGTCATTAAATAGATAGAGGACTGACCGCTTGGGAATACCAGCTGAAGCTTTGATGTGCTGGTAGTATGCCTTACAACCACATTACCTTGAAATGACGGTGCCTGAAAGACCATCGAATTAAAACAAAAAACATCGAGCCTGGTCATTACCTAGATAGATGACCGCTTGGGAATACCCGCAGAAGCTTTGATGGGCGAGTAATACGTTGAATTACCGATTCCTGAATGACCATCGAATTAAAACGAATAACATCCAGCCTTGTCATTACCTAGATAGATGACCGCTTGTTAATAACAGCTGAAGATTTGATGTGTGGGTATTACGCCTTACGAGCACATCACGTTTAAATACTGGTTCCTGAAAGACCATCGATTTAAGACAAATACATCGAGCCTGGTCATTACCTAGATAGATGACCTCTTGGGAATACCAGCTGAAGTTTTGATGTTCGAGTAGTACGCCTTACGTCCACATCACGTTGAATTACTGGTTCAAGAATGACCATTGAATTAAAACAAAAAATATCGAGCCATATCATTACCTGGATAGATGACCGCTTGGGAATACCAGCTGAAGTTTTGATGTGCGGGTAGTACGCCTTACGACCACATTACGTTCAACTACCGGTTCCTACATGACCATCGAATGAAAACTAAAAACATCGAGCCTGGTCATTAGCTAGATGGAAGCCGGCTTGGGAATACAAGCTGAAGTTTTGATGTGCAGGTAGTACGCCTTACAACAACTTCACGTTGAATTACCGATTCCTGAATGACCATCGAATTACAACAAAAAATATCAAGTCTCGTCATTACGTAGATAGATGACCGCTTGGGAATACCAGCTGAAGATTTGATGAGCGGGTAGTACGCCTGACGAGCACATCACGTTAAAATACAGGTTCCTGAATGACCATCGAATTAAAGCAAAAACATCGATCCTGGTCATTACCTAGATAGATGACCGCTTGGGAATACCAGCTGCAGTAATCTCGCCTGTGCAGTTAGTATGGAAATAAAGAAAAGTACACTTATTCTTATAATTCGGAGGAAAAAATTTCTTGGGCACGTGATGAGAAAAGAGATCTTGGAGAATTTAACACTCACAAGGTCCATTGAAATCAAGTGAGATAAAGAAAAATCGTGAAGAACCTATATAACGAGCTTGTGTAAATATTTGGCCGGACGGGGATTAGGAGTGATACCAAAAAAACAAACATTGCTAAGAGCTACATAAGACTGGAAGTTATGGAGAACTGTGATTGCTCACGTCCTGAAGGGACACGAAACATGGAAGAAGAAGATGAGGAGGAATATTTCAAATTTACTGTATCATTTCATCGATTAATTTTGTACTCAGTATCTGTAGAATATTGGTTAGCTTGAAAGTGGTCTGCCAAACAACTAGACTGGTGTAGTCTCTTCCAGTTGAGTATTTTCACTGAGTGATTTGATGGAGAGATATATTGGTGAATTGTGTCCACTCATGCAAATCTGTTGGGCTGGTCCATTCTAATAAAGTAGACTAACCCACCCGCTGTATTAAGTACTATCCTATAAATGAGGTAGAAATGAGGTAGCCTGCCTTTAGAGGGATACAACTAGGCAGCCATGTTAGAAAGTAGGTCATTTGAATAAATATTTATGATGCGAGTTTCTTTAACAACTGCTTGTTCATGTCATTTAAATCAGCTGGATTTGAATGAAGAAATGTTATCTATGCACGTTTGATTTCAGTAGGAAAACTCATCGAAAGAGACTCACATTAGACATAAATAAAAATTACACACAATTGAAGGAACCCGAAAAATAATAAGCAAAGAAATACCGTTGATTTGTAATCAAATTTGGATATAGAGAGATGGAAAGTACTTGGGAAATAAAAGTAATTTTCTCTGTTGCAGTACACTTCTTGCCTCATTTGACTGTAATATACGGAAAAATATTCGTGAATATGAAAGGATTATGATAAAAATAAGCAGACTTAATGTTCATCAATTCTTTAATCAGAGATGCCTAAAAGAGAATTTTCTGCCTATTTACACAAATATATATATATATATATATATATATGTATGTATACATAATATATTTTCTGTTTATACGTTATGTTTATACATACAATTTATATAAGTAAATGTTCTGTCTTTAATTAAACATTATTAATTACATTTACAGGGCTCAATGTTGGAGAAATTTCGTAGAAAATATTCTTCGAAGATTGTGCGTTTATAAACAGTAATTCTGACTTTGCTAACCAGATTCCTTTCTGTAGCTAAATGGTATAGCACGTCAGATCAAATGACGGGTTCCGTATAGGAATGCAGGTTCGATTCCTGTCGGAGAAAGCATATTTTCTACGAAAATTAATACTGTTTAATTAAAACAGAGTATTTATTTTAATAAATTATATCTATAAAAATAACGTTTAAACAGAATATATATATATATATATATATATATATATATATAACTGACAAGTTCTGTCGATTCAATTTTTCCTTTTTTTTTAATCGCTAGTTCAGCCACAGTAAATTTACGTCCAATTTCTGATTACATTTCACCATTTTTGACGGATTTTCTGTTATCAGAATGTGCGATATTTAAAAACAAAGGTGATAAAAAGGAAAAGAAAGATAGGTATATTGCAAAAATATACTATATATTTAGGTATATTGCAAAAAATTATTTCAGAAACCTCGTTCTAAAAATTTTGAAACTACCAGCGTCTATCGTTCATGCGTATGTGTAGTCACAATAACGTCAACAAACCAATCTGATGAAGTCCTAATGGATGAAACGCGTCAGAAATATTTGTTTTCATTTTGTCTTGCAATTTCCTCAATACTCTTCTTCATATATAAAAATATACATTGTTTTTTCTTATATATATATATATATATATATATATATATATATATTTAAATACACACCCACACATACACAGACACATACACACACATATATAATATATATATATATATATATATATATATATATATATATATAATCGACTCTCCCGTCGAGTTCGACGTATGAGGGGTCAGGCCGATAAGTTTCAGGAAACCGACATCCGACATCGGCACATGAGATTTGATTATAGTGGTGAAGGCCTCGTGCAGGACCATCCACACTTTTTGAGGGACGAATACAGAAACCTGGTGCACTGAATGCCACAAGGTTCCAAACGACCCTCCGCAGGTTTTGAATTCAGAGTTGTCCTTCTCCTAGACCAGTTGCCATCCAAGGCTATAGAACCCAGTCTGTCCTGCTATTTTACCCATAGCTGAGGGAGATGAAGAGGATTCATACCTTTCCCAAGGGTATATTAGCACGTAATAAATATATATATATATATATATAATATATATATATATATATATATATATATATATATATATATATATATATATATGGCCTAGACAAATTTGCATATATATATATATATATATATATATATATATATATATATCAAATTTTGATCCATCCAAAACGGACAAGATTTGGCAAATTAATTGCAAATAACGATCCATGAACAAGATTTGGCAAATTATACATAAATAACGATCCATGAAATACATAGGTGTGGTTTTTAGGGAAATAAAAGATCTTATTTCATAAAGCAAGACACTCAATACATTGCTCAATCATTGACATGGGTCAGAATAAAAGACATAAATATTAGGTTGAGTCATAAATAGTTTCCGTTTATCTACATGAATGAATTCGACATTCAATTTTCATGCAAAATATTCATTAGAGTTATAAATAATTTTCTTTTTTGTTTATAGACTTAAATAATATCTGCCGTAAGTAAAAATGAAAATCTATAGGTACAGTCATAAATAATTTCCCTTTTTATTTATTTACATAAATTAATTCAACTTTCAATTGGAATGCAACATATTAGGTTGATTTATAAATAATTTCCCTTCTCGTCTAGTAACTTGAATAAATTTTACTAGCAATTTGAATGTAAAAATATTAGGTTGAGCCATATATAATTTCCGTTTGTGTTTATGAATTAAATAAATGCAACTTCCAATTTAAATGTAGCATATTAGCTTGAGTCATAGATAATTTACATTTCTGTTTATCAACTTAAATAAATTCTACTGCAAATATGAGTGCAGAAATAGTAAGTTTAGTCTTATATAATTTAGGTTTTGTCTATCATCTTAAATAAATGCTTGAAGGTTGAATCATAAATAATTTCCATTTTGATCAATCAACAGGGTGGTCTGAAAGTATTGTCACTCTCTACTTCTTTTTTTTTCACCCCAAGCAAGGCGGGATGCCACTAGTATGCAGGGCGTTACAGAGTGGGGGCGAGAGTAAAGAGGTGTGATGCAGGAAAGGATGAAGAGAAGGGCAGGAGATAGTTCAGAGCATCTGGAGATGTCGATTGACATTACATTTGAATAGTTGGAGATTATAGCTATCAGGGAAACAAACAATAGGAAGGGAATTCTACAGACGGGAGGTGCGAGACATGAAGCTATTGGAGTAGAAGAGACGGACACATTTAACCCTTTCGACAGTGAAAGGGTGGGACCGTGATGCCAGCCTAGTAGCAAGCTTAAATTCATGCAGTCTGGGAACTAGCGATAGTATCTCGTTGGAGCAGTTACTGTGAAATTATTTGTAGTAAAGACAGAGGGAGGCGACGGCACGTCTGTGAGAGAGAGACTGAAGACAAGATGCCAGATCAGGACCAAACACATTGCTTATCTGTCTCTGGATCTTGTCGAGGACCTTAAAGCGAACAGCGGGGGCACCAGACCATATATGGCAGCAGTATTCCATGCAAAGGCGAATGGTTGATTTGTAGATTTGAACGGGGAGAAAAACTTTTTGGCGCGACACAGGGTACTAACTTTCCTTGTGGTCGATGAAGCTATTGATTCAATGTAATTGTTCTATCTCGGGTCAGCGGACAGCGTGAGACCAATCAGTCACAAAGAGGTGCTCTCGCAGAGTTGAGCATCAGACATTCTAATGGGCGGCAGGGAGGGTCCCCAGTGGTGAGTAATGGAAAGCAATTTTTTTTTTAGAGGCATTAAAGTTAACCAGCCAATTCGTGACTCAGTCTACAACTGGTTGAAGGTCCTAAAAGTAATGCGAACAATAGAATAATAATAGATTAATCGAAAGCACATGTACTGGATTCAATTTAATCACTTTCATTGACATCTAAAAGGTCTGTATGAACGCCATCATTATTGTGTCAGCCATCTGAAATAGAAAATTATATTATATAGGCGGTGACAAGACTTTCGGACCACCCTGTACATGAATGAAATGAGTCATAAGTAATTTTCGTTTTGTTTATTTACATAAATAAATTCTTCTGCCAGTTTGAATGCAAAATATTAGGTTGAATTATAACTAATTCCCGTCGTTGGTTATAAACTTAAATAAATGCTACTGCCAATTTGAATGGAAAAAATATTAGTTTCACTCATAAATAATTTCCGTTTTTGTTTATCGACTTTATTCTTAAATAAATAAGTTATAATCGTATTTTATTCAACTATATATTCACAATTATTTGCAATGACTTGTTGGCACCTGACAGATAGCACGTCGATACCTTTTAAGTAAAATTCCGCAGATTTTGGCGTGAGAAAAAAGATTTCGACGAATTCTTAACTCATCAGAGAATATTTTCTTGCAGCGATCGAAAAAGACAATAATTGGTTGTTGGAAGGTAAGGTGAATATAACGGGTAGACGTAGAGCAGAACGACTGAGTTCCAGAATATAGAAAATGTGTTATTCTTTCTGTATGTGGATTTGCGAAGAATTTTTTTTTCTTTTCATCCACTGTTTACGCTGCCAAACTAAATTTATAAAATATTAATTCTAAATAACTGCCACGTAGGATTAGTAATTACGATGATACGTTCTTTACTACGACTGGTTCTCAAAAATGGAAATTATGCATGATTTAGCCTAAAAGGAAAGATAAACGCATGATGTTAGAATTTCTGAGATTCCGCAGAAACATCGAGATAATGTTTGACCGAAATAATCTTTAACTAATAATTAGCGTCGTTTTTTTGTTGTTTATATTTGCATTTAAAGTAGGAAAGCACTCTACTTTTAAGACTTGATTGGAATCAATTTAAAAATTTGCGTAATTAAAGATTTTTTTTTTCTTCTTTAATTGTTCGTGTCGCAAATGAGTATTTTCATATGAACAAAAAAGAAGAAAAAATAAGGAAAACTTCGGCTTTTGTCCTGTACATTGTAATTAGAGGGATAATTAAGTTCTCTGGAGACGTAAACATCTTTTGTTAGTATTTGAATCTGTCAGATTTTCCTCGGTGGTTTCTTGTGAATTTATCCGTTTATTTCGAAATTGCTAACATAAAAAAAATTACCAATTATTATATTTACAGTTGTAGACTTTTAAATAACAAACATAAGCGAATATTGACTTCTGTTTTTGTTTCGTTTTGACTTAACCTACATATAGAACGCTTTAATGATCATCGCCAATGTGTTGTTCTTCTTTTGTGCTGTGTCAGAACAGGACTTTGGCGATCATAGCTCTCCACAATTTCTTCTCTTTTGTAGCTCTAAATAGATTTTCTCTACTTGTTATCTCTCCTAAACCTTTATCCGCCACCCTTTTACTCCAGCTCGCTAGGTAGTTAATACGTAATCTTCCCTTGCCTTACTTACCTTGGATCTGTCCTGTGAGTGTCAAAATTTCCAAGCCCTCTTTCTTCATGATGTTCCCTAGAAATTGAAATTATTGCTTACGGCTGTTAAGCATAAATGTTCTTTTGGTTTCGATTTTCTATTTAAAAAAATTCGTCGTTGCTCAAATGTTCGGTTTGGTTTGGTTTGGTTTGGTTTGGTTTGGTTCGGTTTGGTTTGGTTTGGTTTATGGCATATCAACCTGAATGAGTTATTTAATGCCGACAAAATTTTTATTGCTGGTAATTGTTATGGGAACTTACCCATTATAATAATAATGGACTATTCCTGACATTATAATACTGCGCCTCTCAAGAGGTATGATGGAGATTGTAAGACGAGGAGAGATAATTGAGAGCATATTGTAAGGACATTGGAATAGTGATACTTGTCGAGACAACATAGTTCACTCTAACCAAATCTGATAGTCATTACTAATACTTCTATTTCTTTGTATTATATTTCTTTTGTAATATATCTTTGTATTCCATACCTGTGTTCGTGTTATTCTTTCATTGGTTCTAACCTTGGACCATCACCGTGCTACAAGGAACTTGGACCATAACAGTATTATTTTTACCAAAATAGTATTGCTGGTAATTTTTTTCTTTTCAAAATGTATTGCTGCTAATTTTTTTTCCAAAAGTGTATTACTGGTAATATTTTTTTTCCAAAAATGTATTGCTGGTAATATTTTTTTCCAAAACTGTATTGCTGGTAATATTTTTCCGAATAAGTATTGCTGATAATAATGTATTGCTGGTAATAATTTTTTCTCCAAAATTTCATTGCTGGTAATATTTTTTTTATAAATATGTATTGCTGGTACTTAAACCTATTTTTACACTTTCATAGTGTTTTGAACTCAGTTTGGGGGTTAACTATTTGCCCATAGCTGGAACCCTAACAGGTGCTACCACCCCGGTTTAGGGTGGACCTGGGAATACCAGCAATTAAAAGGTGGTTCCACGCTCCTCAAAACCTCCTGATCAAAGGCCTTGCTCTAGGATGTAGTTTATCTTTTTACTCAGCACGCCTCATTTGTCGTTTCAGAATTATTCTGATCTCGTCATTATGAATCTTTCTTCTTGAGTCTAACTGTAGCTTTTGTCAAATCAAATTGAAGTTTTCTTTCCGTTGAGCGTCGGCAGTGTAATGAATAACGGCTCGTAATGAGAAATCGTAGAGCCGAGTTCGAATTCCACTCATGGTCGTTACGCGTGAAAGACATGAATCTATATTTGTTTTTGGTTTTTTTAACTTCTCCTACCAATGGGCAAACAGCAGATTGGAATGGGTCCTATAGCCTTGTTTGGCAACCAGACTGGAAGAAGAAACAATCTGAATTCAAACCAACCTTTAATTTTTACTTTTAAGAAATTATTCTGCAAACAGACAAATCACCTGTGAACGCACGTGCACACACACGCACGGATAGATAGATAGATAGATAGATAGATAGATAGATAGATAGATAGTAAGACAGACAGACTGTAACAGGGTGAGAAGTAAATATGAAGAAAGATGGATTGATAGATAGACAGACAGACTCACGCTGTAACAGAGAATGAAGGAGATTTAGATAAAGTCACTTAGATAGATAGATAGATAGATCTACAGAATGACATAGATAGATTGATAGCTAGATGTACAGAATGACATAGATAGATAGATAGATATACAGAATGACATAGATAAATAGATAGATCGATATGAACAGATTAAGTTAGATAGATTAGAAGAAAGCAATAGATAGATATAGAGATAGATAGATAGGCAGAATGACATAGATTAGCAGAAAGCAATAGATAGATAGATAGATATGAACAGATTAAGATAGATAGATAGATAGATAGATAGATGTACAGAATGACAGAGAGTTGAGAAGGAAACTAGATAGATAGATAGATAGATAGATTGGCAGAAGAATGCCATCTCTTTAATTTGGCCTTGCGCGTCTGTGAGCACGTGAATGACTCAAATGACCTGTCTCACTTCCTTCGTATTTGACAAGACTAAAGACTTCTGTATGATCCTGTCCATGTGGACTGATATGCGATTCTTTCAGACCTGCTGTTCATGGCACATACTTTGGCACATACTTTACTAATGTAATATTCCTGTATGTCGTTGTACAAGGCTGTCAATGTTACCTGCTTGTCATTACTTACTGCAATGAATTCTTAAATGACGAGCAAGTCTTGGTTTGGAGAAATAGATTCCACGACAGTTGTTGCATGCATTGCCAGACCGAAAAATTATCTGGGATTGAGTTCGTGTAAAGCATTCAGAGAACTGGTTTTAATGCTGTACGATCAATTCTTGCTTCTGCGAACGCCACACAACGTTCCTTTACCATTTCTCTCCATACAGATCGATTTTCTGTCAAATTTTTCCCTTGTACTTTCAATCTCATCTGAGACCATCTTCAAGGGGTTAAGATATCTGTGAACGTGAAAACAGTAACTACGTAAATACAAGTACTTTGGAAAATAAAATTTATTTGAAAGAATATTTTGGTATTTTTCTTGATCAATTTTCTACAGCCACCATGAAATTAATTCGTGGACATGAAAGGATTAAAACTAAAATAAATAGACATAATACGCCTAAATTATTTCACTAAACCTTCTTGAATGAAAATATGTTGCACATATATATATATATATATATATATATATATATATTGTTGTAGCATACCTACGGACGATAATGTGTATATCCCCATTCACATGAATACAGTAGTAAATACTGTATGTTGGTGTACATTTGGAGATTCATTGTGGAATTGACTTGACTCACTTCTAGCAGTTTTTTCTACGCGCCACTGGCGAATCTTATATGTGTTGTTCTTGTCCTAAGTATTATCCTTCATTACCAACCTTCGTGTGATTATTCTATTTAGTAATATATATATATATATATATATATATATATATCAGGTATACATTAAATTCTTTAATCTTCTAAATACAAACCATTCTTTCGATTTAAAAACCCGTCAAAATGGATAACATGTATTCATGTTAAACCATCCAAGTAAATTATTGTATCAAATATGGGTATTTTCTAAGCATATCTTAGATCGAACTCACTACTCAGTTGTAATTGTTCTAGCGAGACGAGCTTGTTAACCATTACACCACGCCGAAGTACCCAAAATGATTTCCTAAGCGTAGCTTAGATGTGACACAAGACCGAAGGTGTGGAACAGACAGTGAGGATCGATTTCACTACTTTGTTGTAATTGATCCGACGTGACAAGCTTGTTAACCATTACACCACGTCGAAGTGGCCCTTATTTCGCCATCAAGTCCTGAACTGAATCCGATCGAAAATCTATGGTCAATTGGGAAAAGGAAATTATATGAAGGTGGAAAACAATATTACAAAAGCAGATCTATAAGAAGCAATTAAAACTACCATGTTGGAAACTAAACCAACTGAAGGAAAAAAATGTAACAAAATCATAATAATATCAATTACATATATATATATATATATATATATATATATATATATATATATATATATATATGTAACAAAATCAATGGATAATAGATTACTGACTGTTATGGGAGAATAACAGCCACTATATTTAAATGTGGAAGCACGGTAGAATAATGGATTTCGGCTCGAACTGAGGAATCGGAGAACCGAATCAAATCCATTGTATTCACTTACGTACTAATACCCTTGGGAAAGGAATGAATCCTCATCTCCCCCTCAGCTATGGGTAAATAACAGGACAGACCGGGTTCTATAGCCTTGGATGGCAACTGGTCTAGAAATACATATCAGCTTAATGCCTCATCAGTTATGTATCGAAAGATACATGATTGCCTAAGCGTGTATCACATAACTGGCTGATATTAAAATGAAGGAAAGGATATAAAGTGTAAAGGATTCAAAGGATTTGTTTTTTACATTATTCGGACCTCCTCATCTTTATCGCCATATTTATGACAACGTTTCGGCCTTTGTACGCTTTGGCCTTCTTCAGGTGGTTGGAATGTCGAACTGAACCCTTTATTTCGCTTACTGGGGTAGACTGTTCTAGTTCCACGTGCCATGTCTAATAGATGCCAGTTATCAGTTATCGCCTGTTAATTCCCCTCTCCAAGTTCTCCACCGCCTTAACCAGGTATTGAACTCACAATCTTTGGGTCATGTCAGGGGATCTAACTAACGACTTTATCCACTTGCGTATGCATCTGTTGAATGTGTAAGAATTTCTTGGTAATATAAATCTAATGTCTTCAGTCGCCAATTTTTTACCAGTGCTCATATTGCAATTTTTTGCTGTTATCGAATCATGTTTTTACCAGATTTCATTTTGCAATTTTTGTTGTTATTATCGCTTTTCTCTGGCACTCCTTATTACTGGTTCCCATATTGTATTCATTTCTATGCTTGGTCAGCTCAGAAATATAGACATACTTATTTACTTGTTCTATTATAGGTGTTGATTAATTTTTGATGATTTTATTAACTTTTTATTGAAGTAAAATGTGATTATTTGGTTTTGCCTAATAACTTCAGACGGCATTTTTTTGAATACAACAAATAATTTCAGTAACTTCAATAAGACATAGTGATACTAGCTAAAATTTTAACTCAGGCTTTGTTTTGACATCTGAATTGATTGTTTAAAATTTGACAATTTTTTTCAAATCAAATTTGAATTATTGAAGTTTATATGATTTGCTTAATAACTTCAGACAGGTTGTAAGAAAAAAATAAACGAGATCTGCTATGTTTTGATAATATTATTGTTGCCACAAAGGCGTAATTATTTTATTTGTAATTTTATTTATTACCTAATTAGGTCCATTTTTAAAAGTTACTGCAAAGCTTGAAAGATGAGACTATAATTCTCAAGCTGTGAGATTATTTCATTTCCCTCCGTTTGTTGAGACAACGTTTAAAATTAGAACAGTTTCTTATATCTGATTTTCTTGTTTTTATAAAGTTTTCTCTTTTTATTCTTAAGGAAAGATATTTTTTTTATTTTCATAGTTTATTAATATATAGAAATGTAATAAAGTCATATCAAACAGAAAATTATGCTAGATTAATTAACACCTTAAAGTGGATTACCGTCTATGTCTAGTCAGTACCTGTTGTGGATTCCGAGATGAAATCCGGTCTCCAATGAATGACAAACGCAGGAATGAAATATAGCAAATAAATGTATTGACACAATAATACAATTGGCAATACGTTTAGTAGATCCAGAAACACGGTTAGTAGCAATAATAATATATATACAGTCTGGTAAATCCAGTCTCGAAGTAGGACTTCCTTAGAGTCTACGTGCTTGTAACTGTGACTTCTACAAGCGGTTACCTCACACTATTACTCTACCTCCAACTCAATCACAATCACTGTTCTCTCTCTGGGTATTTAACGGCAGCAATACAAATACACACTGGTCGAGTCCACTTATATGAAAAAGGGGTGGACCCCCATAACAGTACCTTTCCACAAAAATAACTTTTGAAATGGAATTTAGAAGAAATATGTAATTGCTGGAATGATGCTATGCATTGTTTTTCTCTGTTCTACTTGACTTCAACCTGTCCTGTGAGTATCAGATTTTCCAAGCCCTCCTTCCTCATCATGTGTCCTAGAAATTTCAGCTTTCTCTTCCTGATGTTAAATATGTTTCCTTTTTGTTTCCATTTTCTCTAGAACTTTGTCGTTGCTTACATATTCGGTACATGGTATCCTCAGCATCTTTCTGTAGGACTTCATTTCTGTTGCTTTTAGTCTCTTCTTCATCTTTGAGGAGAGTGTCCAGTTTTCATTGCCATAGATATCACATAGCAGTTCAATAGTCTTTGCCTTTGTTCTTGGTTTCTTAATACTCTGCTTAGCTTTTCGAATGCAACTTTGGTCATCCCAGTAAGCCTTATTATACACCAAAAAATACGGTAGACATTTGTCATGGCAACGATTTTTTTTTTTTTTCTTTAGATATTTGTATTTGGGGTTAAGGATGCACTTGCAGAACGAAACGCTGACAACAAAAAAAATAAGATTCAACGGGTTTTCATAAATACCATCTTACATATTTTATTCGGATATTTCATATTTAATTGTATATTTTTTAGTGAAAGATTTTGGCAACCTCTGCAAATTGTCCAATGCGTACTCATGGGTATCAAGTTGTCAAAAGCGTAGAAGGATATTACTTGTTTTGTTTTAGCATCGCGTCTAGCCTTCTAGTCATTTAATGCCGAACGGAGGGAGAAATGAAGCGCTTAGTAGCCACCTAGGGGTTCCATGTCACCGCGCACGATGACCGCTTTTCCGAGAAACTTGACAAGCATAAAGATGTGATAATTGTCTGCAACAAAACCTACGTATGTTCAGCTAAATAAATTATTAGTGTGAAAACGTAATACTCCCATAACATTATATGACCTCTTTCAACTTCCTCAAATGAAACATTATACAGCGGATATTTCACACCAATACGCAGTTGTGTCAATCTGCAAGCAATACTTCACCGTCATATATAATATATTAGGAAATGTGGGTGGTGCAGTGGTTAGTGGCTCTGAAAAAGAAATCGGTGATACGAGTTCGAATTCAAGCCGAGTTCAATACAATCATTTTCTCACAATTACTCTGGAAAAAGGCATGAACCCATATCCTATTATGGGTTCTCCTGCTATATGTTCAATAGAAATCAGGCGGAGCTCTCTACTTGTGAGTGGAAATCTGGCTGAGACAAATTTGAATTCTAAAACTTTCTTGCCCTAGACACACCAATATTGCCATACCTGCAGTACATGTGGAGCACCTGGTGTGGTTTGTAGATCAGACAAGACGCATACTGTAGAGCGTTTTATGGACGTGTGGACTATGATATGGATGTGTTTATATATATATATTGATCATTTCACCCCAATAAAGGTTATAAAGTAACTAAAACGCAAGCGTTTACTGAGAAAAAAAAAACACTATTAAGGCGAGAGAACAATAAAAGAACAAGAAGTAAGAAGACAGACCTCAACGATTGACATTGCATTTAAGAAACCGGGAGAGAGTTTTACAAGCGAAAAGTACGTGAGAAGAAACTGTTAGGATAGAACTTACGGCCACTGTAAAAACATGAGACCTTGTCGGCAATATAGTACTGCATTTAAATTCATAAAATCTAGATACAACACAGGAAAGTTAATCTGAACAATTACAATGGAAGTATTTATAGAAAAGGTACAAGGAACCTACGTTACGGCGGTGAGAAAATGACTAAATCCGAGATGCTAAGTCAGTACCAATAACATTGCAAATTCTTCTTTGCATTTTACCAAGAATCTCTAAATATATAGCAATAGTGCCACACCAGATATGGCAGCAGCAATCAAAGAATGAATGGTAGACTTATAAATATGGGAGATAGATTCTGGTGAATATATATATATATATATATATATATATATATATATATAACAATACGCTAGATTTGGCTGATTCGTTTTGTCGAATGAAGATGGCTCAGTGGTAGAAGCTCTGACTGACACTAAATCGGTTAAGTTCCGATCCAGGCTTGAGGCATTCAGTTGTCTAGTCGTACTGAGGAGCTGTGATACAGCGAAACAGTACTGAATGATATATATATATATATAACAGTACGAATGACATATATATATATATATATAGAGAGAGAGAGAGAGATAGATAGATAATATTAGTGGTTAATATACACACACACATATGTATATATATATATAGATATATATATATATATATATATATATATATATATAATATATAAATATATATACATACATACACATACATATATGTATATATAAAATTTCCAAGTGGATAGAATCCAGGTAGAACTCAATGTTCCCCATTTTTTCTTTTTATATTTTCTTTTATTTTTCTTTTTTCTTCTCTATTTTCTCTCTCTCTCTCTCTCTCTCTCTTCATCTTTTATTTTTAAGTTTAGATTATATCTTCTTTTATTGCGCGTAATGTCAACACAAATGTATACACCCATTTCCGGTGTCTGTTTTTAATTTAATTTAAAAATGATTCAGTAATGAATTATGCATCGGAAAATAATTCATATTTATCTGTATCTAACTCATTTAAACCGTCTTTTAACTCCTCTTTTTAAAATTTTTCTCTGTTAAATTTTAATCCCCACCTTCACTTTTAGGCCTTCCTGCCCCTCTCTCATCTGTTACCCCTCTCTAGAGCTTTCATTTACCTCTCACATTCGTCTCCCCACTCTCATACATACACTCTCACTAAATTTTATTTTTTATTCCCGGAGTTATTTTTTCTGATTTCTTTTTGAATTTGTAGATCTGATGAATTGGATCGTAATTACGATTCCAATGTAATAAATTATAACCATGGAATATTAGTGATTAAGCCCTTTATATATATACATATATATATATATTACCAAATTGTAATTGGTAGGGATTATTCCAAAGAGAACTTTTCAGTCTGTATTAGAGCTTAATGTATGATTCAGAGCAAATTATAAGAATAATTAGAAAAAAAACTTAAAAATTCAATAGTCAGTAATAAATTTTCGATGAATATTCATCTCATCAGACCAACTACATTTTATGAAATGGAATCAAGATTTCCAGATATACAGCGATAAAGAAATTAAAAAAATAAAGAAAAATACATATACACAAACATATATATATATATATATATATATATATATATATATATATATATATATATATATACAGTGCCACGCAAAAGTTTACAACAGATTACAAAAAAATGTTTCTTTAGATATTTCTAACACTGATTGATAAAGCTTTTACTGTTAATAATACATATGTTTAAGCCTTCAGTCAAACAATCTGAATTTTTAAAAACTAATCAATAAAAATATCCCAAGAACAAACAATACAAAAATAAATATAAAGTTTACAATAAATTTATTAAATCATGTATTAATATTTCGTAACGTAACCGTTATTGCTAATTACTGCATGTAGGCTTTTAGAATTTGTCTCCTACGAATTTCTTGTATGTTTCTTGGCTAATATTTTTCCATTCTTCACGACAAAATTCCTTTAGTTCATGCAGGCTTTCGGGGTCCCGTCTTAGAATTCTAAGTTTCAGCACTCTCCATAAATTTTCGATTGGATTGAGATCTGCAGATTGACTTGGCCATTTTAGAACGTCTATACTATTTGACCGTAACAATGATTTTATCAGCTTTGAAGTATGTTTAGGATCGTTGTCTTCTTGAAAGGCCCAACCTAGTTTCAAGTCCAGCGAATGTGCATTCTAACGTAAATTTATCTCCAAAATATCCCTATAATATGCTCCATTCATCCTCCCTTGTATTTCTTCAATGTTTCCTACACTTTGGGCACTAAAGCAACCCCAGATCATGATTGATCCGAATCCAAATTTTACTGTTGGGATAGTATTCTTCAGCAAATATTCAATACCTTTTTTACTCCGGAGCTTTGCCACAGCATTTCTGCCAAAATGTCCAATTTTCGTTTTGTCTGACCAAAGTGCATTTTCAAAAAATGTTGCAGGTTTGATACAATGCTCGTTTGCAAAATCCAGTCTAGCAATAACGTGTTTTCGCATAAGAAGTATTTTTTTTCCTTGAAGTCCTCTTAAAGATGTCATATTGACGAAGTGAACGACTAATTGTATCCGTACTCACTTTTACTCTACTTACTTCTAGTCCACCCTGAAGTTCTTTAAGCGTAACTCAGAGCTCGGTGCCAACTTTTCTTGACAATAATCTTACCGTAGGTTCCGTTACGTTTCTAGAACGACCAGAGATTGTGGGGGCAATGGAATGACACGTCTTCCAGTGACGAACGATCGTACCAACTGAATTCAGTGGCACATTTAACTGACAAGATATCTTCCTATAACCAAGTCCATTTTAATGAAGGTCAACAATACATTTACGGAGGTCTTGATCAATTATTTTGCTTTTCCCCATTTTGTCAATGTTTAAAGGACAGTTGACAGAAAAAGATTAACGCAATACTTTTAATCCTTCCTAAAAGTAATCATAAAATTAATCTGGAACGTTCTAAAAACAACACCATCCTAATTTGGAACATTCTAGTAAAATTTATAAAAAAAAATGTTATAAAAAAAAAAAAAATGTGTTGTAGAATTTTGAGTTAATAAATATCGGTTTTTCTTATACATTATTTTACTTTTTTTCTTATACTATTTTGAAGTTTTTTAAACAAAATCTGATTATTTGACTGAATACCTAAATATGTGTACTACCAGCAGTAAAATTTTAATTAATGTAACTGTATTATTGTTTACCTAAAGTTTTTTTTTGTAATGGGTTGTATTTTTTATGGCATTATATATATATATATATTACAAATATGTTGTTATTTTAGTGGATAATCGTTTTTTGAAATAAATATTGTATCTTTTTTATTTTACAGTTTGTGTCATTATTTCTATTATCTTTTTTCTAATGAAATTCAGTTTTCACTTAGACGCGGTTTACAGTCAGTTTAAAATAAATAATCGATATCCAATTTCAAACAGGAGTATACACGGACGTCAGATTAAAAATAATATTTAACATATATATATATATATATATATATTTGTGTGTGTGTGTGTTTGTGTGTAGCGGTTGCTATGTTTTTCCACGCCCACATTTTTTATTTGCCTGTGATTGAAATAATAAATCACTACTACCTTTATATAGAGAAATTTATCCATCGCAGTTTTTTCTTTGAATCCTTTGGTTTTGAGCTTATTTTGCCTGTTAAATTTATGATGTAACAAGTGATTGGTTAATTTTTAATCAATCATATATTTTTAATGCAAGATTAAGTTTCCAAAACGTTTTAAATGGGATTGAACCCGTTTTTTTTAAAAGGAGCGATTTTTTCACAAGTCGTCAGTAAGATCCCATAAGATTCCAGCCGTCAACACAAATCCACGATCTTGCTCAACGCACTCTCAGACACAGAATTTCGTAATACAAACTTACATTTTCTCTCTGTATTTTTGATATTAGAAATTTTCAACAATCAACCAGAACTCTGTTGATTCATAAACCAAATAATATAACACAAAACATTTTAATTAAATTGTATTCTTGTGTTATTTATTCTTACTAATTGCAAACTTTGCTCTAATATTGATTTCTGAACATTTTTTCTCTCAAGAGAACTTTCTTCGAACAATCGATTATAAATCATTCTACAGTTAAAGGGGATTTTATTTTTCCCATTAATCTAAACATTGAAAACAATTTTATTGCATTTTTCAAATGTAGTTTTTTATTTCAATATATATTTGTTGATTAACAATTTGAGTTATTGTTGTTTACTTGAATCCTGTTCGTTGAAAATATTGTTATTAAAATAGTTTTGGTCCATCTACCACAGGCCATTACACACACACACATATATATATATATATATATATATATATATATATATATATATTGAAAGATATTTATTTCGTTGAATAATTTATTCTCTCTGATTATTTTCATATTCACGGAATAGTATTCAGTGTCGTCGTTGAAGGACGAGAGAAAAACGCCATGATGATACATATACGGCGATATTGTGAAAGGATTCAATTGAAAATAAGTAGACAGAGCATGTCTAAATTATTCACCGAAACATGTCTGAATGAAAAATAAATGGCCAAAAGTATAATATATATATATATATATATATATATATATATATATATATATATATATATATATATATATATATAAATAATACTTCTCGTTTTCACTCTAATAATGGTTATATGAATCGTTTTTTGCGGTTTGATTTTCGCTTCCGCATCTGGTATTACGAACTTGTCGTTTCTTTGAAATATTTCATGCAACAAAAGCAAACTATCAAATTGTTTTATTATATATGTATTGTTTAATATATTGAAATGTAATTGCCATATTTGATAATGGTTTATGTAAAACGAAAAATTATCAATATTGTGATTTTTTTTCATTTTTCAATGATAATGTTATTAAACTTATCAGACAATATTAAAGGAATTTACTTTAAAATAAAATTGACAAAACTAAAAATATTATTTAATGAATATTAAAAATGAATATATATGCATAAATATATATATATATATATATATATATATATATATATATATATGTGTCCATGTCCATAAAGTTCGTGTGCACTTTAAAAATTTCTAACTTTATTTGTATTTGCGATAAAAATAATCTGTAAAAAATGTTATAAAGTTTAATGTACCTAGTTTTAAGTATAGCTAAAATAACTAATGTGATTTCAGGCATTACTGTAAATCAGTTGGCAAATGTTTTCCGTGAACTGCAAAATCGTATTACCCTTTGTATTGCTAATGATGGAGGACATGTGGAAACTTAAATAAAATTTCGATACAACCTTAAGACATATAGATTTACTTCTTTCTAATCCTTTTTATAAATTTTTTCTATCGCAAATACAAATAAAGTTATAATTTTTTAAAGTGCACACGAATTTTAATGGACACCCTGTGTATGTATATATATATATATATATATATATATATATATATATATATGTCCAGAAAGGGATATATTTGAACGAAGTAGCTAAGTAGTTTTGGCTACTATAACCAAGTAGAATACGGTAGCAGTAATCGACTGGTAAGCGTCGTAGTCGCAGGTAAGAAGTGTACATTAATGGCGTAGTCCAATGGGCATCGTTATAGACTTAGCTTTCAGAATAAGGCTTTTCGACTCGCCTACACGTCCGTCGATATTTATGACGGACACCGGCCAATCATATTCCAGTGAGGGGAACACAGGTGTATGCATATTCCATTATATCAATAATATATATATATATATATATATATAATACAAAAATATAAACACGCTCTATTTCTGATATTGAGCACTTTACCCCATAAATATAGCACACCTTAAGAGTATATTTCTTCATATATATATATATATATATATATATATATATATATATATATATATAAACAAAGAGAGTGAGAGAGAGAGAGAGAGAGACTTCGTTGGTTTCACTGCATTTATACTTATCTATGAAGGGTGATATTATAAATTGAATAATAAGTAAACGTACAAAAGATACTACATATGAACTGTTCAACAGATCCTGCCAGCAAATCATTACTCAGGTTTATTTAATCAGGTAATTTTGTTTATCTTGATTGAATTTCCGAATTCTTATCAAACTCCTGAGAATCTCAGACAACTGAAAATTCTTTTGTTTTCACTGACTTCGTAAATACCGATGCATCGTCATGAATTAATATACGACTACCCAAAAAGCATAGAGACATTTCGCTGACAACAGCGCAGTAATCGTCGCAGTTTAATCACTGCTAACATTGTCTTCTGCTGTTCCATCGTCCGCGATAATGATCTTAAAGAAAAACGCTTCGTTTACATTTTCTTCCTGTTTTGACTGCCCAGCATAAATACTCGTCTCATCTTTACATGAGAGTTTTTCGGGGAAAATAAATTGATTTACAGGAACATGAAATTCCAACAACACTTTCCTTTGAAGATGTTCAAACCTATTATTTTGCGGGCATTTACGATAAATATTTGGATGTTTATCGATATACGAAAACACTGAGTCTCGTTCATACAAATGTTGTTTGAAAGGAAATCTTTGTCTTATGTCAAAGCATACACATTATCTATGTATCTATGTCAGTTTGCTCATTGTCTATCTATCTGTCTTTTCAGATCAATTCATATATATATATATATATATATATATATATATATATATATATTCAATATCTTTCTACCTCAGTCTTTTCATTACCTATCTCATATTGTCCATTATCTGTTCATATCAATGGGTATATATATATATGAATTATAATTTCATTTCGATTTGAATTTTTTCATTTTTCACTATCTATAAATCTCAGTTTGTTCATTATTTATCTATCAATACCAGTTTGCTGTTTATAAATTTATCTATCTCAGATAGATTGATGCATACATATATACATGCATAGGCTGAGGTGGATAGGAAATATATAAACAGATTATATTAGAGAGAAACGTGAATTTTGAGAATGATAGTTGCACGAACATAGATAGATAGATAGATAGATAGATAGATAGATAGATAGATGTGACACTATTTAGCGTTTAGCTAACTAATTAAGCGTGGAAATTAAAAGCGAGAAATACTTAAGGCGAGAAGCTATCACGAAAGACATACTGAGCGATGTTATTTTTTTAACAAAAGAAAAGTGGTAAAGATTTTATTTTCATTTGCGAAAAAAGTATTTTTTCCGCAGAAGATAAGAAATTCGTAAGATCTCTGATCTGTCAGAATTAATTTATGCCATGACGAAAATTTCAAATTGGTCAAGTGGCTTACAAAGCAAAATGCTAGAAGATAATCAGAATTAGGTCGAGCATCGACTGAGAAAGGAATCAGCTGAGACCACCCCAAAGAAAAAGGGAGGAGGAAGAGAAAAACGAAAAGAATAAACCATTAACTATCTTTCGGAGATATCATTTGGTTTTGGAAAGGGATCACCTGTTTTATGTCCAGACCTTGCCATGATAAAAGTTTGTTACCTGGACAGACTGTTGACGACAGAAGTACGAAGGCGTTGAGGATACAAAGAGATTCACTTGACCACCCCGATAATTACTTGACGAAAATCTCGTTGATGAATCCCAAATGATATTCAGTTAAGATAGAGACTTAATGACCACACTACGAGTCGTGGGGGTTCTAGTCAGGGAAAAGAAAGAAAAGAAAAAAGAAGATAATATTTTTTCTTTGAGCGATAATTGTAAACTGAGGCCAGACTAGCCACACCCACACTGCCAAGCGTTCATTGGCTGAATGATGGCGTGAGTGATGGGCGAAGGTAAACATATGAGAAAGAAGGGAAACCTGTTGACGCCCTCTGAGGGGATTGGTGTGAGATACCACTATGACAAAGAAAGAATTTGGGAGGACAATTTCCTTAAGAAACCCTCTAAAACAGAAAGTAATGGACTTCCAAAAATGAAAAGTGATAATTTTCCTGTCCGAAAACAAAGAAAATCCTTATTGCGGATTTGGAATTATCGAGGAACCCAAACCACGACAGTCCCCACCCATATAAACGAACGTCCACAGAGCAGAGTGAGTTACAGGGCAGAGACAGTGGCAGTTGGGCAGACGCAGAGTGACAGAGCAGACAGAGTTGAGCTGTGAGCTCGGAGACCAGCCTCGCAGCTGACTGAAAGATATCCACGCATTCCTACTTAGACTTCTAACCAAAAACAATTTTTTTGGAAGAACGACTTAGACTCACATCACCAAAACAAGTTTTACGAATATCGCCTGAAGACCAAAAAACAGTTTATTGAAAAACAACTTAAGATATTAAGACTCGCCTAACAAACGCAAAGTGTCACGTACCCATAGAAGCGGTTTGGGAGAAAGACGCTGTCCTGTATTCAGCAACCAGATATAAAGATACTTGCTATTCTTTTTTTTTAACACATTTGAATCTTTCGAGTTGTTACTTTATTTTCTTTTACATATACTTGTGCGGTGTCACCTTTGCTCGAATTCGGTTTGCACTACGGCCCGACGACTGATTGATTTCGTCTATCTAAGATCAAATCACAACGTGGGTAGGTTAGACTAGAAATCAAAGCAATTACTTCGGTAACCAGACGTTGGAGGCGAGCTGGAACGACAAAGCTGATGCCGAATCTAACCAGATTTTCATCCGAATCAGTCAAGAGTTAGATCGTCACAGGATAGCACGGGAGAGGCCCAGGGTGACGTCACATAGACAGATAGATAGATAGATAATGAACAGACCAACATAGATAGATAGATAGATAGATAGATAGATAGATAGATAAGACAAATCCTTGTTCCTTCACCTCGTTCTTTCTATTTTTGTATATTTACTGAATTCGTTTTCTATGTGTATACAGGCGGTTTGCTGCCAGCATAGGTTCTGTGTTATTCTAATATGCCTCCCGAATATGCCAATAGTATTTAGCAGTTCCAAGAGTTAAAAAAAACATTTTTCCTAAATATATCTCATATTTCTTGTTGGCTTTCTAATATTTTTCTCGTTTCTTTTCTCGTTTTTTCTTTCTCATCCTCCTCTTCCTACTTCTTGTCCTTCCTCCTGCTTCTTTCGATTTGCATTCAGTCTCATATGCAATGACTTCATTTTTGCGTCTTACTGGTCTTCCGAGTAGATTTATTTTATTACAAAAACATTCTTACAAGTAATCTTTCCTTTTCTTTAAACGGAATTTTAATTTTTTTTTTTTTTTTCGGTTTCCTTTATGGATAATTTTTTTTTTTTTAGGAGTAACTTGTTTTAGCTAAATTTACACGCTATTTTTTCTTTCAACTATTTTCGACATGTAAATATCTCGATCATTTATTTTGAGGAATTTTAGTTATATCTCTTAGTTTTTAAACGAATTCTTTCCGGTAAGGATATTTTTTTTTTTTTAACTTATTTAAAATTTACAAGTGTTTTTTTTTTCTAACTAGTATTTAACATTTAGCTTGATTAATTTATTTTTAAGCAATTTTAGTTAAATGTTTTTCTCTTAGTTTTTGAAGTTATAAATAGTCTGTCATTTTAATCACTCTATTGTAAACGTTTAATAAGTGTAGTTTAGAAAAGAAAAGAAAATAAGAATAAAAAAGTAAAAAGAAAAGAAAGACCAAACTAAATAAGATAGTTAAAAGGGGAGGTACAGAAAGAACAAGTCGCAAGACGAGCCAATATAATAAATCGTCTGTTTTTTTTTGTTTGTTTATTTTTTGTATATATATATGTGTGTATGTGTGTGTGTTTGTGTGTGTATATATATATATATATATATATATATATGTGTGTGTGTGTGTATTTATTGGTTTGTTTTCTTCTATTCTTCCAAAAAACGCATGTAGGAAGATCAATACAACCATGCATACCTAATCTATAACTTCGAATAGCCCAAGTGAAGTTTTGATTGGTTGTTGTCTACTGGGGCAACTTATATAATTCACGTCCTAAAGCTCCTGGCAAATTTTTGTTCTAGGTGCGGGCCGAATACTGATCATATTCGGTCGGGTCGCCCATCGAAGAAGTCTGTTGTTTATTGAGACCCGAAACTTCTAGTGACATGGGAGCAACAACACTGACGACGCATCTAGATTTGGCATTTAAAGGTGTATTTTAATAATTTTAAGTCTGTTTTCAACAGTGACTACCGGGAATAGTCTGGCTGACGACTGAGGAAAGACTCGGTGACAGCTGGAAAGACAGTTGGCAAGCCGGAAAGACGGCTATACGGAGTCTGCAGGGTTCGCACCCCTAATGACATGTCTCTTTGTTCTAAAGTGATCCCCGTTTCACGCTACAGGTAGAACAAGGAATACATACCCCCAGGGGATCCCGAGAGGGGGGAGCATGAGATCCCCGGTAGGATGGATACAACGGTTACGACCACAGCAAACGCCCCAAGGACTTCTGACTCGATATGCCACTGTGGAAAGACGTGCAAGAATCAGCGTGGCCTAAAAATACACCAGGCTAAGATGAAATGTGCGGTAGTAGATGAGAACTCACAACACATAGGACGGAGGTGGAGCAGGTCCCGGTGACAAACCACAGCGCCCAGCATCACCCAGTGTGGACTCAGACCTTGCCGGACAGAGTAGTCTCTAAGCGGATTAAATGGCCCCCAGCAAACAAGAAAGCTTGGCGCGATTTTGATGAAGACGTATGCATTATAATCCAAGGTACGTCTGCAGGTAACAGACCGACGACTTCAAGCCATGAGTAAACTTATCGTCAGCTACGGATCAGAGCGTTTCAGCCACATTGATAAAATGAGAAATAAAATCTACACTCAGAATAGGCGTGAAGGAAGGATAAGAGAAGTAAGGCAGGAATTAAGATCCCTCAAGAAACAATTTAAGGCCGCTAGTGGAGAAGAGTGACCAGCCCTCTCGGAACTGAGAAATATTTTAAGACAGAAACTGAAAAACCTGCAAAAAAACAGAAGGACATCGTCGCCGTAGGAAAGAGCGGTCCAGGAAGAGGGCTTCGTTTATCTCCGACCCGTTTGGTTTCGCCAGAAGACTTCTGGAAGATAAGAGGAGCGGCAGATTAGCATGCCCAAAAGATAGGGTGGATTCCTTTTTGAAGAGCTCTTATAGGGACCCAAGAAGGGATGAGGAATTAGGATTTAATGATCGCCTCATTAAACCCAACCCCCCAGAAGTTGAGTTCGACACGAAGGTGCCAAGTTTGAGTGAGGTCAAACACATAGTAATGGCAGCGAGATCAGCTTCGTCGCCAGGTCCGAGTGGCGTGCGTTACTCCGTGTACAAGCGTTGCCCCGGTCTTCTCATGAAATTATGGAAGATCATTAAAGCAATTTGGCAGCGAGATAAAGTTTCTGAACAATGGCGATACGCAGAAGGTGTTTGGATCCCAAAAGAAGAGAACTCAGAAAATATCGAGCAGTTTCGATGTATCTCGTTACTGAGTACAGAAAGCAAAATATTTTTTTAGTGTTATTTCCCGACGGCTATCAGCTTTTCTGCTAAAAAATAGCTTTATAGATACATCGGTACAAAAAGGCGGAATCCCTGGTATGCCTGGCTGCGTGGAGCATATAGGAGTTTTGTCGCAATTAATAAGGGATGCAAGGAATAATAAAGGAGACCTGGCTGTTGCGTGGTTGGACTTGGCCAATGCATATGGTTCCATACCGCATAAACTCGTGGAAGAAGCTTTAGTTAGACACTACGTCCCAAGTAGCATCCGCGAGCTGATCCTAGATTACTACAGACAATTCCATCTAAGAGTTGCATCCGGGTTGGTTTCTTCAGACTGGCATAGACTCGAGAGAGGAATTATTACAGGCTGTACATTGTCAGCCACGCTTTTTGCTCTCGCGATGAACATGCTCGTGAAGTCCGCTGAGGTGGAATGCCGTAGACCCGTTTCAAATACCGGAGTTAAGTAACCACCAATCGGGGCTTACATGGATGATCTTACAGTCACCACGCATTCTGTTACAGGCTGTAGATGGCTGTTACGCGGTTTAGAGAGACTGATTGAGTGGGCAAGAATGAATTTCAAGCCAAACAAATGTAGATCAGTGGTAATAAAAAAGGGCCGAGTGGTAAAACACTATTTCACAATAGAAGGGAAAACCATCCCGACGTTGGCCGATAAGCCTGTTAAAAGTCTAGGTAAATCCTTTTGTAATGCTCTGAATGACACACCAGCTATCGAAGCTATACGTACTGATTTTGACTCGTGGCTGGCGAAAATAGATAAATCGGGATTGCCAGGGCGCTTCAAAGCCTGGCTATACCATCACTGTGTGCTCCCACGAGCATTATGGCCACTCCAGACATATAGCGTTCCCATCTCGACTGTGGAGACTTTAGAGAGAAGAGCTAGCAGTTTCCTCCGTAGATGGTTAGGATTACCTCGGTGCTTATATGGATCATCCAATGCCATCCAGCTGCCATTCAGAGGACTAGTTGAGGAGTTTATGGTGCCACGGAGAAGGAAAAGCTACTATTATAGAAACTCCAGAGATCCCAAAGTATCAGGTGCGGGAATTGAGATCAAGACTGGCAGAAAATAAAGTGTTACTAAGGAACTAGCTATCGCGGAAGGGAATCTGAGGGTAAAAGCAATAATGGGTTCAGTCGCACAGGGCAGAGCAGGCCTGGGGTTGATTCCCTCCTACAAATTCGGACAAAGCACCGTGAAGGAGCGTCAACACCTGATACAGGACGAAGTAAGAGCAGGGATGGAGGAAAAGCGGATGACAAAAATGGCAGGTTATAGCCAGCAGGGCGCGTGGACCAGGTGGGATGGCGTAGATCGGCGGAAAGTGTCGTGGTCAGATCTTTGGAATACCGACTTCAGCCGATCTAGATTCCTGGTTCAGATGGTGTACGACGTATTACCAAGCGCGAACAACCTACACCTATGGGGAAAAATAGATTCACCAAAGTGCCTCTTGTGTTCGGGGAGGGGATCACTGCAACACATATTAAGCGGGTGCAGAACAGCTCTGACATGGTGGGCGCTATCGGTGGCGTCATAACAATGATTTAGAGGGGATAGCACTCATTATTACTGAAGCTTTACAGAGTAATAAACTCCTCCCAGAACGAATAGCTATCCGCTTCGTTAGAGCAGGTTCAAAACCGAGTAAGAAGGTTGCAGGGTCCCATTCACTGTTATCGTCCGCGTCGGATTGGCAAATGCGAGTCGATCTCGAGAAACAATTGAAATTCCCAACACATATATCGTCCTCCAAACTCCGTCCAGACATAATCGTTTATTCGGACGACACAAAACAGATTATTTTGCTGGAGTTAACTGTTCCATGGGAAGAGCATATGCAAGAGGCATTTGAGAGAAAGTACAGTAAATATGAAGGAATCTTAAATGATTGCAAAACTAAAGGATGGCACACTCATTGTTTCCCTGTCGAGATCGGCTGTAGGGGGTTCGCCGGACAGTCAATGATACGAGCCCTACTAGCCTAGACAAAAAAGAAGGCGGGCAATTCAAATGATCCTGGAGTCCGTCGAAAAGGCCACCAGGTGGTTGTGGATAAATAGAGCTAATGAGTGACCCAAAACCACAAAAAAATAAGAACGTTCCCAGTGCAGCAAAACAAGCCATAAATGCCATCACTAAATCGTTTTTAAGACTGATTAGTGTATATATATATATATATATATATATATATATATATATATATATATATATGTGTGTGTGTGTGTGTGTGTGTGTGTGTGTGTGTGTATTTATTGGTTTGTTTTCTTCTATTCTTCCAAAAAAGCACCCTATTTTGGCCGCATGTAGGAAGATCAATACAACCATGCATACCTAATAACTTCGAATAACCCAAGTGAAGTCTTGATTGGTTGTTGTCTACTGGGGCAATTTATATAATTCACGTCCTAAAGCTAGTGGCAAATTTTTGTTCTACGTGCGGGCCGAATACTGATCATATTCGGTCGGGTCGCCCATCGAAGAAGTCTGTTGTTTATTTAGACCCGAAACTTTTAGTGACATGGGAGCAACAACACTGACGACGCATCTAGATTCGGCACTTAAAGGTGTATTTTAATAATAATAATTCATATGCCATCCTTCTTTTTCTACACACCCATCTAATTTTACCACGGTTTGGTTCCTCACTGTTTTTTTTTTCCTCTAACTTTTCTCTTTGTTTTAACTCAATTATGTTTTTCTCAAATTTCTTTCGGCCACTTCTCAAAATTTCTATTTTTTTTTCTTGCTTTTCCTTTCTCTCACTCTGCTTTCTTCTCATATTGAAATGGCTCTTTATAAACATTTTTACTATTGTTAAACTGTTTCATTGTTTTACAGTTGAAATGTCAAGATATAAACATAAATACTATTGGTAATAGCTGTCATTGTTTTACAGTTGAAATGTACAAGATATAAACATAAATACTATTGGTAGCCAAGGTGTCATTGTTTTACAGTTGAAATGGCAAGATATAAACATAAATTCTATTGGTAGCCAATTTGTCATTGTTTTACAGTTGAAATGGCAAGATATAAACATAAATACTATTGGTACCAAGTGTCATTGTTTTACAGTTGAAATGGCAAGATATAAACATAAATACTATTGGTAGCCAAGTGTCATTGTTTTTACTAGTTGAAATGGCAAGATATAAACATAAATACTATTGGTAGCCAAGTGTCATTGTTTTACAGTTGAAATGGCAAGATATAAACATAAATACTATTGGTAGCTAAGTGTCATTGTTTTACAGTTGAAATGGCAAGATATAAACATAAATACTACTTGTTCATTGTTTTTTACAGTTGAAATGGCAAGATATCATTACTATTGGTAGCCAAGTGTCATTGTTTTACAGTTGAAAGTTGAAATTCTTTTTCAAGATATAAACATAAATACTATTGGTAGCCAAGTGTCATTGTTTTACAGTTGAAATGGCAAGATATAAACATAAACACTATTGGTAGCCAAGTGTCTCGTTTTTTACAGTTGAAATGGCAAGATATAAACATAAATACTATTGGTAGCCAAGTGTCATTGTTTTACAGTTGAAATGGCAAGATATAAACATAAATACTATTGGTAGCCAAGTGTCATTGTTTTACAATACCAAATGGCATAAAGATATAAACATATTGTTTTACTATTGAAATGCCAAGATATTTAAATACTATTGTTTTTTTTTGAAATCGTTCAAGATATATAAACATAAAATTTACTATTGGTAGCCAAGGTGTCATTGTTTTACAGTTGAAATGGCAAGATATAAACATAAATACTATTGGTAGCCAAGTGTCATTGTTTTACAGTTGAAATGGCAAGATATAAACATAAAATACTATTGTCTAGCCAAGTGTCATTGTTTTACAGTTGAAATGGCAAGATATAAACATAAATACTATCCTTTAAAGCCAAGTGTCATTGTTTTTACAGTTGAAATGGCAAGATATAAACATAAATACTATAGATGTCATTGTTTTTACAGTTGAAATGGCAAGATATAAACATAAATACTATTGGTAGCCAAGTGTCATTGTTTTACAGTTGAAATGGCAAGATATAAACATAAATACTATTGGTAGCCAAGTGTCATTGTTTTACAATTGAAATGGCAAGACATAAATACTATTGGCATCAGTGTCATTGTTTCAGTTGAACTACCATATAAACATAAATACTTTCCTGTGTCATTGTTTTAAATAAGATTAAATACTAATTAGCCTTCTTTTCAATTATCGTTCATAGATTTTATAAATTTAAATACTATTGGTAGCCAAGTGTCATTGTTTTACAATTGAAATGGCAAGATAATAAAGTTAAATACTATTGTTTCATTTCTCGCATAAGATTCATTGTTTTGGCGTCTGAAATGTCAAGATATAAACATAAATACTATTTCCTGTGTCATTGTTTTAAATAATTTCATGCTAAATTCTACTATTTTCACTATCGTTCATAGATTTTGGCAATGAATTTAAGCGCTATTGGTAGCCAAGGTCTCATTGTTTTACAATTGAAATGGCGAGATATAAACATAAGTTCTATTGGTAGCCAATTTGTCATTGATTTACTTATTGCGTCTGGCAATAATACTAAACTACTACCATAATGTTGCTTTCCAAGTGTCATTGTTTTAAATGAAATTTCATGCTAATTCTATTTTCACTATCGTTTAATAGAATTAAATACTAAGGTAGCCAAGTGTCATTGTTTTACAATTGAAATGGCAAGATATAAACATTACTATTGGTAGCCAAGTGTCATTGTTTTCAGTTGAAATGGCAAGATATAAACATCACTTTGGTAGCCAAGTGTCATTGTTTTACAGTTGAAATGGCAAGATATAAACATAAATACTATTCCTTTAAATAATTTCATGTCATTGTTTTCACTATCGTTGAAATGGCAATTTTATAAACATTAAATACTATTGGTAGCCAAGTGTCATTGTTTTACAATTGAAATGGCAAGATATAAACATAAGTTCTATTGGTAGCCAAGTTTCATTGTTTTTACATTTCTCGCATAAGATTAAACATAAATACTATTGGTAGTCTCATTGGCATTGAAATGGCAAGATATAAACATAAATAATTGGTAGCCAAGTGTCATTTTACTACATAATGTAGCTTTCCTGTGCCTTTCCTTTAAATAATTTTGCTTTTACTTTTCACTATCGACAATTTTTAAGAATTTAAGCGCACTATTGGCAGCCAAGTGTCATTGTTTTACAATTGAAATGGCAAGATATAAACATAAATACTATTGGTAGCCAAGTGTCATTGTTTTACAATTGAAATGGCAAGATATAAACATAAATACTATTGGTAGCCAAGTGTCATTGTTTTACAGTTGAAATGGCAAGATATAAACATAAATACTATTGGTCTTTTTCACTTTACAGTTGAAATGGCAAGATATAAACATAAATACTATTGGTAGCCAAGTGTCATTGTTTTACAAGTTGAAATGGCAAGATATAAACATAAATACTATGTCATTGTTTTCAGTTGAAATCGCATAATATAAACATATTGGCTATTGGTAGCCATGTCATTGTTCCTACTTGAAATGGCAAGATATAAACATAAATAATTTCATAGCCAATTGTCATTGTTTTATCGTTGAAATTTTAAGATATAAACATAAATAAGGTCTCATTGTTTTACAATTGAAATGGCAAGATATAAACATAAGTTCTATGCTCACAAGTTTCATTTTTCAGTTGAAATGACAAGATATAAACATTTAAATGGCAAGATCATAAACATAAATGGCAACTATAAACATAAATAATGTAGCCTTTCATTGTTTTTCCTTTGAAATAATTTAAATGCTAATTCTTCTTGTCATTGTTATCGTTCATAGATTTTATGAATTTAAATACTATTGGTAGCCAGGTGTCATTGTTTTACAATTGAAATGGCAAGATATAAACATAAGTACTATTGGTAGCCATTTGTCATTGTTTTACAATTGAAATGGCAAGATACTAAACATAAATACTATTGGTAGCCAAGTGTCATTGTTTTTCATTGAAATGGCAAATTTACACTATTTCTTCTTTTCATATCGCAAGATTTTATATAAATTTAAATACAATTGGTAGCCAAGTGTCATTGTTTTACAATTGAAATGGCAAGATATAAACATAAATACTATTGGTAGTTTCAAGTGTCATTGTTTTACTTATTGAAATGGCAAGATATAAACATAAATACTACCATAATGTCATTGTTTTACTGTTGAAATGGCAAGATATAAAATAATTTCATTGCCAAACAGTTGAAATGATATAAACATCTTTTCACTATATGGTAGCCAAGTGTCATTGTTTTACAATTGAAATGGCAAGATATAAACATAAACACTATTGGTAGCCAAGTGTCATTGTTTTACAGTTGAAATGACAAGATATAAACATAAATTGAAATGGTTTTACAATTGAAATGGCAAGATATAAACATAAATACTATTGGTTCAAGTGTCATTGTTTTACAGTTGAAATGGCAAGATATAAACATAAATACTATTGGTAGCCAAGTGTCATTGTTTTACAGTTGAAATGGCATCATATAAACATAAATACTATACCATAATGTGTCATTGTTTTACAGTTTGAAATTCTTTTTTCATTATCGTTCATAGATTTTATGAATTTAAATACTATTGGTGGCAAGGTGTCATTGTTTTACAATTGAAATGGCAAGATATAAACATAAAGTTATTGGTAGCCAAGTTTCATTTCTCGCATAAGATTGAATTGGCAAAGCATATAAACATAAATACTATTGGTAGCCAAGTGTCATTGTTTTACAATTGAAATGACAAGATATAAACATAAATACTATTGGTAGCCAAGTGTCATTGTTTTACAATTGAAATGGCAAGATTTGTTCTAATTCAAGTGTCATTTTCACAATTGAAATCGTTCATAAATACTTTTAGTGTCATTGTTTACAGTTGAAATGCAAGATATAAACATAAATACTATTGGTAATTTCATTGTCATTGTTTTACAATTGAAATTCAAGATATAAAATTTAAATACTATTGGTAGGCAAGTGTCATTGTTTTACAATTGAAATGGCAAGATATCTATAAATACTATTGGTAGCCAAGTGTCATTTCTTTTACAGTTGAAATGGCAAGTCTCTATTGGCATCAAGTCATTGTTTTCAGTTGAACTACCATATATAAACATTTCCTATTGCCTTTCATTGTTTTAAATGAAATTTCATAAACATAATTCTTATTTTTCACTATCGTTTCATAGATTTAAATACTAAGGTGCCAAATTGTTTTTACAATTGAAAAGGTACTAAGGTCTCATTGTTTTACAATTGAAATGGCAAGATATAAACATAAGTTCTATTGGTCACAAGTTTGTTTTTTGAAATGCATAAAGATTCACTATTTAGCCAATTGTCATTGTTTCGTTGAAATGGCAAGATATCATAAATACTATTGGTACCATCATTGTTTTACAATTGAAATGGCAAGATATTTAAATAATTTGGTGCCAATTCTTGTTTTACAATTGAAATGACAAGATATAAACATAAATTCTATAGATTTTATGAATTGAAATGGCAAGATATAAACATAAAAGGTAGCAAAGTGTCATTGTTTTACAATTGAAATGGCAAGATATAAACATGTAAACTATTGAAATGGATTTTATGAAAACATAAGTTTCATTGTTTTTTTACAGAGATTGCTCAAGTGTCATTGGCGTCTCGATATAAACATTCCTACTACCATAATGTTGCTTGTCATTGTTTTTCAGTTGAAATTTAAATAATTTCATAAATTCTTCTTTTCACTATCGTTCATAGATTTTATGAATTTAAATACTATTGGTAGGCAAGGTCTCATTGTTTTACAATTGAAATGGCAAGATATAAACATAAGTTCTATTGGTAGCCAAGTTTCATTTCTCGCATAAGATTGAAATGGCAAGCGTATAAACATAAATACTATTCCTACAAGTGTCATTGCTTTCCTGTGCCTTTCCAAGATTTAAAAATAATTTCATTGTTTTAATTCTGACAAGATTAAACATAAATCGTATCATAGCCATTAGATTTTTTGAAATGAATTTAAATACTATTGGTAGCCAAGTGTCATTGTTTTACAATTGAAATGGCGAGATATAAAAACCGTAAGTTCTATTGTTTTACAGTTGAAATTTCATTTATAAACATAAAGATTCACTTAGTGTCATTGTTTTACAGTTGAAATGGCATCAGTCACTTATAAACATAAATACTGTTGCAATTGAAATTTCATTACTATTTACAGTTGAAATGACAAGATATAAATTTAAATACTATTGGTAGCCAAGTGTCATTTTTTCTTTTCACTATCGTTCAAATTTTATAAATACTATTGGTAGCCAAAGTGGCGAGTCATTGTTTTACAGTTTCATTGAAATGGCAAGATATAAACATAAATACTATTGGTAGCCATGTGTCATTGTTTTACTTTCCTTTAAATAAGATATAATTCTTCTTTTCACTATCGTTGTCAGATTTTATGAATTTAAGCAAGCAAATAAACATGTGTTTTACAATTGTCATTGTTTTACAATTGAAATGGCAAGATATAAACATAAATACTATTGGTAGCCAAGTCATTTTCATTGTTTTACAGTTGAAATGGCAAGATTAAACATAAATACTTTATTGGTAGCCAAGTGTCATTGTTTTACTTTTGAAATGTTCAAGATTTTATAAATTTAAATACTATTGGTAGCAAGGTCTCATTGTTTTACAATTGAAATGGCGAGATAAATAACCGTAAGTTCTATGCTCATTGTTTCATTTCTCGCATAAAGATTCATTTATTTGGCGTCTCGGCATCAGTCACTTTCCTACTATAAACATAAATACTATAATGTAGCTTTCCTGTGCATTTCCTTTAAATAATTTCATTGTTTTACAGTTGAAATTATTCTTTTCACTATCGTTCATAGTTTTTTAAATTTAAGCGCTATTGGTAGCCAGGTCTCATTGTTTTACAATTGAAATGGCGAGATGTAAACATAAGTTCTATGCTAGCCACAGTTTGTTTTTCTCGCATAAGATTAAACATACTTATTGGCGTCTCGGCATCAGTGTTTTTTCCTATAACATAAATAATGTAGCTTTCCTGTGCCTTTCCTTGAAAAATAATTTCATGCTAATTCATTGTTTTCATTGAAATCGTTCATAAATTTTATTGAATTTAAGCGTCATTGTTTTGTTGAAAGGTCTCATTGTTTTACAATTGAAATGAAATGAGATATAAACATAAGTTCTATGCTCACATTGTTTCAATTGAAATTTCTCGCATAAGATTCATTGTTTTGGCGTCTTGGCATCAAGATATTTTCATAACTACCATAATGTAGCTTTCCTGTCATTGTTTTTAGTTAATTTCAAGATATAAACATAAATACTAATTCTTCTTTTCACTATCGTTCATAGATTTTATAAATTTAAATACTAAGGTAGCAAGGTCTCATTGTTTTACAATTGAAATGGCGAGATATAAACGTAAGTTCTATGCTCACAGTTTCATTTCTCATTGTTTTACTTATTTGCGTCTGGCATCAGATATTTCCTACTAAATAATATTGGTAGCTGTCATTTTTTTACAGTTTAAATAAGATTAATGCTAAATTCTTCTTTTCACTATCGTTCATAGATTTTACAGTTGAAATTTAAGCGCAAGGTAAATACTAAGGTCTCATTGTTTTACAATTGAAATGGCGAGATATAAACGTAAAAGTTCTATGCTCATTGTTTCATTTTCTCGCATAAGATTCATTTATTGGCGTCTCGAAATCAGTATAAACTTTCCTACTACCATAATGTCATTGTTTTTCCTGTGCCAAGATTTAAATAATTTCTATTGCTAATTCTTCTTTTTGTTTTATCGTTCATAGATTTTATGAATTTAATACGCAAGGTGGCAAGTCTCATTGTTTTACAATTGAAATGGCGAGATGTAACCGTAAGTTCTATGCTCACAGTTTCATTTCTCGCATAAGATTCACTTATTTGCGTCTCGGCATCAGTCACTTTCCTACTACCATAATGTAGTCATTGCTTTCCTGTGCCTTTCCTTTAAATAATTTCATGCTAATTCTTCTTTTCACTATCGTTCATAGATTTTATGAATTTAAGCGCAAGGTGGCAAGGTCTCATTGTTTTACAATTGAAATGGCGAGATGTAACCGTAAGTTCTATTGCTAGCCAGTTTCCAAGCAGTTCATTTTTTCATTGGTTTGGCTCGCATAAGATTAAACATAAATACTATTGGCGTCTCGGCATCATGACAAGATATACTTTCCAAGATCATAAAAATAAACCATAATGTAGCTTTCATTGTTTTACAGTTGAAATTCAAGATATAAACATAAATAATTTCATGTGTCATTGTTTTACAATTGAAATGCCAAGATATAAACATAAATACTATTTTTTGTTTTCACTATCGAAATAGATTTTATAAATTTAAGCGCTATTGGTGGCAAGGTCTCATTGTTTTACAATTGAAATGGCAAGATATAACCGTAAGTTCTATTGCTAGCACAAGTTTCATTGTTTTACAGTTGAAATGACAAGATATAAGACATAAATACTATTGGTAGCCAAGTGTCATTGTTTGGCGTCTCGATATAAACATAAATACTATTGGTAGTCATGTCATTGTTTTACAATTGAAATGGCAAGATATAACCATAAATTCTATTGGTGCCAATTGTTTTTTCTTTCCTTTCAATTTTAAATAAACATAAACTACTATTGGTAGCTTTCACTATCGTTCATAAATTTTTGACAAGATTTAAACATAAATACTATAAGGTGGCCAAGGTCTCATTGTTTTACAATTGAAATGGCGAGATATAAACATAAGTTCTATGCTCACAGTTTCATTTCTCGCATAAGATTAAACTTACTATTGGCGTCTTGGCATCAGTCAAGATTAAACTAAACCATAATGTTGCCTTTCATTGTGCCTTTCCTTTAAATAATTTCATGCTAATTCTTCTTTTCACTATCGTTCATAGATTTTATGAATTTAAGCGCAAGGTGGCAAGGTCTCATTGTTTTACAATTGAAATGGCGAGATGTAACCGTAAGTTCTATGCTCACAGTTTCATTTCTCGCATAAGATTCATTGTTTTATTGAAATGCGTCTCGGCATCAGTCATTTTTTCCTACTACCATAATATTGCTTTCCTGTGTCATTGTTTTCAGTTGAAATTTTTAAATAATTTCATGCTAATTCTTGTTTTTCACTGAAATCGTTCATAGATTTTATGAATTTAAGCGCAAGGTGGCAAGGTCTCATTGTTTTACAATTGAAATGGCGAGATGTAACCGTAAGTTCTATGCTCACAGTTTCATTTCTCGCATAAGATTCACTTATTTGCGTCTCGGCATCAGTCACTTTCCTACTACCATAATGTAGCTTTCCTGTGCCTTTCCTTTAAATGAAATTTCAGATATAATTCTTCTATTTTTCACTATCGTTCATAGATTTTAGATATAAATTAAATACGCAAGGTGGCAAGGTCTCATTGTTTTACAATTGAAATGGCGAGATATAAACCGTAATTTCTATGCTAACAGTTTCATTGTTTTACACTTCATTGTTTGCAAGATATAAACATAAATACTATTCCAGTCAAGTGTCATTGTTTTCAAAAAATTGAAATGCAAGATATAAACATAAATCTTTGGTAGTCATCTTCATTCCTGTTGGCAAGATTTAAACATCTTCTATAATGTTTTCATTGTTATTCAATTGAAATGGCAAGATAACCCATTTTTGTCTTAGTGGCTTTATTGTTTTGTTTAAATGAAAGATTAAAAATACTATTTATCAAGTGTCATTGTTTTACAATTTTACGTCGTCTTTGATCTTTTCTTTGATCTTCACCTTCTTTGATCTTTTCTTTACATTGATTGTTTTATGTGATTTTCTAATAATATCTGTTATGTACCTTATAGTCATTTAGTTCCTTCTTGTAATCCGCTGATTGATAGGTGCACATAGTATTTGATACGTGACAAATATCTTCCTCGACAGATAAGGCGATGGTTGATATGTGCGCATAGTATCTTCCGCAATAGATAAGGCGAAGCTCTTCGCCTCGACCTTTGACTGTAACTCAACGTTAGATGACAAAGAACATCCTCTCTCCCCAAATTCCCACGTCTACCATCTCAGTAATATTATCATTACAGCACGAGGTCTCAAGACTTATTAAAGGATTTGGCACTAAGAAAGCCACTGGCTCCAACATAATTCCAGTGTTTGTCCTTAAGAATATCAACCCGGAATTATCTCCAATACTAACGAAGTTATTCACCCGCTGCTTGAAATTCTTCCCAAGCCTATGGAAAGTTTCAAGCGTATGACTGATTTCCAAGAATATGGGCTTGCGATCTCCCCCCCTCTCAGTACAGACCTAGCAATCGCCCCTGTATCACCAGTAAGCTTTTTGAAGCCATAGTCAATAAAAAGATCATCGAGCACCTAGAAAAACAACTTCTTCGGCGACGAGCAGTATTGGTTTCGAACAGCCCGATCCACTGCCGATGTCCTACCATCACTCACAGAATCAGTGAGGCTCTTCACAACAAGCACACTTCGAGTATCATAGAATTAGATATCTCGAAGGCATTTGAAAAGGTGTGCCTACAATTATAAATGACTCCGTGGTCGTATCTCCCTCAACAGACAAGGCGGACCTCCTCGCCTCGATCTTTGCTTTAAACTCAACGTTAGACGACAAAGACCATTCCCCTACCCAACTTCCCACGTCTCACTGAGTACAATCTCAGTAATATTATCTTTACAGCACGAGAACTCTCTAAACTTATTAAGGGCCTTGACACTAAGAAAGCCACTGGCCCAAACATGATTTCAGTGGTTGTCTTTAAGAATATCAACCCGGAATCATCTTCAATACCAACGAAGTTATTCAACCGCTGCTTGACGGAGAAATTCTTCCCAAGCCTGTGGAAAGTGTCAAGCGTACAACCGGATTCCAAGAATATGGGCTTGCGATTTTGCCACCTCTCAGGACAGACCCAACAGTCGCCTCAGTATCACCAGTAAGCTTTTTGAGGCCATAGTCAATAAAAACATCGTCGTGCACCTACAAAAAAATAACTACTTCAGCGACGAGCTGTATGGGTTTCGATCGGACCGATCCACTGCCAACATTCTACCATCACCCACAGAATCAGCGAGGCTCAACCAAAATCAAGAACAGAGGTAAAACGGCTTTGCCTACAATTATAAATGACTCCGAGGTCATATCTTCCTCGACAGACAAGGCGAAGCTCTTCGCCTCCATCTTTGCTTCAAACTCAACATTAGACGACAAAAACCTTCCCCTTCCCCAAATTCACACGTCTAATTAATATTACCATTATAGCACGAAAAGTCTCAAGACTTATCAAAGGCCTTGATATCAAGAAAGCCACTGGCACAGAAAAATTCTAATGGTTGTCCATAAGAATATCAACCCGGAATTATCTCCAATCCTGGCAAAGTTATCCAACTGCTGTTTTGAAAGAGAAATTCTTCCTAAGCCTGTAGAAGATGTCAAGCGTATTCCTGGTTTTCAAAAATACGTCCGTGCGATCTTTCTTTTCCTATTACAGATCCATCGGTCTAATCAGTATCATTAGTAAGCTTTTTAGGCTATAATCAATAAAAAGGTTGTCGAGCTTCTAGAAAAACGACCTCTTCAGCGACTAGCAGTATGGGTTTCGGTTATGCAGATTCCCTACCGATGTCCTAACTATTATACAATCACTCACAGAATCAGTGAAACTCTTGACGGCAAACACACCCCGAGAACCATTGCATTAGATATCTCAACGGCCTGCATCAAGGTGTAACACAAAGGCTTACTACACAAGCTCTCCAGTTATGGAATCACCAGAAGGGTCAAAAAATCCTTCCTAACAGGTAGGTCCCTAGTTATTAATGACTAGTCCTCCGAAGCCCTAGAGGTCAACGTGTGTCCCCCCCAGGGCGTCACTTCTCGGACCAACCCTCTTTTTGATTTACATAAATGATCTATCTAAGAATATACTCAGATGATTTGTAACATCTATGATACGACTATATACGGGCGCACCTTTAAAATCCACGATATTCAGAGATTGACGATTGATCTCCCTTGATCTTGTACAAACTACCCAATAAAATAAAAACTGCCTGGTTACATAGAATGCCTCGAAGACCGAGCTAGTTACATTCTATCATCGCTGATTGAACTACCGCCAATCAGGATGAACGGAGGTCCTCTCGAGAAAGCACAGTGCATCGAATGACTGTTGGGCCTCTAACTCACACCCATCCTGAAGTGGAACTTGTACATACGATCTATTGCTAAGGATGCAGGTATAATAGTTGGCTCTCTCTACCGCTTCAATCGGTACCTGACTCCTCCTGATATATTTTACCTTTATAAGAGCCAAATCAAGCCAAAAAGTACAGTTATCATATTTGGGTGGGAGCTGCACAGACCTCACTCTCCAGCCTTTGATAGAGTTCAAAAGCGTCTCCGAGCCCTTGTGACTGAAGAATTATTCACCATCCTCGAACCTCTCTCCCACAGGCGGGACGTGGCAAGCCTCTCTCTGCTCTACTGCTACTTTCATGGAAAGTGCTCGGACGAACTACATTGCTTGGTCCCGCAAATTCAAACCTTCACGACAAGGACACGCCATGCCACTTACATAGTATCAAACCCTCCACATTCCCCCCGTATTCCATCGGTAAAAAGTAAAGTTCCACTCGAGCAGCTTCTTCCCGCGAACCACTGCCCTATGGAACCGACTCCTAACAGGATGTTTCCCCGATCACTACAATCTGAACCTCTTCATAGCTCGGGTTAACTGTTATCTCATACTCCTATACACACAAATGGCCTCCTAACGTAACTCTCTACCTAGACGGGCCCCCGGGCCTTATAAAGCGTGAACCTTAATGTAAAAAAAAAGAAAAAAGTGTAGTGATGTATGTGACCAATGTAAGATTTTAATGTTCTGTTTAAATTATCAGTGCTGCGTAAAAGCAGTACGTTTTTAATTACGCATAGATCTATTCATACGTATGGCTTTCTACTAAATAAATACAGGCGTATGCAGTCAGATGCATTCTTAATTTTATTTGTGGCTGTTTTTTGTGTGTGTTTTACAAAGGATGATAATATTCTTATATTGTTATCTGAACACACAGCGGCACTGAAATAGATTTCTGACACTCAGAATGTTCGTTATTGGTACGGGAATTCGAATTCAGCAGCAGATGACTAAATGTTTTCATTGAAGGAAAAATTGGACATTTTCTCGATTATATAATCGATTTTCTTTGTTACAAGCCCTGTCTTCTAAAGCCATATATACACAGTAGGGAGAACTAACATTCAAGACACGCTATAAAAATAAAAAAAAAACAAACAAAATCGAACCTAAGAAAAAAATCTGTTTATTGACTTATTTAGCTAGACATAGTGTATTTACTGAGTAATCACACCACTATTTAGACATACAAAGCGTATTTATTGCGTAATCACGCCGCTTTTTAGACATACATATCGTATTTATTGCTTAATCACACTGCTTTTTAGGCATACATATCATATTTATTGCATAATCACACCGCTTATTAGACATACAAAGCGTATTTATTGCGTAATCACAAGCTTTTTAGGCATACATACCGTATTTGTTGCGTAATCACACCGCTTTTTAGGCATACATATCGTATTTATTGCCTAATCCCACCGGTATTTAGGCATACATATCGTATTTATTGCTTATTCACACCGCTTTTTAGGCATACATATCGTATTTATTGCCTAATCACACGGCTTTTTAGACATAAAAAGCGTATTTATTGCGTAAACACACCGCTTTTTAGGCGTACATATCGTATTTATTGCGTAATCACACCGCCCCAACGGATAAAATGTCGTAAGCCTGTTGCGTAATCACACCACTTTTTAGGCATACTTATCGTATTTGTTGCGTAATCACGCCGCTTTTTTGGGCATACATAGCGTATTTATTGCGTAATCACACCGCTTTTAGGCATACCATTCTAGCGTATTTATTGCGTAATCACACCGCTTTTTTAGGCATACATATCGTATTTATTGCGTAATCCCGCCGATTTTTAGGCATACATAGCGTATTTTTAATCACGTCTCGGCTTTTTAGATGTCAAAAAAAGCGTAATCGTAAACACACCGCTTTTTAGGCGTACATATCGTATTTATTGCGTAATCACACCGCTATTTGGGCATAAAGGCTTTTTATACATATCGTATTTGTTGCGTAATCACGCCGCTTTTAGGCATAAATACCGATGCGTATTTTGCGTAATGCGCTAATTAGGGTACCCGCTTTTTAGGCATACATATCGTATTTATTGCGTAATCCCGCCGCTTTTTAGGCATACATAGCGTATTTGTTGCGTAATCCCGCCGCTTTTTTAGGCATATCTATTTACATAAGCGTATTTATTGCGTAATCCGCCTTTTGGGCATAGCGTATTTATTGGTAATCATACCGCTTTTGGGCATACGTATTTATTGCGTAATCCCTTTCAGGCCGCGTTTTTAGCGTAATCCCGCCGCTTTTAGGCATTGCGTATTTAATCCCGCCGCTTTTTAGGCATACATAGCGTATTTATTTTGCGTAATCCCGCCGCTTTTTAGGCGCCATAGCGTATTTATTGCGTAATCCCAAAAAGCAAGGCATACATAGCGTATTTATTGCGTAATCCGCCGCTTTTTTAGGCATACATAGCGTATTTATTGCGTAATCCCGCCGCTTTTTAGGCATACATAGCGTATTTATTGCGTAATCTTTTGGGCCGCTTTTAGGCATACATAGCGTATTTATTGCGTAATCCCGCCGCTTTTAGGCATACATAGCGTATTTATTGCGTAATCCCCCGCTTTTTAGGCGTAATCACGCCGCGTGTTTTTTACATAGCGTATTTATTGCGTAATCCGCCGCTTTTAGGCATACATAGCGTATTTATTGCGTAATCCCGCCGCTTTTTAGGCATACATAGCGTATTTATTGCGTAATCCCGCCGATTTTAGGCATACATAGCGTATTTATTGCGTAATCCACCGCTTTTAGGCATACATATCGTATTTATTGCGTAATCACACCGCTTTGCCAGGCATATATCGTATTTATTGCGTAATCCTTTTTAGGCCGATTTTTAGGCATACAGCATACATAGCGTATTTATTGCGTAATCCCGCCGCTTTTTTTAGGCGTAATATTTTTAAATCGTATTTATTGCGTAATCCCGCCGCTTTTTTAGGCATACATAGCGTATTTATTGCGTAATCCCGCCGCTTTTTAGGCATACATAGCGTAACGTAATTGCCGCTTTTTAATCCCGCATAGCGTATTTATTGCGTCCGCATTTTTTTATAGCATAGCGTATTTATTGCGTAATCCACCGCTTTTTAGGGCATACATATAGCGTATTTATTGCGTAATCCCGCCGATTTTTAGGCATACATAGCGTATTTATTGCGTAATCACACCGCTTTGGTTTTATACATAGCGTATTTATTGCGTAATCCCGCCGCTTTTTAGGCATACATAGCGTATTTATTGCGTAATCACACCGCTTTTTAGGCATACATAGCGTATTTATTGCGTAATCCCGCCGCTTTTTAGGCATACATATCGTATTTATTGCGTAATCACACCGCTTTTTAGGCATACATAGCGTATTTATTGCGTAATCCCGCCGCTTTTTAGGCATACATAGCGTATTTATTGCGTAATCCCGCCGCTTTTTAGGCATACATAGCGTATTTATTGCGTAATCCCGCCGCTTTTTAGGCATACATAGCGTATTTATTGCGTAATCCGCCGATTTTTAGGCATACATATCGTATTTATTGCGTAATCCCGCCGATTTTAGGCATACATAGCGTATTTATTGCGTAATCCCACAGGCATACATATCGTATTTATTGCGTAATATTTTTAGGCATACATAGCGTATTTATTGCGTAATCCCGCCGATTTTTAGGCATACACGGCGTATTTATTGCGTAATCCCGCCTTTTAGGCATACATAGCGTATTTATTGCGTAATCCCGCCGATTTTTAGGCATACATAGCGTATTTATTGCGTAATCCCGCCGATTTTTTACATAGCGTATTTATTGCGTAATCCCGCCGCTTTTAGCGTATTTATTGCGTAATCCCGCCGATTTTAGGCATACATAGCGTATTTATTGCGTAATCCCGCCGATTTTAGGCATACAGCGTATTTATTGCGTAATCCCGCCGATTTTTAGGCATACATAGCGTATTTATTGCGTAATCCCGCCGATTTTTAGGCATACATAGCGTATTTATTGCGTAATCCCGCCGCTTTTTAGGCATACATAGCGTATTTATTGCGTAATCCCGCCGATTTTTAGGCATACATAGCGTATTTATTGCGTAATCACACCGATTTTAGGCATACATAGCGTATTTTGCGTAATCCCGCCGATTTTATACATAGCGTATTTTTAATCCCGCCGATTTTAATACATAGCGTATTTATTGCGTAATCCCGCCGATTTTAGGCATACATAGCGTATTTATTGCGTAATCCCGCCGATTTTAGGCATACATTGCGTAATCCCGCCGATTTTTAGGCATTTATTGCGTAATCCCGCCGATTTTTTAGGCATACATAGCGTATTTATTGCGTAATCCCGCCGCTTTTTAGGCATACATAGCGTATTTATTGCGTAATCCCGCCGATTTTAGGGCCCGCCGTATTTTTGCGTAATCCCGCCGATTTTAGGCATACATAGCGTATTTATTGCGTAATCCCGCCGATTTTTAGGCATACATAGCATAGCGTATTTATTGCGTAATCCCGCCGATTTTTAGGCATACATAGCGTATTTTTGCGTAATTGCCGTAATCATTGCGTAACCGCCGCTTTTTTAGGCATACATAGCGTATTTATTGCGTAATCACGCCGCTTTTTTAGGCATACATGGCGTATTTATTAGCGTAATCCCGCCGCTTTTTAGGCATACATAGCGTATTTATTGCGTAATCCACCGCTTTTTAGGCATACATAGCGTATTTATTGCGTAATCCCGCCGATTTTTAGGCATACATAGCGTATTTATTCACACCGCTTTTAGGCATACTGAGCGTATTTATTGCGTAATCCCGCCGATTTTTAGGCATACATAGCGTATTTATTGCGTAATCCCGCCGATTTTTAGGCATACATAGCGTATTTATTGCGTAATCACACCGCTTTTATTGCGTATTTATTGGGCGTAATCCCGCCGCTTTTTAGGCATACATATCGTATTTATTGCGTAATCCCGCCGATTTTTAGGCATACCGTATTTTAATAGGCGCTTTTTAGGCATATATCGTATTTATTGCGTAATCCCGCCGATTTTTAGGCATACATAGCGTATTTATTGCGTAATCCGCCGATTTTTAGGCATACATAGCGTATTTATTGCGTAATCCCGCCGATTTTTTAGGCATACATATCGTATTTATTGCGTAATCCCGATTTTTTTTAGGCATACATAGCGTATTTATTGCGTAATCCCGCCGATTTTTAGGCATACATAGCGTATTTATTGCGTAATCCCGCCGCTTTTTAGGCATACATAGCGTATTTATTGCGTAATCCCGCCGATTTTTAGGCATACATAGCGTATTTATTGCGTAATCCCGCCGATTTTTTGCGTATTTATTGCGTAATCCCGCCGCTTTTTAGGCATACATAGCGTATTATTGCGTAATCCCGCCGTTTTTATATCGTATTTAATCCCGCCGATTTTTAGGCATACATAGCGTATTTATTGCGTAATCCCGCCGATTTTTAGGCATACCGTATTTATTTAAGGCCATTTTTAGGCATAGCGTATTTATTGCGTAATCCCGCCGATTTTTAGGCATACATAGCGTATTTATTGCGTAATCCCGCCGATTTTATTGCGGCGCTTTTTACATAGCGTATTTATTGCGTAATCCCGCCGATTTTTAGGCATACATAGCGTATTTATTGCGTAATCCCGCCGATTTTAGGCATACATATCGTATTTATTGCGTAATCCACCGCTTTTTTAGGCATACATAGCGTATTTATTGCGTAAATCCGCCGATTTTTGCGCTTTTAGGCATACATAGCGTATTTATTGCGTAATCCCGCCGATTTTAGGCATACATAGCGTATTTATTGCGTAATCCCGCCGATTTTAGGCATACATTTTTTGCGTAATCCCGCCGATTTTTAGGCATACATAGCGTATTTATTGCGTAATCCCGCCGATTTTTAGGCATACATAGCGTATTTATTGCGTAATCCCGCCCGCATAGCGATTTTTTAATCCCGCCGATTTTTACATAGCGTATTTATTGCGTAATCCCGCCGATTTTTAGGCATACATAGCGTATTTATTGCGTAATCCCGCCGATTTTTTAGGCATACATAGCGTATTTATTGCGTAATCCGCCGATTTTTAGGCATACATAGCGTATTTATTGCGTAATCCCGCCTTTTTAGGCATACATAGCGTATTTATTGCGTAATCCCGCCGATTTTTTAGGCATACATAGCGTATTTATTGCGTAATCCCGCCGATTTTAGGCACATATGCGCTTTATTGCGTAATCCCGCCGATTTTAGGCATACATAGCGTATTTATTGCGTAATCCCGCTATTTTTTTAGGCATACATAGCGTATTTATTGCGTAATCCCGCCGCTTTTTAGGCATACATAGCGTATTAGCGTATTTATTGCGTAATCCCGCCGCATACATAGCGTATTTTTTTAAGGCTTTTTATACATAGCGTATTTATTGCGTAATCCCGCCGCTTTTTAGGCATACATATCGTATTTACTGCATAATTACACAGCATATGTGTTTTAGCTTTGCTATTAACTCTACTGTCCTCTGAACTGCCTCATATGCATGCAAAACTTGGAACTACACCACAAAAGTTAACTATGAGAGATGTTCTACTTCGCAAAATCTTAAAGGTATCTTTGATTGGTTTGGCTTGGTTTGTTTTTGTTTTACGGCATATCAACATCTCCATGGGTTATTTCATGCAGACAAAATTTTTATTGCCTGGTAATATTTTCCCCAAAACGTATTGCTGATAATATCTTTTTCTTCAAAAATGCCTTGCTGGCAATATTTTTTTCCTTCAAAAATGTATTGCCGATAATACCTTTTTCTTCAAAAATGCCTTGCTGACAATATTTTTACAAAAATATATTTCTGGTATTAAAACCTATTTTTACACTTTCATAGTGTTTTGACCCCAGTTTGGCGTTTAGCTATTTGCCCATCCCTGGGACCCTAACAGGTGCTACCACCCCGGGTCTGGGTGGACTTGGAAACACAAGCAATTAAGTGGTGGTTCCACGCGCCTCAAAACCTTCAGATCCAAGGCCTTGCTGTTGGGTGTATTTTATCGTGTTACCCAGGACGAGGATGTAGTTTATCGTCATACCTAGGACGCGGATATAGGTTATCGTCTTTCCTGGGACGCGGATGTAGTTTATCGTCATACCCAGGACGGGGTCTTTTCGAGTGATAAAATCAGGAAGAAGAACGTTCTATAAAAGTGAAAAATCTAGAAACCTTAGTGCAATGGTGGAAGATAATTAGATACATTTTCGCCGACACTTGACCAATCAAAGTTGCTCTAAACTGGATACCTCAAGGCTGCAAAAAAAAATCAATTGATATCGTGTTGAAGAAGAACTGAAAAAAGAAATCTCAACCGGTTCCAGTTTCCGTAATCTTCATAAGATGGGTCTAAATCGAAGAGAAATAATGTGTGGCGGTTGTAAAAACAAAGTAGCAAGACAAAGTTTGTTATTAGGAAATAAAATCTAAATTTTCGACAAAAACATTTATACAATGCTAAGCATCAGACACTTAAAATAGTACACTATTTACATTGTTCGGACTATCATCCTCATTTTTGTTGCCAGATTTATCACAACGATTCGGCTGTTATACACTCCAGCCTTCTTCAGGTGGTTGGAATGTCGAACTGAACCCTTTATTTCGCTCGCTGGGGTAGACTGTTCTAGTTCCACGTGCCATGTCAAGTGGGTGTCAGTTATCAGTTGTCTCCTGTTCTCCAAGTTCTCCACCGCCTGATAAGTTAAGCCCGCCAGCTATGTCACGCGTTGTTTTTCCTTGTCTCTCTTTCCCTCTATTCGACCCGTGAGTATCAGATTCTCCAGGCTCTCCTTCCTCATTATGCGTCCCAGAAACTTCAGCTGCTTCTTCCTGATATTAAGTTTAAGCCTCCTCCTTGTTTGCAACCTTTCTAAGATCTCATCGTTGCTCACACGCTCGGTCCATAATATCCTTAGTATCCTTCTGTAGAACCACATCTCTGTCGCCTCGAGTCTCTTCTTCATCTTTGAGGAAATCGTTCAACATTCGCTGGCGTAAAGAAGGACAGATGTCACGTAACAGTTCAGTATTCTTTTCTTTGTAACCAAAGATATCCTCCTGTCTCGTAATACTCTTCCCGGCTTTTGGAATGTGTCCTTGACCATCCCAATACGCCCACGGATCTCAGTGTCGCACTTACCGTCCTCTGTCAAAACGCTTCCCAGGTATTTAAACTTCCGCGTCTGCTTGATTCTAGTGTTCCCGCCCTTCAGATCACATTTCGGGCTCATCCCCTTACTGACGATCATACACTCCGTTTTCTTGTAGTTTATGCTTAGTCCTTTCTTCTCACTCTCTGTCGCTACCTTCTATAGGAGATTTTGTAATTCCTTTAACGTGTCTGCTATCAGTAGTGCTGTGAGTATTGTGGGTACTGTTGCCATATACGACCAGGAGCTGACCAGTCTTCGCTTTCTAGTCTTGATAGAGCATCTCAGTGACAAATTGCTTTCACCATACAACCCTTTTCTCATAGAGAAAACATGGCAAGTCTCTTGATACCCTATCGCTATTTCTATGGTAAGTGCTCAGGCAAATTACATTCCTTAGTTCCACCAGTCCTTACCTTCCCGTCTAAAAAGCGCCATGCCACGCCCATTAAAGCGAACCACTTCCCTTCGTATTCCATTAGTTAGATGTAAGTTTCAAACTAGCAGCTTCTTCTCACGAACCGCTTCATTGTGGAACCGACTTCCAAGAGGATGCTTTCCCAATCACTAGAAACTTAACTTGTTCAAGTCTAGAATTAACTGTTATCTTATTCAAATATATGCATAAATTCTGCCTTTTACTCTGTAAACATCTACCCTCGAGTGGCTCTTGGCCTTATACAGAGTGAATATTATTGTAAAGAAAATTGAAGCAATTCAAAAAATCTATTTAAATATTGCGAAACAGTGTTTATTCCTTGAACAGACTGAAAACTACAGATGGGTTACTGTTATATCTCGTTGAAACACTATATATATATATATATATATATATATATATATATATATATATATATACTGTTATATCTTATTTGAAACACTATGTGTGTGTATATATATATATATGTGTATATATATATACTGTTATATCTTGTTGAAACACTATATATATATATATATAAGAACACGGAGAGACGAGTTCGAATTCCAGTTGAGTACGTTACATTCACCTACAAGAAAATACTCTTGGGCAATCAGGAATCGAAAAGAGACATGTTCACCTAAGCGAGTCACATCTGCCTCTACCAACACGAATTGAGCCAGTGCGGTTAGGATAAACACCCATTCCACCCCTGGGGGGAAAGTTTACGTCCAACAAAGGCGCTTCACAGAATTGATTCGTTTTTTACCTTTGTAAGTTATTCAAAACCAGAAAATATTTTTAGAATACTAAGAATGTTTGGGGTTTTTATTTATTTATTTTTTGTTTGTTTGTTTTTTTGGGTTTTTGGGTTTTTTTTGTTTTTTTTTGTTTTTTTATTTTTGTGATAATAACGATTTAGTGATACACGATTTAATAAATAACCCATATCTGGGAGGAAGAAGAGGTTGATTCATACCCTTCCCAAGAGTATTTGCGCGTAAGCAAATATAACGAACCCAACTGGAATTGGAACTCAGCTCTCCGATTGAAAATTCCCAGCTATTAGCCATTAAACCACTCGTACATCCTTGGTCACAACACCTGGTATTCCTGAGCCACCTAGCTACTGACGAGTCTCGAGGTTGCTTAATTTTGGTGATCGTACCAGAAGCGGTGTTTCAACGTGATATGGTCATAAGCCTACCTTCACAGAAAAACCAGAACATGAAGAAGAGTTGTGTGAGTGCTAAGATGAGTGTTACTACCAAATAATTATCCAAAACGAAGTGTACTATTAAAAAGGTGTGGTGACAGCCATGATGACGAGGCGAAATGGTTTAGTTATTGCGGCAACGAAGCCTCTATGCATGTAAAATTCATAACTGATCGTAAAGAAAATCTATTAAAATAAGAGTAAATAATGAGTCCTATGGTTACAGAGAACTCAGTAGAGTTTCACCACGGAATATGTGAGCGAGCGGCGCTATATTGAGTCTGATTTGGAATCTCTTCGTTACTGAGGCCCATTTGGAACAGTTGGTATGATGTTTGCTTGACGACATAACTGTCAGGGTTTCAATTCTCGGTAGTGGATGTGCACTGCTGATGAGTCCTAAATATATGACGAAACGGCTGTCCAGTACTCTCTGCATTCTGTTGAGGTTTCTACCAGGCTCGATGAATTCATTAAATATAATTATCAAATCCTTCTAATAATTACTATCCGTTTATTGATTATATTTCTTGATTATTAAGAACATCGGTATATACTTAAATATATATAATTTTTTTTATTTTTTACATATATATATAAAACTATAAATACGTAAAAAATGCGTATGCTGTCAAAAAATTCCCTTTTCCAAAAAATAGCTATTTGTCCTATGCTATAATGCTTATTAACTAAACAATAATAATGCTGAATAAAAAATTTTAAACATTAAAGTATATTTAATTTCCCTAATAACTGACACGATCTGTAAATTCAAAATAATAAAAAGGGACCCCTCCTTTGCAAGCCTCCTTCTTAATTGTCGAATCCAGCGGCCTGCAGGACAGCAGCCAGGTAGCGATGGTCAACCCCATCAAATGCCTTGGACTGATCCAAATTTATCAGCGCGGCCTCATCGTCGTCTTTTACACCCTCCATGATCGTGCGGATCAGATGCAGGTTGCTCTTAATTGTTCGGCCCTTCACACCACAAGTCTGCTAAGGTCCCAACAGAGTCTCGGCAACTGACTACAAACGCTCAGTCAGGATCTTGGCCAAAATCTTTAACTCTGTGTTTAGCAGAGCTGTGGGCCTATAGTCATCTAAATCCCGTCCAACACCCTTGCCCTTTTTTCAATAGCGTGATCACACCCTTGGAGATCCGGTCGGAGACGGACCCCTGGGGGAGCCTGTCTTTAAACACGACAGTCAAAATCGAAACAGCTGCGCGACAGCCTCAAGTACAACTCTTATTCTGCGCTTTAAAGAAATACAAAAAAATGTTCTCACAATTTCAGCACACATCTTACGAAGGCTTATCTATATAAGACGTGAGTAATCTTAGTTGTTTTATTTTTATTTATTTGTTTATTTTACAAAAATATTAGGTGCTATTATATCTACCGTCCATTTTCTATTATTCTTTTTTCTACTATGGTACGATATTTACCAAAATTTTACAGGATGCCATTTCTGATCTTCGGTCTCTGGTTGGGATCTGGAAGGAAATGAGTACGCAAAAGGAAAAAAATATTATTAATAAAATTAGAAAAAAATCAAAGGGGACGATAAACAATCCAAAAATATAAATATAGAACGAACTTTGCTTCCCTATGAAAGAAAATGGAATCTTCTGGTCAAGTTCGGCCATCTTGAAATATATATAATAAAAAAAATTAAAAAAAACAATGTATATTTTTGTAATTCCCTGGCGTGTGTTCCACTATTGCGCTTTTTTTTATAAAACGAAACCAAGCGATTGTTACCATAAATATTGACACGAGTCAATCAATGGGGTGATATTCGTATTGAACAAGACAATTCGCAAATCTATACGAAGAAATCATTTCTTTGAAGCTGTCCAAAATAAAAAGAAACTTCAACAGAAACAATATTGCTGATCTTTCTCTTTTTAGACACACAGTGAGTACCTTTCCATTTCATTTTACCCCAGACAAATGTTAAAAAAAAATAAAATAATCTAAATATTTTTTTCACGTAATAATCACTTCTTAAATATGTATTTTCTTATACCGGGCATTGTTTATGGGAGGGGGATTTAGAATACTAATCTACTTACGTTCAGCGTAAGCATAACTACCACCGCAAGCATCTTCATTCTGGTCTCTATTGCTTTAGATTCAATTATGCATTTTGCAAAGCCCAAATAAAATCCAACAGATGAGTTGATATAAAAATACAGAAGGAAACATATTTTCAGTTGAGACGGAACTTACAGAAGCATGAATCTGTTTAAAACAAATAGTTTCGTAAGAATAATCAAATTAACACACAAATAGTTTAAATTTCCATCAATGAAAATGATAATCGCAAAGCAAACCTACCAAAAATATTAGGTGCTATTATAATATATCTACCGTCCATTTTCTATTATTCTTTTTTCTACTATGGTATGTTATCTATTATTCATTTTCTACTATGGTACGATATTTACCAACTGTTGGAATTATAAAATATGTTACAGTTAAAGGCAGTGAAATAGTTATGTATTAAAAATCATTAACAATTTTTATATATAAAAAGATATTATCAAATAGTGATTTTAATGTCTGTAAACTACTTGATGTCATCCAAAAGACAATAAGCAGGACATTATTTTTCCTGAATATTTTCCAGCAATAATGAGTGCATAGTCATCTACGGTAAGTCGCAAATACCTCGGTAGCACTGAATACCTCGGTAGTCTTTCTGAAATGGTTGATAGTTTATACTATCGTATATACTCGTAAACAAATACAAATAACAAAATCAATATTTAAAGTCAAAGAAGATTGGAAAATATTAAAAGAAAATCACATGTAAAAAAAAAAAAATATAATAATAATGATTCGCCTAAACAGAAAACCAAATGGCCGAAAAAAAATAGAAAAAAATCGACTAAGTCTAGCGTCAAATAGAAATTGAACTGGGATAAAAAATTTTTTTTTTTAAATTGGCTGAAAGCCCAAGTGGGGGTGGGGGATGAATAAGGGAAAAATACCCAACAAAATTAAATGCCAGAAAAGAAAAATAGATTGAAATACAAGTGCAAAATGAAAATACGTTACACTAGAAAAATAAGAAAATAAAATTGGCTTATTACCTGGCGTGGCGGAAGAAAATAAGAAATAAAATAAAAACTTAAAATAAAAAAGCAAAGTACAAAAAACGCAACAAAAAACAGTCAATGTAAAATTAAATGGGATTAAAAGAAACTTAAGTCTTTTTGGCAGACTTGCAAAATAAAGTAACGTAAATTCGAAACAGAAAGTCAAGGATATGTCGTACACACAAGACTTAACCGGTCTGACACGGTGACTTTGTTAAAACAAAGGATTTTATTTTGTAACAAGTATTTATATACAAAAACAAAAAATGTTATTGCCTTTTTTTAAAACTTTTCAAGTTTATGAACTCTCATAGACATTTATCAGGTTAGCTGAAAAGTAAAGCAAGCTATGAAGAACATGACGTAACAATACAATGTCTAATAAAAGACAGCAAGAGGTGGCACAAGGCCGAGTTTTAAAGTGGGGTTAACTCCTCCTTAATTTCCTAATTGTTCACTAGGGGACGCTCTCCCTACACTATAAATACTGGGCAACTTTTTGCCTCGTTTTCATTTCTTCATTTTCAGCGAACACATCTACACTTGTGGGAGATGCCGCGAATATTTACACACACACGTACATACTTTCACCAAAATACAAATTCTTTACGTTCACACACACACAAATGTTAATGTCTTATGCCCATTGTAAATTTTGTAGTTTAATACATATACTTGTTTGTTCGTGTATATGTAATATATAGGTCTCGTTTTTCTTTACTTCTTTATGGTGGATTAAATCTCTGAGTCCGCCATGTTCTTGTAGTGTACGTCCTTCTAGCAGGAATAAATACACGTTCTCCTAATTTAACAACACGTAAACCCACGCTCCGCTACCCAAATATCACATGACAGTTCAGTATTCTTTTCTTTGATTCTATCTAACGTTTTCGGTTTCTGAATTCAGAGCAACCTCGATTCTCGAGCGTATCACATGTCGAACAGAATATTCGAGATGAAAATGCCTCGGTTATCGAACAAAATTTTGGTTCTCGAACAACATTGTCGAACCGAGTTAACAACCCGAACAGAATCTTATCTGACTCGACCGTCGTGTTGTACATTCGTGTGTTGTTTTTCTTTCCAATTTCATTGTACTGTGCCTTTTTTCTCTTCATTACTCCTCAGTCATGGCTCTAAAGAAAGCTAGCAGTGATACTGGTAAAGGAAAAAAAAGTTAAGAGAAAAACAATTGTTGATGATATTTTCTCTTCCTGCTCAGTTTCATATTGTAAAATCAACGATCTATTCTCTTTTTATAAATAAAGAGACAATAACATCTCTTTCCTTCCCTTTTCCAAACAATAACATCTCTTTCCTTCCCTTTTCCAAACAATAACATCTCTTTCCTTCCCTTTTCCAAACAATAACATCTCTTTCCTTCCCTTTTCCAAACAATAACATCTCTTTCCTTCCCTTTTCCAAACAATAACATCTCTTTCCTTCCCTTTCCAAACAATAACATCTCTTTCCTTCCCTTTTTCAAACAAGAAACATCTCTTTCCTTCCCTTTTCCAAACAATAACATCTTTCCTTCCCTTTTCCAAACAATAACATCTCTTTCCTTCCCTTTTCCAAACAATAACATCTCTTTCCTTCCCTTTTCCAAACAATAACATCTCTTTCCTTCCCTTTTCCAAACAATAACATCTCTTTCCTTCCTCTTCCACTTATGCCATCAACTCTCCTACTTACAAGTACGGTGAAATTGATGTGTTTGTCAATATTTTATCTGTTTAGTATTGGGCTTATTTGTTCTTGGATAAGTGATGTTCATCAGTTTTGTGTATAAACTTGTGCACAAAGTACTGTTGTTAAAGTTTAAATAAGCAATTATCTTGGGTCCAGGAACGGATTAATCCATTTTACATTTTTTTTTCTATTGTTTCTGTTTACGAATATTTCTGTTTACGAACGGGCTTCAGGAACGCAGTAAATTCGTGAACCGAGGTTCCACTGTACTCTGATATAATTAGTAACTCTTGTTCAATTTTACGTTTTTCGTTTATTTTTTGAGTTGCTTCTACTACAAAAGAGCCAGTAGAATAATTACTGAAAATCTTGTCAAATTTTAATTTTTCTTCTATATTCCGTGTCCTTTCAGGTTGTTGACGATCATGGCTCTCCATAATTTCCTGTCCTTGTAGCTCTTAGTAATTTTTTTTTTTTTTTTTTTTTTCTAAATTTTCCTAATCCCTTCTGTCAATCATTTACAAAAGCTCATTAAGTAGGTTATGCGCTGTTCCCTGTCCCTTTTGCCTTCGATATGCCCTGTGGGTGTCAAATTCTCTAAACCGTCTTTCCTCATTATGTACCCTAGAAATACGATCTAAAAAAAGTTAACTATAAGTTCTTTTTTTGTTGTTTCCATTTTCCCTAAAACTTCATCGCTGCTTGCATGTTCGGTCCATGGCATTCTCAGCATCCTTCTGTAGAACCACATTTCTGTTGCTCCAAGTATCTCCATCTGTGAGGATATTGTCCGGAATTCACTGTCATATAGGAAGACTGAGTCCATTACGCTTTTCTTTGTTTCTAACGAATTTTAACACTCAGCTCGCCATGACTGACATGAAAATAAACCTGTAATCTTTTATATGCCGTGTCCTTTCAGTACATGGATGGTCATGGATCTCTACATCTTCCTATCCTTCATCGCTGTAAGTAATATCTGTCCCCAAGTTTTGGTTATACAAACCAGTTACACAAGCTGGTTAGGTTGTTTACTCATTTTCCCGCTGCCTCCCTTGATTTTAGTACGACACGTGAGTATTATATTCTCAAAGCCCTCTTTCCTTAGTGTCCTAGTAAGTACGCTTCTTTCAATGCTGATGCCTCTTTTTACATCCTCGACCTCCTGCAAGCTTTCGTCCTGGGTATGACGATATACTACATCCGGCAGCAAAGCCTCTGATTGGGAGGGTTTGAGGAGCGTGTAACCACCTCTTAATTGCTGTTATTTCCAGGTCCAACGTAACCCAGGGTGGTAGCACCTGTTAGGGTCTCAGCTATGGGTAAATAGTTAACCCCCAAACTGGTTTCAGAAATGAAAAAAATGGTTTTAATAAATAATGCTATATTTTTATAGTAAAAATATAAGCAATGCATTTTTGTAAAAGAAATAACGAATGCTATTAAGATAATTAAATTTCAGCATTAAATGACCCATAAAGTGTTGATATGCCGCTAAACAAACAAACAATCCTGCAAGTCTAAACCGGTTCTATATTCGACATATTTTATTTATTTTTGCATTCGTGTTTTGTACACTTTAATGTAAAGTTGGTCCTTTTTTTAAAGAACGTGACTAATAAACATTTACAAAATTTGGTAAGATAAGTAACACCTGAATGAGATATTTTGATATCATTGTGCCATCAACACCAATGTAATTATTTCATTGACTGTGACGTCAGCAAAAGCTTAATATTTTATCTTTCTTCGAAACGTAATTTTTATTCAAATAAACATAAAATAAAAAGATGAAATCGGGAAATTATTTCATGCTAATACTCGCCTAATACAAGGCCCAAGAACCACTGAAGGTAGAGGGTTACGGTATGATTTTTGCATGAGCGTAAGAGGAGAAATCCTTGCAGTTACGCAGGAAAGAAAAGTTAACCCTAGACTCGGAGCGTGTAGTGGCTGTGAAAACATCTTACCGGTAGCAGTTCTTTGGAAGAGGCTGACAGCGTGGAACTTCTTACTACAAGGAATACGGAGGGAATAGGGATTATTCACTCTTTGGTACGTGGCTTGGCGAGTCTCAGTTGAAATGGTCAAGGCTAGTCAGAGCCCATGCCATGCATATAACGATAGCGCAACGAGAGGCTGACGACGTTTCGTCTGTTTGTGATAAAATGATTAGGTAGAAAATAATTCATCACACACAAGGCCGAATATACGCGTCTGAACTCTAAAATAGGTAAGTGAGGACTGGGAACTTCCAACCCAGATATAACAGTAATGCGGTGTTTACTCATTCCCCCACGAGAATGAAATGTGACACAAGGTCGAATTAATGTGGGGACCCGAGCGCGTATACAAGGACAAAAATTCCCCCTCAGCCCCCGAAACCGTCGGTTGCGCTGGCCCTGGTTAAATTTTCAAATATAACCCTACCCTCTTGTGCAATGGGTGGGAGAGCGCGGCCTCGAGCAGCTGTTCCCCAGGGCTGGGCACCTCTTCAATATAATTTTCCTCAGTTGCCTCTCTGTCCTTTGACAGAGAAGCCTCTGAGAGCAATCGTTCCAAAGACAGAGACGCAACTGAAAGATGATAAATAATGCGTACAAATTACTTAGAGTCATATAACAGTAATGCACTATTCTTTTTGTCTCTATCTTGTGAAGATAGAGTATATGAGATGGCGTCGGATACTTACTGGAATGCTACAGTCATCGTGATCAGGTCAAGAATTCTTCTCTGATTTTCCTGACTCATTCCTCCCAACCATTACTATCAATCACTGTCGGCAGCTCCTCCATATGTCATCCTGAGACATCTACAAGCTGGTTAATGTAGGTGTGATGAAGTCTTCTAACCGATCTTTTGCCGCGCAGTGGGTTCCATAGAAGGTGTCACTCGCAAGTTCTGACTAACTTCTCCAGGAGTTGACCAGCTAGTCGAATATATCTCTCTCTATATATATATATATATATATATATATATATATATATATATCTGATTTTGATGTTCAATAAACCGATCATTTTCTTAAATATTTATCAATAGATCGTATGTATGAGTTTTACTTCAGGTCTGGGAAGAACTTGAGTCCCAATAGATGCTCGATGATCGCTGAACGTTATTAGTTCGGTTTTGGGAGTATTAAATTTTACAAGTCGGTCCTTCTCCATACTGACCCACCTTTGGGCTAGGTTAGTATTTATTTTCCTTCGCCACTCACAGTAACCAAAGTAACGAATAATACTAAAACAAAAAGAAATGAAACCTTAGAATCAAAAGAATTGTCTTAACTGAGGGTTATATACTGGAATTAATTTTTTGAATTCAAAGAATATTTCGACTTAAAAATGGTCATTGAACTTATTTATATTTATCTGATATGGGTTTATATATACGGTTTGCAATTCAAGGTTGTCCTTCTCCTATATTGGTTGCCAACCACGGCTAGTTCAGTCTATCCTTTTTTAGCTATACTTAAAATTATCCAATTGTTAGATTAAGTTCTGAACCATTGTATCTTAGAAATGATTAAAGATATCTTACTAGAATTCTTCTAGGTGTTTTAACACTATTGGACTCTATTTTGAGTATATAAGAATGTATAATTACTTTCCGAGTTTTACAGGAGAATCGTGGTAAAATCGATCACAAACGAAAATGACATGTTAATTATTAATTAATCATAGCTAGAGAATCGAAAGCTCAAGAAGTATTGATATAAAGTATATATAATGTGTGTGTGTGTATAAAAGGTTAATGGTGAGTGTTGAATCAGAATATAATTAAAAAAAAAAACAGTCATATTTACAAAACATTTGCTTTCCCTCCTTCCTTACATTTAAGTTATATTTGCTTTTCTTTTCTGTATACATTTAAGATAAACTTGTTTTCCCCTTTTCTCTTATTCTTGTCACCGTTCTTTTCCTCTATTTATTACACACAACATTATGCGTTTAACCGTACATAAATTGCATTCATAAATTAGATTCAAACTAATAGATGTTACCATAACTATTTTTTACAATATTAAATAAGTACGATTGGTCGGGTAAACAAACTGTTATAATTTTAAAAATGTTTAATGTTCTCTATATATGTGTTAATAAATATGGTATTTAACTTATATTAAATCCCTAAACTATTTGTTTAAAAGAAATTAAATATTTAAACTGATAGCAAACATCAAATTAATTTATTCGGTTTTTTTAGACATCTAAATTACTATAGAATCAAGTATTAAAATCTATTCTTTACATAAATTGCTAAAACCCAATTACAGTCTCTTTTTCTTTACTACCCTTTTCTTTCTTTTTCCTTTTTCTTTTTTTTCCCTACTCCCCTCCCATTTCAATATATCACTTCCGTTAAGTTAACCGTCTAAATAGATCAAGGTCTGGCCACTCCTCCTCCCCCAATACAAAGTATACTCGAGAGAAAAATGAAATTAATCCCTCCCTATACTCTATCGTGTCTCTTTAACTATCCCTTTTACACTCTCTGTTAAATTACAAAAACTTACACTACCCATCAATTTTAATTTCATTTTTCGTTTCATTTCATTTTTGGAAGTGCTATCTGATGATCCGGCGTTCTTTAAAAGGGCTCTGGTGAAATAAATTATTATAATGCTACCTTAAAGTGGTCTGTTTTTCTTGTGTGTGTGTGTATATATATATATAATTCCAGGATCATTTTCCAACTTATTCAAAATTATCTTCGCCCTCCCTAACCTTCTAACCTGGAGTAACAAGGTGCCTCACAGGTTTTAAGTATGATTTCATTTTCAAGTTTTTTGGGTTTTTTTACACTGCTCTTTAGAATGTCCTAGGTGAAACTCTTCTCTAACGTACCAAACGTCTTATGAATTGAGTTGGATCTTTTTTTATTGATCTTTTTAGCTCTAAGTTGAAATGATGATCGCTCTTGTTGTGACCCCTCCTGATCAAATTTTCCTTTCTACGGTTCCCTCTTTTTTTTAAACTTATTCATTGTTCTCTTGATGGTTCTTGAATGGACTTTGAAGATGGAAGCCAGTGTATGAATATTGGTACCATTACTGACGGCCTGAATGATCTTTTTTTTTCTCTCACCATTGCTCAGTTGGGAAAACATAGTGGAGGCTCTCACAAAATGATTTTAACCTATTTTGTTTCTAGCTGAATAACTAAGTTTTCAGTGATCCTTACGACAAATGATGTCAAGATGACTAAATATCTGAAAACCTGGAAAAAAACTGAGTTAATTGTTTTGTTTTTTTTTTGTTTTGTTTTTGTTTTTTGGGGGTGTTTTGGGTTGTTTTTTTTTTGTTTTTTAGATATTAAACATTTTGTTGGATGGACAATTGTGCTGTTACACATGGTAGATGTAGGGAGAAGAAATGGATTTCGTACCTTTCCCAAGTGTATTTGTGCAAAAATGAATGTAACGATATCGACTGGAATTCGTACTCGGCTCGCTGATTTTTCGTTCCAAGCCTCTAACCACTGTGCCACCATGGTTGGATAGCTTTGTAATGTTGTCCGGGGTGTTTATTAAAATAATAACTAGAACGGTAACTTGTTAAGTATAAAGGTTTATTTTAAACTAGAATAATATTGTTGATGTTTACAAGTGCGTTTGAAGCTGGAAAGCACCTACCCCACCCAGAACAACAGTATAGATGCATATATTCCTACTGGAATACTCCGTTTAATGGAGGTGTATCAGTTCTTTGTATATTGAGTGCTATCAGTTTGGTCCCTGCAACATATGTGGTTAAAAAGTACACACATCCTCAATATCATTATCTATACAAAATGAAATTTTTTTTTTTTTTTTTTTTTAAGTCATCGGTTAGAATAGGTATCACTGTTTAAAAAGAATAGGAAATGGTGCTGAAAAACTCTTGGAATGTCAAAGAACTTTCCAGCACCTCTTCGTATTCAGTGAATTGAAAATATTAAAGGTACCTCCACGAGATCGCTAAAAAAGAGTATAGCATGATGAAAAAGACGCCAAACTTGACGAAAACAAAATTTTATCGTCTAAATGTTTATTTTTAAGAGGAAAGTATTTTAGGGGTATTTTTTTCCCATTTTTAATCGTTCCTAGCACGTCCGAAAATATCGTTAAAAATCTTTTTTTGAGTCAGCAAAATTGACCATTTTTTCCATTTTATAAAAAACTGGAAATCTCACTTTGAAATTCTTTTAAATATCAATTATCATTTTTTCAAAACTTATTTTAAGAAAATCAGAAATGTTTATTTAAAATATTTTGAACCAAACTTAACTTAGCTTCTGCGACGAGAAGATGTAATTTGAAAATAAAACAAAGCAGGTCATAAACTTTCGCGTCACTTGACAGGTGATGAATGACATATTGATGGATTCCGTGAGGATAATCTGTTCTACGGAAGGAGAAAAAATGAAATAATTTACATTTAAGTGAACAAATTATTTACCTCGTTATTTTTAAGGAAAACTTTCGGCGCTCTAATTTTTTTTTTTTTTTTTTTTGTACTTAGCTTTCACCTTTACGTTTACGATGGTTTATGGAAAATATATTATAAAGAAATTAAAATAAGACTGTTAAGAGTGACATTAAATTTCATATTTCATAAGAAAAGGTATCTAATTAATTTATAGGTACCTTTCTTATGAAATTTTATCAGAAGTGTACATAAATACTGTAATTTTATGTACATTTATTACATTTTAGTGTGTTATTTGTATTTCCATTCATTTTATTAAGTTTGATTTTTCATTTATGGAAAAATGTCATAACTGAGATTAATATAAAAATAAGATCATATAAATTTCATATGATACTGATACTTGTAGGTACCCTTCTCAGTTGAAATTGAAAAATCAAATTAACTTCTCCACACGTGTTTTGCAAAAAGTAAAAGGCCTTAACAGCGGAGAACAATGCTTAACTCAAATAATGCAACTTAATTGTATTCTGGTTGGTCTTCCGTATTTTATAATTACAGCCCGATTATAAAACAAAATTACATTTTTTAATTACTGCGGATCTTCTGATTAGTCAAAATGATACAATTTACAACGCGCTAAAAAAAAGATCTATCTCATAAGGACACTTTTAGGAAAGTTGATGCGGCTTTTAACTAATTTTATAATATTTTAACAACTTAAATGTAAAAAAATCTATTATAATTAAAGAAATAACAAATAATTGTATTAAAAATTCATTTTTCATCGAAAAATTTTTTTGCTTTCAGAAAATATTGTCCATATTCATAAAAACAACTAAAAGCAAATAAAAGCATTTGAAATTAAATAATATCTTTTTTGTTTTATTGAGTTTTTGTATGTTACAATTCAGAGCTGATTTTCAGGTAGGGGTTTCAAAAAAAACAAAAAACATGATTTGCATTCTTCAAAGCCTTGTGCTTTTTTAACTATTGTAATCACTAAACCCGATGCGATCGAATTTCTAGCGTTTTCATAAAATTAGTTGGGGGGGGGTAATAAATATAAAAAAAAATATTTCTGCCATGACTTTAATAAAAAAAAAAAAATATTTATAATAATTTCGATCATCTGTGAATAGTTTCTGAAAGTTTCATTAACATCCGACAATTATTTTTTTATTTTTGCAAGATTTTCCAAATTAATGTGTGTCATACAAAAAAAACGTGCTAAAAATTGTCTATGTTATTTACTAGTTCCGCTGATACAAAGAGAAACAAGGTTTTTTTAATCAAAATTTAGAATGTTCTAAAAAGAAGAAAAAATTTTAAAAAATAATTTAAAAAAACTTTGGTCTTTCCTCTTAATAATAACATAAGCATTTAGACGATAAAATTTTGTTTTTTTTTTTTTTTTTTTTTTTTTTTTTTTTTTTTAGCGATTTCGTGGAGGTACCTAATATTAAATTGTTAAAAAAAAAACTGATTGAATTTATTTTTGAAAATTTTCACTTAAATATAAATCTAGATTATATTAAAGTACCTCATTTAGAAGCTTCTTCAAAAAATTCATTTTTGTCTGTCTAGAATCAAGCTCTCCCTAGATTTTCTGTTATTACCCATAATGAGATTCTGTCTTCTATTTCTTTTTCATTCTTTTTTCTTTTTTTTTTTTTTCTATGATTTTTATTCATTCCTTTATTTATTTTGAATTATCAACCCCCTCTCTTCATGTGTTTCAACGATTTACCTCTCTTTTTTTTCTACTTAAAGTGGGTGCTTAAAAATAGATAACTATCTTGGTTGTCTCCAGTTGCTCATTATAGACATTAGTGTATCTGGTCTGGTGCCATTACTGTACATCTAGAAATTTAGGGCTTATTTAAAAGAAAGAAATTGTAGTGTAATCTATTTATAAAAAAGGCATCTAAAGACTTCAGTTAAATTTCTCACCGACGTGGCATGGATTCCCTTGTTTTTTTTTTTTACAAATACTATCATTTTTTTTCTTCAACGAGGTTTTTTTTTCTCCTGGTAAAAAAAATACATGAATTTAAGCGCGCTACTAGACTGACGACTAGTTCATATCCTTTTGCTAGTGAAATAGGTAAATGCAACCGCCAATGAAAGAAGTTTTTTGAAAGGACAAAAAAATGACTGCCTTACTTGTAATATTTATAGAAGGAAAATGAATCAGAGAAGTGATAAATTTTATGCTTTTTAATTTGGGACTATTATCATTTTTTTTTATCTCGATCTTTTTTTGCTGCGGGCAATTTATCGTCGGTTTCCTCTCGGTCTACCCAGCAAATAAGTTTCGTCACCAGATGTACTGTCGCCACTTACTGACCGTTATGCGACCCTTGTGAATTCTTCCCTACCAAGAGGGAGATTATCGCTGTCTGCATCTCTTTATCCTCCTCTTTGCCATAAATCTATAGTACGGGATTTCAGACTTTGAATTTTTTTTAACGCTCAAATGACTTGCACATATTCTTTTCAAGTTTTAAAAGTGGGATAAAAAAGCGTAGAAAAAGTTTTCTTTTTTTTTAAATCAATCAAGATATAACAGGAAACTCTATTTTGCAACCAGTTGAAAAAAAAATCTGGATAGATCCTTCAATAAGGGGCAAATCAAAAAGAATAAAAGAAAACTAAAACAAAAACTTCCTCAAACAGACGAGGTTATTTTACAAATAAAGCTTTTTTAAATAATTAAAACGTCGTGTCTGGTCCGTATTTAGTTTGGGTGGTTACCGCTTGAAATGCCAGATTAAAAAGCTTGGATATAAAAGTGCATTTGATTTAATTTCACATTAAAAACATTTGGTTCCATCAAATTTTGTCATTTTGGGCGTGCGAAATTAAAATAGTATGGAATTAATTAATGAGAAAAATTTTTTTCAATTCCCTTTGAATTAATTATATTCACTTACGCGCAAGAAAGGTATAAACCCTCTTCTTATCGCCCCCTCCCAATACTAATTTATCGCCCATTTTCAATATGATTTATTTAATATGGGTTTTTCTATAAATGTAATATAACGGAATTGGAAATCGAAGCGCCAAATTCCAATTCCTGTTGGTTTTGATATAATCACTTGCATTCAAATAATCTTTTGAAATTTATGAATTCACCCTTTATCCTCCTAGCTATAAAAATTAATTAAGTAGGACTTTTATTCAAAATCATTGGTATCTGAAATAAATGGAAAAAAAAAAAATTTTTAAATTTACAATAAAAAAGACTTCCTGGCTTTAAATAACCTGAAAAGAGATTGATAATCCGTACAAAACGAATTAACAACCAACAATTTATTAGATATAGTTCTGGCTTGCAATGCTGACTTGTAGTTTAGTTGGAATTCAGTTTATAAAAAATAAAATACACGAAAAAATTTAGGTTTTAGATTTGTCTGAATATATCTACAGCATATGAGTGATCTTTTGGTCTATCGCATTGACTTTTGCTATTTTAATAACAGCAGATTAAAAAGTATAGTAACTTGTTGCATTTTTATTTCAATAAGAAATGCCCCAGATATTATTCGAATTTAATGTCCATCATGAAACTTTAATTTAAAGAGTTGATCTTTGCTGGCTAATTTAATATATAAATTATAGTGTAACCCGGATATAAGAGTTGTAAGGACCGGAAAAAGTCTCTTATATCCGGGAACAAATTATATCCGGGTTTCTCTTATATCCGAGTTTGGTCTATTTTGTTTACATTAACACAAGGCTCTAATTTGGGACCAGTAAAAATCTCTCTTATATCCGGGTTTCTCTTATATCGGGTCTCTTATATCCGGGTTACACTGTACCAAGACCACTCTAAGAGATTAGGTACCTCCACTGAACTTACGATACCTAAGGTTTAAAATTAATTTAAAAAAATGAAAAAGCATTCTTGAAGATTCAATTTTAGCTTTAATTGAAAGCTAAATAATTAAATTTATTATTTCCAATAAGTAAAATATTCTGGTATAATTTCAGATAGAAATTTTATTTATTGGAATGTAAAATATTTCTCGATTTAATTTTTTTTTTTTCTTTTAAAGCTTCCATTTTCTTAATTTTAAGAAATTCGTAAAGTAAACAAAATTATCGGATTTAAGTCATCCAAAAACAAAAATTTATATTTCTGACACGTTATTTGACTAAACGAGAAAATTTAAAGTTGAATTAATCTGATTTGAAATAAATATTACTTATAGCATAAAAAATAATACACAAGCATTTCTTAACGATGGATCCTGTTTCTTTTTACCTTTTATTGACGTATCTATAAATTCCGAGATGATGACCACAGCTCTTATGGATGACTAGAATTGACATAAAATTACGAAATCTAAGGGAAACGCATTCTTTTTTTTTTTTTTTTACCTACCTAGTAAACTTACAAATTAACATTTTCAGCAACTATTTAATATTTTGACTTTTATTTGGGTTTCAAGATGCTTTATGAAATTTTCGTCTAGTCTCTAGGTTCTCAAGTTCACTAATTTAAACAAAATATTAGTTATTTGAAATATGACCCAAACTAAAATAAATCCGTAAAATAAAAATATTTAGTGAAATAGTAATTAAAAAAAAAAAAAAAAGTAAAACTTACTTTGAAGTCTTGAGGGGATGATTTGCAAAGACGTTAATGATCAAAAAAAAACTGAATAAGGAAAGTGAAAGAATTGCAGTGCGTCAGACGAAACTTAAATCACGTGACATTTTAAGGATTATGTCATGTGTGGATTACCATAGATAGAAATTGGTTATGTTTTATAACATGGACTTTTCAAATTTTGATTCGTAAATGTATTTTTCATTTAACGATATCACCGCCTTGAAAGCAATGAAGAATTTTAAACAATTTTTATTTAAAAAAAAAAAATGAAAACAATTCTTGTAAAAATTAATATTTCATCGAAAAAAATTCTTAAGACAAGTGTCCTTAATAAATCTTATTTATCAAAACAAATTTCTAATTAAATAATGTAATAGTTTTTATTGCATTTTTTATTTTATTATTCAGAGCAGATTTTCGGTGAAAGGGCTAAATGTTTTACAAAATAAATTGATGATTTAATTTCTCCAAGGAGTCCTGCTTTTAATTAATAAAAATCCCCAACCTAAAAATTGAATTTCTCTTACAAATAGAATTAATTTTTTGGTAACTTTTAAAAAACAAAAGAAAGTATTGAAAATTTTATAAAAAAAAAATTCCTGAATAATCTCATTCATTCTTTAATAGGTCCTGAAAGTTTCATTAAAATCCGACGTTTGTTTGTTTGTTTGTTTTGTTTGTTTTTTTTGCTTGTTTTTTTTTTGTTTTTTTTTTTTGCAAGAATTTCCAAATAAATGTGTGTTTCACTACAAAAAGCGCAGAAAAACTAACATTTATCTTTGGTTCGGCTGCTCACGTAAACAAACCAAAACCAAAACTCGAAATTAGAAAGGACTACAAAATTAAAAAAAAATAATTTAACTTTGGCCTTTCCTCTTAATAATATAAACATTTTGATGACAAAACTTTCTTTTTATTGAGTTTGGAGCTTTTTTTCATCATGCTATACTGTTTTGTTTTGTTTTGTTTTTGTTTGTTTTTTTTTTTTTTTGGGTTTTTGGTTTTTTTTTTTTTTTTTGTTTTGGTTTTTGTTTTTTTTTTTTTTTTTTTTTGGTTTGGTTTTTTTTTTTTGGTTTTGTTTTTTGGTTTGGTTTTGTTTTTTTTTGGTTTTGTTTTGGTTTTTTTTTTTTTTTTTTGTTTTTTTTTTGTTTTTTTTGTTTTTTTTTTTTTTTTTTTGTTTTTTTTTTTGTTTTTGTTAAAAAAAAGTGAACGTACCTATAAGAGATACCAAATAAGTGTTGTACTCGGTGTCACATCGGAACGTCAAAAGACCTAGTGCCCTTGTTTGTTGACATAGAAAGTGGACTCAAATCCACCAAGTGCAGAATCGGACCGGAACTAACATGGGGAATTTAGGACACACACACACACACACACAGAGCAGAAAGTTATATAAACATGCAACCTAGGCGTGAACGTCCAGATGAACACTCGAAACCAACAGTTTCAAACGTCATCAATTTGGCGGAGTCCAGAAATGAACAAAACATTTACGTGTGAAAACTTTCGTTTCGTATTTTTATTAGGTATTGCGTTCATTAATGCTTCTCTTCTGTACATTTGAGGTGGAGACTGTGCTAACCTTAACCATATCGATCGTCATGAAATGTATCAATTCATCGTCTAAGCTTCATTGTTCAGTTAAACGTGAGGTTCTTAATCCCAACGATAAACGATGTTATAGTGAACGGCTGGGTTTGACTGAAGCTGCATATAACCAATTCATTTACCATTAAATCTCTTGAGTAATTAGTCTGCCAGGCATTTCTGTCTAATGAGTTAGATTGGAAAAATACTCAGTGTTTCATTTCGTAAAGAGGAAAACATGGCTACTTTAATTTGTTCGTTTTGGTCTTTTGAAATAGAAGCCTGGAATTTCACAACTATTTCTGGTGGCAGTACCAACGAAACGTGGAATAAATTCGTTTTTGACGTAAATATCTTTGGCTAGCTGAGATCACGAGTCCTGGAAACCATCTGGGTCGTAGGGGCATCATATGTACTGCAGCAGTGGGGTGTATTGGGTAATATAGTTTGATGGAGACCAAACTTCTTCAGGTGGGTTTGAATTTAATTTGCTTCTCTTAGACAACCATGGCTATAGGTTGCAGTCTGTCCTGCTATTTAACCATAGACAGATGAACGAGATGGATGCATATCTTTCCAAAGGATATTAGCACGTATGTGAATATAATGAACTTGACCAGCATTCGAACTGCTCACGGATTCTTCAATCCTAGCCGTTAGTATTCCGCTACTACTGACACTGAACTGGGCCTCAATAATTGCAAGGAAGCTAACAGGAACTTCAAGCTAACATTTGACTTTGTCGTATTGTATTTTCTGGCCCAGTCATGCAAATTTTCGTTTTCAAGGAAAAAAAAAATACTGGTCTTTGGTTATGTAGACGATGCGTCAGAAATCTCTTCCGCATTTAATATATTAAAGCGTTTTAAATGTGGGAGGTATTTCTGTCATCACCCTGTACTGTTTAATTGGGCATTCAATTAATTTTAAATTAAAAGGATTGACTTCTTCAGTATGAAAACTTATTTTAGCGTCGGGGTTAGTTAAATAGATATATGGTCACTGTTCAAGTTTTGGCAAAGTGCCAAGTTAGCGTCTAAAAGCCAAGCATGGTTAGTAATGAACAAATCAATTTAACCGGAAGCTATATCATTTGATGTCGGCTGAGTAAATTTTTTTTTCTGTGATTTCACTGTTTAGTTTTGTTTTCGTGTGTGCGTATGTGTGTGTGATCTTTTTTTGTTTTCCATAATGTAGAAGTCTGTCTTGAATTTTTTTTTTTTTAATTTTTATTTATTATTTATTTATTTTTTGTCAACGCTGATACCAACTGTTGTAACCTAGGGAAGGTTACTGAATAGAATAATTAAACGAAGGTTGGTAATGAACGATAATACTTAGGACATGAACAACACATATAAGATTCAGTAGAAGTAGTAGTCAACTGCTAGAATGGAGTCAAGGGAATTCCACAATGAATCTCCAATTGCAAACCAACATACAATATTTACTACTGTATTGATGTGAATGGGGACATACCCATTATCGTCCGTAGGTATGCTAAAACCCCTACAGAGGTCTGAAAACATCTCAGAATTGTCATACTCGGAGTATATAAAATGTCTAACTTTTGGCGATAGTAATATGCAAGAAAAGTTGGGTAATCACCGTAATATTATTACAAAGATACAGTGTATTGATTTTAAATATCGGTAGTAAAACTAATTACAATAGTAGTCAATGGAACTTTGGTTTTACGTCTTAGTCTGATTTGCTAATATCTGACAATAACAACAAAAATTAGTTATTGAATTTTCAAATACAAAGAGAAATTTAATAGAAACTTGGGAAAAAATCCTCATAGCCAGATCTATACTGGTTCCCCCGTAAAGGTTAACTTATGTAACAGCTTTTTATCTTTCTTTCTTCTTAAGCAAATCGCCCCAAGCAAGGGAGTGCCACTAGTATGCAAGGTGTTACAGGGAGCAAGAGTAAAGAGGGGTGTTTGTGGGGAAAAGGATAAAGATAAGGACAGGGATCAAGGTTAAGGCATCAGAAGATGTCGATTGACATTACATTTGAATATTTGAAGATTATAGCTATCAGGATAGCAAGTGCTAGAAAAGGAGTTCCACTTACGGGACATGTGAGATAAGGTTAGAGGAGAAGAGATGGCTACAATTAGTCGTTTCGACAGTGAAAAGGTGGG
>CAHIKZ030002836.1:142500-172500 GCA_903632075.3 Acanthosepion pharaonis
GCCACCACCTTAGCCCAGGAACAAGTAAAAATAAACACAAACGAAATCGATATCATTAAACACTCATGTAAATGGCTACTATTCAACAATGAATACGTATGGATAAAGAAAGAAGTGATCTTTGACACTACACTGGGAAGCATTGAGTGTGCAGAGACCTGCGAAATCATAGGTATATATTTACTACATGAACTAAGCGAAATAATAAATAAAAATGATACATGACTCTACAGGGACGACGGTCTCATAACCTTAAACTATAACAAGCAAAACACACACAAAACTAGAAAAGCAATTAAAAGGTTTTCAAAAATAACGGATTCGACATAGATATAAAAACTAACCTAAACGAAATAGATTTTCTAAATGTTACCGCCAACCTAAGAAAAGGTAGATATAAACCATACGGAAAACCCAATGATAAATCATTGTATATATATATATATATACACACATTTTCCAATCACCCGCCTTCTATAATCAAACATATACAAAAATCGATTAACCGCAGGATTTCCGACAATTCTACCAATGAAACCATATTAAACGAAGCTAAGAAAGATTACGAAACAGCCCTAAAAGATAGTGGATTCCCGGCAACACTCACGTACTCACAACAGAGCACAAAGAAGTCAACGAGGAGAGAAATATCATGTGGTTCAACCCACCGTACAGCAAAAACGTAAGAACAAACATAGGAAAAATATTCTTCAAACTCTTACACCAACACTTTCCGGAATTAAATGGTAACTCATTATAAACCAACGTAATATACCAAGCCACGGTAAAATCACCAGATAATAAAGAAAAAGTATACATAGGAGTAACTGAAGGACCCTGGAAACAAAGAAACTATGCACACAAAACATCTTTCACAAATGGTAAATACGCGGACAGCACGATGCTTTCTAAGTATATCTGGGAAATTAAAAACAATATCCAAATCACACCAAAAATAAGGGAAAGTTCACCAGCCTACAGCAATCAACCCAAAACCAGCAAAATTTGCTTTGAGAAAAAATAGTTATCATTACATTTCCGGATCAAAATAATCTACTGAATAAACAATCAGAATTTATCTCAAAACGCAAACATGTAAACAAATTTTTACTACGTTACTTAAAAATCGAAAACTGGAAAGAATAAATAAAAATAAACAAAATAATGATAAAAAACGAGTAAATTAACCCAAGCAAATGATAAACAAATTAACAGACCACTCCCGTTAAAATAAACGAAAAAGAATAAATAAAAACAAGTAAAAATAATCAATCTAGATAAATAAAGTAAGCAAATAATAAACAAATTAACAAATCAATCCCGCCAAAATAACCGTTAGAATAGACTACAACAATCAAGTCAAAAAAATAGCTACAACTACTATATAAAGGATAAAGAAAATTACTACATTACTTAAAAATCGAAAACCGAAAAGAATAAATAAAAATATGCAAAATAAAATAAGAAAAACAAGTAAAAATAAATTAATCCAAATAAATAAACATATTAACAAACCGCTCCCGCTAAAATAACCGTTAGGATAAACAAAAATAAATACTAATTAAGCAAAAGCAAGTAAAAATAATCAATCCAAATAAATAATAAACAAATATAAAGAAAAAACCCTGCCAAAATAACAGACAACAGAAATCAATCCCAAAATTAGACAAAAAACAGCTTTAATTAGCTTCCCAGACTAAAACTATTAAATAAATGATCTAAACTAATCTCAAACTTTTTTACTACGCTACTAAAACATCGAAAACCGAAAAGAATACATAAATAAAATAAATAACAAACAAGTAAAATAAATTAATCCAAATAAATATGTAAACAAACCACTCCCATCAAAATAACCGCCAGAATGCGCTACTGACCCGTATATATAAGTAGTCGAGAAAAAGCCCAACATATGTGGCCTGACAATTGCGTCTAGCATGAAACACTGTCGCCTCTGAGCGTTGACTTCAATGTTCACTTTTATATTTACATACGTTCTCTGATATTGAGCACTTTATCTCATAAATAGATCATACCATAAAACTATATCTCTCAACCCCCTCTATCCTCTCTCACTCTCTCTATCTCTCTGCTAGAATGTGCCTTAAGCGTTATTTTAGCAATCGTACGCAATGATTTTTTTTCCTGCATCAATATATGTTTACTAAAAATTTCCCGGGCGTTGTAATCGACAATCATTAATCTTTTTGAATTTATTCAAATCACGGCGTTAGATTATTCTTATTCTGTTTTCCGTGCTTAGGGGAGATAAATTTTGTCTGTTAATAGTAGCCATTGTTACATTTTTTTTTTTTTTTTCATTTGTCTTTCTGAACCCGAGTATGTAACTGCCAGATCCCAAACTCCCAATGAATCTGATATATGTTAACCTAAAACCATGATGACACCTACGAGGGTTGTTCAAAGAGTTTTAAGCTTCAACCAGAACAAATCGTCATACCTGAACATTTTTGTGGCAATACACTACCATTTTGTTATAAAACTAGAAAAACAAATTCAGATTTGTCTTAATTTGTCCATACAAAGGGGAGAGGTATGCGACAGATCAAAACATTGGATAAAACAGAGGCCCGACCAATCATAAAATATCTACAAAAGAAAGGTATGACTCCTAAGGAAATCCATCAGGACATACTGAGTCACTTGCTGAGGACTCCCCGTTTCCTATGCCACTGTGAAGAAGTGGGCTGCAGAATTCAGATACAGTAGATGACCCTCAGTTGGGTCATCCAAAAACTTCACCCACTGAACAAGTGGTTGCCATTCACTGTATGGTCTTGGGTGGCAAAAGTCTTACTGGCCAGCAGATAATTAAGTCCACAGGCATTAGTTCTGGTTCGGACCATAATGTTTTAACTGATTTGGGGGATGAGCGAGAAGTCTGCAAGATAGATCCCAAGAATGCGGAATCAAGGACAGAAGCTGAAAAGGGCTAACATTTCCAGGATACTTCTGATTCTCTTCCAGACTGACACTGGGAATTTCCACCGCATATTAGCAACTCAAGATAAAACCTTGGTTCATAACTTAGACGCAGAATCAGATTCCAAAGCAAACAGTGGGAAACACACTCGTTCACCACCTCCGAACCAGTTCAAGCAGGCAGCGTCTGTTGGCAAGTCGATGGTTTCTGTTTTTTAGGGGTTTTTTTCCTCAATGTGTAATGATGATAGAGTACCTGGCAAAGGGAAAAACTATTAATTAATCGATGGTACTATGCATCTGAAGTCGAAACGCAAAGGGAAGCTGAGGGCAGATGTTCTCTTACTCCCGGATAACGCGCGCGTTATTACTGCTCAGATTGAAGTGGCTGAAGCAACTGTGGTTTGAATAGTTGTCCCATCCCCCTTACTCACCAGACTTAGCACCATCTAACTTGTCCCTGTTTCTTAAACACAGCCCCAGCTGTGTGGTCGCCATTTCGAGAAACAATGAGATTTTGGAGGACCAGGACGCCATTTTCTTCCGTGATAGAATCGCAATGTTTAAGCACCGTTGGACAAAGTGCATTGATAAACAAGAGGGGGACAATAGTGAAAAACTGTCTTGTTTCTCCAACTCCTCCTCCTCGATGAGGCTTAGAACAATTTGATCGACTCTCACACTCTGAATTCATGACGTCAAAACTGTTCTAAAATATCTAAACTGCCAGTTCTATACAACCGTTTTCTAAGATCAGTAGTGAAAAACTACTTTGGGAGAGTAAAGATTGGCAAAGATCATTCTTTCAACATTATGGACTGGCGCTACACAATCGCAGTGAAATAACAGAAACCACATCACTTGAGAACTAACAGCAACAATTATAATGGATAAAACATGAAAATCGAAGAGAAAACAATGACATGATAATGACATTCCACACCACTTCAAATAAAAGGTTAGGAAGGAGACTCCTATCAATACTGGAAAGAGCGATAATAGCTACTGGACTTAAGAGAAAATAATGACATAATCAAGAGGTTGACGTTCAACACTACTTCAAACAAAAAGGTTAAGAAGGAAACCGCCATCCATACTGAAAAGTGCAATAACAGCTACCGAAAAATACTTTTAAGATAAAGTATTGGCTGCTCGTGTTAAATAATAGCTTAGCAAACTATTACTTTTAGGGGGAAGTGTATCTCAGCTCCGAATTCCGGCGGTTGACCTTCGGGGTCAGATGTATGACATAAGTCGATTTTGATTGGCTGAGCTAGCGTGAGAATGATAAAGGTTTTTCAGCGTGTTGTTTCATGACCGTCAAGCGATCTAGAGGTGTTCTTTTTCGTGTCTGAAACGGCATCCCAGGGAGGAGGCCACTGCCACTGGATAGTTAGATGTCTACATGATTAATAAAAATAGTTAAAATCCTTTGTGTTGAACTGAACCAAATCGATTGACGATCACCGGTCGAGAGAAAAAACAGAGCTGAGATCATTCACTGTCAACATGTAACACTCGGTCAATGAATGCCAAATGTTTTTGTAGGGAAACTGCTGATATTGGCCTTGCCATTAGCAATGTATGTACTCGGGTAGCTGACTGTATGAGATCCCTTTCTTTCTCAAGCACAAACTGCTGAATTGTATTCATCTTTTAACCAAGTATAGTGAAAAGGTTGGCAGTACGTAGCATGTACACGAATTCTTTAAAATCCTTCATTGTTTTTACTTGTTTGTTTTATTTTTATACTAATGTTCACCTAAGAGCCACTCAAGATAGAGGTTTACTGGTGGCGTTCGTGATGTGACAGGTAAGAGGTAAGATGTTCAGTTTATGAGGATATATGGGAGAGATAACGGTTACCCCTTGACACGAACAGGTTAAGATTGTAGTGTCTGAGAAAGCATCCTCTTGGGAGTCTGTTTCACAGAGAAACGGTTCGTTTGAAGCTGTTAAAGTTGAACGAACTCACTTCTCACTCATGGAATACAAAGGGAATGAAGGTGACTCACATCTGTGTAAGCTACATGGTGGGTTTTAGCTGGTGCTGGAGTTGGTTAAGCTAAGAAACGTAGCGCGTCTGAACATTTTCTATAGATATAGCGAAAGAGTAATGAGAAGCTGGTAACCTTTCGTCTGTGGGGAAAGAGGTCGTCTCTAGCCTTATCTGTTTTCTTTAATTTCACAGGGGTGGTATGATCACACTTTTATCAGTCATGCTTCATTTCAGTATATATGTTTTCGATGTTCTTCAAACCTTACTGAGTGACGAATTATTTCCCTTTTGTCTGCTTTGCCACAACAGCATATTACGAATAATATTCAGTTCTTGGTCATATTTTCTCTCTGGGAGTGCTTGGTACGGTAATGGTTTCCAAAGAACTGAACTGAATTTTAATACCGACTTCGTGTAGTATGAACCACAGATTCTTTTATGGTGGACAGACCGTGGTAGATGTTTTTATTGCTATCATCGACTGTTCAGGATAAGTCAAGTGAATGAATCTGCGCACATGTTAAGCAATGAAAATCTCTTTAGTAGACATAACAGATAAATAAAATCTGAAAGCCTCTGATTTAGAAAGGAAATTCAGCAAAAATGCTACTACATAAGCCTGGCCAGTCGATTCATTAGGTGCACCGAGACGCGCTTCCTGAGGTGTGACACTAGGTTTTAGGTTTCAATAAAACTTCGCGATAAAGATGTCAGAGAAAGAATGGTCAATAGAAATGCCCAGTACTAACAGGTATGAAATATACCATAAATATGGAAACCATCTAACGTTGTAATGTGTAAAAGTTTCGGTTCTAAATTCTAAGACGGATATTGATCGAAGACAGACGGTTGAAGAAGGTCGGAGTAAAGAATGGTTGTAATGCTGCGTATAACAACCAAAATGGCCTTACTACAATGAATAACAGAGCATATTATCACAAAAACATACAGGGATCAAATCATTCCGTATAGATATGTACTCGTTATAAAGTTAATGTATTTTTTTGAAATGCTAAAGTTTTTTGTACACAACTTGTACATTTAAAGTTGTGGATTCTATTAAAGTTGTGGGTGAAAACGGTGATTATTTCTTAGTTGGATTCAAGACATTTATTTTTCGTGAATATTCTAGCTGGCTCATAAAAACTCCTATTTTAAATGTATTTGCAGTTTGTCAATAATACTGTTTCGTTTAGCGTGTTTAATGTGTCTGACCGCCAAATTCACGTAATGTCTTGCTTTTCAAATTGTCTAGTCATTATTGTCGTGATAAGGCAACATGTAAATTATTAAAACTTAATGGAAAGTTTCTTTTTGTTATCGTTAAATCTTTTTATTTGTTTTTCTATCGTTAATGGCAATATTAAATAATTTTAAACGATGCCGTATTAGTTCCTAAACTTTTAATGGCCGATGTTTGAGCAGAAAAATACGTATAAAATTTCTTGTAAGGAAAATAAACAAAAAGTGAGTGGTTGATTTGCTTAGGAATCGCTTGGCTTCATTTTGTTTTGTTGTTTTTGTTTTTGTTTTTTTTGTTCTTCCTTGGTGATTTAAAATTTCAGAATGGCTGATTTTAAAGAAAAGTATTATATGGAGAAATGAATGAAAAAAATCAGGAAAATAGGAAGAACACAAACTCGAGGATAATGTTTAAAATCAAATATTTTTTTTAAATTATAGTAGAATCCCTGGCAACTGGACTTAGAAGGCCTTCCGGAAATGAGGAATTGGTTACAAAGTCCGGATATGAGGGGTTACATTTAGATTAAAATAAAAACTGAAATCGGGTTTAACATTTATTTTCAATGTTTTATAGTAAACAAAATAAGCTAATGGTGAGTGAAATATGACTGAAGTGATTTTAAGGAAAAAAAATATGTAATGTTAATGAAAACTCATTAAATTAAGTATGCTGCGTATGCAAAAAAAAAAATGATGTAACGAGGATTTTTGTCGATTCCTTCTAATCTGTTATTCTCAACTTTTTTCCGCATTTCGTTTTGCTTTTCTTTTTTTTTTTTTTTTTTTATCGACAAACAGTTTTTAACTGCATGCGTTATTGTCCTTGTCATAGCTGAATGCTGGCTTTCTTTCCATAAAACTGACAACCTTTTTAATAGTTTTTTTCAATTTCAGTCATCGCAATCAGGTTTTTTATTTCTTTGTTCATTGTGATAGTGTAAATGCTGAAGTATAGTTTCTTTTGAAAGATTTTATATATACAATGTTGACTTTCCTATGTTGAAGTCGGCCATTAGTTACAATGAACTTTCACCAGCGTCTAGTTTGTTTTAAAATTTCCACTTTTTGCGATAACTCCAAAATTGTTCCTTTCCTCTTATTTCCATAATCTTTAGCACCAGTACAAGCCATTAGGGTGAAATAAACGTAAGCAATTATTTAAAGTAAATTTCCTGAAAAACAAATTTCAAATCGGTTACATACCACCCAAATAGTTCAAATATACACATCAAAATCATGTCTGGATATGCGGGATTCTACTGCAATTAAAGTGAATGAAGAGAATATAAAAAAAAGACTAAAATGCAACAGAAAAAAAAAGTATGTTCGAAAAGAATGAAGCAAAGAAGATCTCTTTAAGAGTTAAAAACTGTAGATACGTTTATTCAAGAATGAAAGGAGAAATCAAAGAATTTTAAACGACGAACAAATAGTTTGTAAAAGAATGGAAACATAAATGGAAAAATAAAAGAGAAAACGAAAAAAGCGACAGGCAAAAGATCTTTGCCTCTAAATCAACGTTAGATGACAAACGCCATCCCCGTTCCCAACTACCCCCCCGGTCTAACTGAGCACAATCGCAGTGATGTATATTCAGTTCAGCAAGAGAAGTCTTCAGACTCATTAAAAGCCTTGACCCGCAAAAAAAAAAAAAAAATACAAAAACCTCAGTGGTTGTCTTTAAGAATATCAACGCAGAATTATCCACAATCTGTTAAAGTCCTTCAACCACTGCTTGAAGGATAAATCTTTACCAAGCCTTTGGAAGTAGGCAAGCTCCTAGATAGGAACCACCTCCTATGCATTGAGCAGTATATATGAGAGAAAAAAAAAGAAAGAGATATATGAAGAAATATATTTTTAAGGTATGCTCTATTCATGGGATAAAGTGCTCAATATCAGAGAACGTATGTAAATATAAAAGTGAAGATTGAAGTCAACGCTCAGAGGCGACAGGCAGTTTCATGCTAGACGCAATCGTCAGGCCACATATGCTGACGACCTAACAACCGTTATACATAGGCTTATGACGACATACACTGCTCAAGGACTATAGCATTAGATATCTCGAAGGCCTTCGACAAGGTCTCCAGCTCTGGAATCACTGGAAGCATTTTCTCGGTTATAAAATCCTTCCTAACAGGTAGATCCCTGAAGGTAGTTATTAACAGCCAACCCACAGAGTCCCTGGAGATGAACCATTTTTTTTCCTGATTTACCCCAATCTATATTCGTAAGAATATACTCAGATCATTTGTAAACGTCTGTGTTGATGATACGATACACGTTTGCACCTCTTCAACTCTTGAGGATCAAAGGTTATTAGCTGACCTCTTTTCCAATCTAGCATTCGCTTCCCAGCGTGGAAACAGCTGGTTACATTCAATGCCTCGAAAACCAAACTCGTCAGTCACGATGAACGAATGCCCCCTGTGAGGGGGGGGCACAGTGCCTACAGAGAATATTAGACCCCAAACTCCCGCACGACCTCAAGGGGGAACTCTTATATACGATCCATCAGTAAAGATTCAGATAAAATAATCGGCTCCTTGTACCGCTCCAGTAAGTGCTTAACTGATCAAGAAAAATACTCTACCTCAGGCCGAAAATGGTAGTAGTTTCCATAATTGGGCGGAGGCTATCCAGCCCTCATTTTCCAGTCTTGATCAAGTTCAAACGCGTCTCCGAGTCCTTGTAGGAAAAGAATTATTTTCCCAACTCTCTCACACAGGCGGGATGTGGCGAGTCTCTCACTGCTCTCACTACTACCATGGAAAGTGCTCGAACGAACTACATACCTTGGTTCCGCCAGGTCTAACCTACACGGCTAAGACCAGCCATGCCAGTTACATAATAGCAAACGATCCATATTCCTTCCGTATTCCATCGGCGTGGAGTAAGTTCCACTCCACCAGCTTCTTTCCGTGAACCACCGCGCTCTGTGGGACAGACTCCCGATCACTACAATCTTAACGTGTTCAAGTCTAGAGTTAATCGTTATCTTCCCCTCTTATGCATATAAACTATCTCTTAACGTAACACTCTACCTCGAGTGCCCCGTGCTTTGTACAGGGTGAATCATACTGTTAAAAAACAGAGATAGTGAAAAGAGGGATAAAACATAGGCAGATAAAGAAAAAAAAGAGGCAAAAGGAAAGTCTGAGAAAAGACAAACAAAAAAAAAATAGACAAAAAAAATGAAACGACAAAGGAAAAGACAGCGAAAAGTAAAAATATAAGAAAAATCCCATTCCTTCTCACCCCGTCTACTCTACTCTTCCTCAGTCGCTAACTCCGTTAGTTTTGTTGAGAAACACCGACTCATAAGTCACCCGACTTTCTATTCCCTCCTTGGTTGGGGCCGGTGTGTTGTTTCCATAGTGTTGATTCGGGTTTCCCAAAATCTTACGATATTTGGATTGAAGGAAAGTCTAATGATGAACCGAATATGTACGTTGTATACCACAGAAAAGATGGCACAATTCCTGTCTGTGGCCGTGGTAACTTTGATCTTTTTGCGTCCAAGGGCAACATCAGGAATGAGGGCTGAAATAAGAATATTTTCAATATATTGCACATTATTAGTAACTTTAACTGGTTTATTGAATATAAAAGAAAAATATGCTGGTGAAAAATGTTTATTTACCGCAAAATCAAGTTCTCCGCTTTTCTCGAACGGTGGTTTGAAAATCTAGCAGTAATTGTTATAAATAGTGGAAGGAAGACTGCTAATAATGCGTGTTTCTGTGTGTTCGCTTTTGCCACGGAAATACGGGTGTGTTGTGAGGCGAGTACTAGAGCAAATCTCTGACGACTTTGTTGGGCCCGATCTTTGCTCTATCTTGAGTCTGGTGGGTCCTGATTTATATAGGTGACACCACACCTAATATTTGACATATAATTCCCCCACTCCGACTGTTTTAATCTGAGATCATGTTAATAAACACGACGTTCTCTCTGTTCCGAATCTTCTGTCTTTTTCTGTAAATATGGTGTCTAGGGGCAGACAGCATCAACGTAAACAAACCCCAAATTTGGCAATGAGATTAAACTCCTATGACTTCTCGTTTAAAAGAATCTGGGACATTCTTTTCTGTAAGAATATACGTTTTGGAGAGTATGAATGTGAACAAGCCATACATTCCATTTCTCAGGACCCCAGAATTCGAACAATATATTAAGCATGTCTTTCTTATCGACAAGAAGTGTAAAGGATGGAAATCTTTTGATTTTGATTAAATTTGAATTTTGGCTAATCTATTCTGGATTCCATTCACTTTGGACCAGTTCTTGAAATTTATTTTATTTTTTAAAACAATTTTTAATTTGTTTTTTTTTTTGGGGGGGGTCTTTTTCTTCTGGGAATTTTAACAATTACCATTTAATTAGTAGTCCCTCCGTACCACCGTTCTGCAATTTCATGTGTTTGAACAGAGTCAGTGACAAGAAGGTAAAAACAAGAAGTACATGACTCTGATAAGTGGAATAAATATTGAAAGAAAAAAACAAACTAGTTGAGTGAAATGCGGAGAAAAACAAATTGAAACAAACTTTGAATAACGGATAAAAAAAATTGCATATATTTCCATATAAGAATGAAAGAGGAAAATAAGATAATTTTAAACAAAGGACAAATGAAAAAGGACTGAACAAATTGTTTGTTAAAAGAAAAGGCGTGAATGGAAAAAGTAAAAGAAAACGGAAATAATATAGACATAAAGGAAAAGGCATACAAGGAGAAAAAAGGCGACAAAAGGAAAGACAGAGATAAGAAAAATACATTAAAAATACAGAAAAGAAAATGCAGTAATTAAGGAAGAGAACTGAAAATATAAATCTTCCAAAAAACGGACAACTCATTTCTACGAAGCTGAGATAAAACTGCGTAAAATAAACTATTCAGAAAATTCTAAATCAATTAGCACAAATAAAAAACCGACAAGTATTTTGTTCTGATAAACATTGAAAGAAAAACTGAAATGAAGTTGAATGAAATGTATGTATGTATAAAAATAAAATATAAAATAATGAATGAATAAATAAAATATAAAAAAAAATATGATAATGAATAAATTAAAAAGATAAGTAATATAAATAGATAATGAATGAAATAATGAATAAAATACGAAACGATTTAAAATAACAAATAAAAAATATGATAATGAATAAATTAAAAATATAAGTAATATAGATAACGAATAAAATACGAAACGATTTAAATAAATGAAACATAAAAAGATATAAGATATATAAAAAAATAATGAATAAAATAATAAAATATTAAAAAATAGATAAAATTAAAGTGATAAAAATAAACAAAAACAATCTCTGAAAAAAAATGAAGTTACAAAAATTAATGACATCTTTTCATTGATTCAACTCGATATTGATATTCTGATAACCTGTTATTGTCACCCACACATCTGAAGGTCATGATTTCTAATTGGTCAGTTTGGTATTGCACCAATTCTTTTAAAAGTGAGGAATTCTTCACACGTATTTTGTATCTAACATGAAAGGAAAGTTTGGAACTGATAAACTTTCCTCTATGCTACCGAGAATGCATGCATTTAAACGCAGTATTAGATTGGCAGAAAATGTCTGATAACAGTCTGTGGGCGCATGAGATCTGCCTCACACCTGAACTATCATCATCCCAAAATAACTAGAACCATGACTTATGGGACGATGTTGAACTTGGCAGTCCTTTACGGTCCGATTAACGACATCATAAACCCGGATGACGCGATGTGATAAGTGCCATATTGTTAACCTGGGTATCCAGGTGGATCTTCTGCTGCAATATCACATGGATGGTAAAGGAATGTTGTACTCGCCCATTGTATATGCCTCTGATATTACTTGCATTGGCGACAATATCTCATCTTACAGTTGAAATGGTTAGATGTAACCGTAAGTTCTATGCTAACAGTTTCTTCTTTCGCACTTTTCACTTGTGGAACACTCTTCCGGCTTCTTGCTTTCTAATCAAGTTTGTAGTTGATTATTTTTAAGATCTAAATAAGTCGTTATCTTCTGTCTTAATTCCTGTTCTTTTGTTTTACTTATATTATTTCATACTCAATACCCACCTCGTCTTAGTGGCTTTATTGCCTTACTTGGGGCGAAATGATTTTAAACAATGGTTTCTCGATGGGCCTGTATATAAGCAAGTAAATCTATATAAAACAATACGACGTTGCCGATAGGATGTTTAAATCATTTGGATGAACTAGAATTTGTCTAAACTTGGATCCGGTGTTTTGCAGCCCAGGCCAGGGCTAAAAAATGGAAAGAAAATCAAGCATGAAGGGAGATAAAATGAAATAACGAACTTCTTTTTAATTTCTGCAAGTTGTGAAGCTATGATAAAAGTTTTTGTTATGGTATATGACAAACAATTGGAGAACTTGATTTCAAAAATTATAAAAAGAAATTTACAACTTAAAAAAACTTGTCATCGCAGAAAAAACCAAATTTCTGTCCATTGAACAGAAACAAGATGAATCATTTATGAAATATCTTCACAGATTAAGAGAAGCGGAAAAATTCTGCGAATTTGAAACTCGAGATTTGACGATTCAGGTTGAATTGATTTAATTAAAGTTGATTGAATTTATGGCTGATACATTTCATAAATATAAGATATTGGAATAATTACATTTGTATAATTTGTGACATGCGCATGTGTGAAAGTTACAGCGGGAATTGATTTTTAAAAAAAAAAAAAAAAAAAAAAAAAAAAATAGATAACTCTACCGAGGACAATGTGGAAATGTACAGTATAAAAAAATACAGCGCAAAAAAATGCAAATTCTGTTACTATGAGGAAGAAAGTGACAGAAAAAAGTGCTCCTTCTTTAGGAAAAAATTGCCATAACCGCCAAAGAAAAATCATTTTCAGTCTGTATGAAAAATTAAAAAGAAAATAGAATAGAAAAAGAATTGTTTTTTTTTTTTTCAGTACAAAGATCAGGAAAAGAATTCTTTTGAAAAAATTAAATTAAATGGCACGACGTTTCCAATGCAAGAAATTTCTGGGAACAAATGGGCAAACCGAAATTGAGTAAAAGTCATCTGAAATTGAGACAATTTGATGGAAATTTTATAAAAAAAAACAACATTGGGATACTTCCATTGAACGTTTGAAACCTGTGACCGATTTGAAATTATTCTAATGAGATATGAAAAAAGAAACACAAACTACTAAATATAGATGTTCTGAAGATGAATACATCGAAATTAATCAGTAACGTAAAATCAGAAAAAGTAAAAAAAAACTGATAAGCGAGTATACTATTAAATGAAAATAGTAACCACCTTATTTTGAATTTCTTAAATTACCTATTCATCTCTTACCTTTTGGTAGTTGCTAAGTTAAAAAAAAAAATAGAGGAAGTGACAGTAATGGGCTTTAACAATGTGGTGATTTTAAAATAGTCATAAATTATAAAATATGCTCGGATTGTAATTGCCCAATCTGACCAATTAGACCCAGAATTGAAGCGGAAGACGTTGTGATGAAAGATCTTGACAGAGAAGAAAGGGTGCGTTCTTCAGATCAGGATAACGCAATGGAGGATGAGCCGATGCGGTAGTGATTCGAAAACAGAAGTGTATTTATTGTAATATAATATTACAACTGTGGCACAAGACCATGGGGGATGCTGGTTTTCACTAATTCTTGCTAAGCAGATTCGCGAACCATTCATTCATTACAAAAACACGTCTATCGCTATTCAATCCACCATATATCGAAACACCGCATATTCACAGGGATCCTACTAAAACCCAAGGTATAAAAATTTCATATGCACAAATATCTTTTTCGGTGCTTTTTTTTTTCTTATAAAACAAAAATATTGAATCATGAAATGAGGTGGGAAAGGATAAAAAAACAAAAAAAAAAGTTCAAGCAAAAACAAAACTGTATTAGGAAAACCCTTCCACCCAACAGGAAAATAATAATGGCTGTTGTATGGTGACAATAAGCAGAATCAAGAAGCTCGCTCTCAAACGACAGGGGAGAGAGAATAAATTACGGAATGAAGAAATATCAAAGGCTGATTCAGTCAAGATACAAAAGGGACAAAAATAAACTAGGTATGTTGGGAATCTTGACATGTATCATAACAAAAGAGAATGCCAGGAACAATTACTCACATTAGCTTGGTTAAAAAAAAAAGTCTAGATTAACCAGAGTAGGGTTCCGACGGGAAACTACCCCGTTGTGCTAAAAGACTATAGAAATGAAATCAAAGTCAGGGACCCGTTCGCACGAACCAGGCTCGCGACTTTCACCCACCTTTCGCTGAAATATGCCTATAATAAACGCTTTCTATCAGTTCTGATCTTCATCCCAAGCTGATGCCCAAAGAATGCATGCAGATCAAGGTGAGAATAAAGTTCTTATCGTAAAATTCCCTCCATCAACGTCGTCTACACCATCATATTTGCAACGTTAGAAACATCCATTTCACCCCGGGGCAATGCGACACTTGTCGCACGTGTATATGAGATCGAGGGACACGAGATGTTCTGGATAAATAGAATCCGTCAACTCGCTAACATAGTCCCCGGAGGGGCGCACCTGAGGACAGTGACAGAAGGCGTACGCAGAGCTTTCTTGTAAGCCAAGCTAACACCGATAACAATCGGTCATATCCGCCCAGCCTGCTCTGTAAGCCTCGTCATTGAGCGATAGCGGGTTCCGAATCAATCGGTAGGTAAGCGAAAACTCGGGGTTGATGAGGTAATTTGCCGCTGATGCGCAGGACCAGGAAAGGCGCTACTCAGTCGCTGATAAGCCGAGCTGCCATGCCATGAAAGGTCACCGGACGGAGGAGTCGCACCAAGGCCTTTCGACACTCAGAAGAAATCGGGCTGATTTCAAAGTTTGCGACGGTGCTAAAACCCAAAACATGGGGTGGAGTGATGGTAAGACTAGGGAAGGCGTCCCTAACACTCCTCGTCAGAGAAATCTGTCAACGCGTGACATAGGAAAACCAACCACGAGGCGTGTCGATAACTTACCAATAACACGGATACTGGATGCAGATGGTTCTGTGGACCTGTGGCTTGACCCTCTGACAAGAGGGAAAAAGAGCAAGCGCTCAGTCGCCTTCCTAGGCTCTTCAGAGAAGGAGTACTGACAACCGGTAAAGGGTGAGGGTAAAGATATATACGGCGCAGACTCCAGCCCTACCATTTAAGGACAACCGCCTTCGTAGTTCAAGCCAAACTGACGCTCCTGTCTTTTCCAGTACCGCCGACTAATTCTTCTCCAGCTGGAGATCCAGCCCGAACCACAGTCCAAGAATGCGGACAGTATCGTCAGTCCAACTGAAAAGCCCTTAACTACAAGCCGGAAAATTTTTTGAATGTTAATCTTTGACCAGCACCCCGTTCGATCCCCTTCTGTACCACCTCAATGCCAGTGCAGCACACAAAAATGGATACGTCATCGGCGTGCGCTGAAAAACTGGCTCGAGCTCCATGTAGGGACGGACTGCACGCCTTGTCCCTCAACCGTCGAAGGAGAGGCTCCAACGCCAAAGCATAAATTAGGGGCAACTGCGGACAACCTTGACGAACCGTCTGAGACAACGCAAATGCGATCGACGTCTTTCCTTTCTTCTGTACCACAGCACTGAGAGAGCGATACAGCAGGCTAATCCACTTGAAGTCTGGTTTGAATCCGGCAGCCTGCAGGATAGCATCCATATACGGATGGTCGACCCTATCGAACGCCCTGGACTGATCAGAATTGATCAGCGCGGCTTCATTGTCATCTTTTACGCCCTCTAGGATCATGCAGATCAGATGCATAAGGCTGCTCCGGTCCCAACAGAATCTTGTCAACTAAATGCAAACGCTCTGTCAAGATCTTGGCCAAAATCTTTAACTCTGTTCAGCAAAGTTATGGGCCGAGAGTCATGTAAATCTAGTCCACCATGTTTATCCTTTTTTTTTTTTTTTTTTTAACAACGTTATCACACACCTGAACATCTGGTCGGGACGGACCCCTGCCGGAGCCAGTTACTGAATTCTACCGTCAAAATCGGAATATACATGTGCCACCGCCTCAAATACAATTCGTAAGACTTGCCACTGTCGACCCTCTTTAATGCCACTTTAACTTCGCCCTTGTGATCTAACCCTCGCAGCCAGCTGTTCTAGTCGAGGAAAGTCGGCTAAATAGCTGCGAAACTCTTCGCCACATAAACCAGGATCCTTAGTAAACCGGTTCTGGAAATACCGCTGAAATGCTGTCGTTGGTTGACCGCAGGTTAAACTATCCTGGGTGTCGACCTGCTGAATGTCATGATCGGAACCTTGACGTATTTCTCTCTTGCGCAATTCTGCAACGATGTTCACGGCTTCGATAGACCTCCTGTTTAATTTATGTCTAACTACCTGACCCTGGTAGTGTTCGCTAGCTGCTAGCTCAAGAGCCTCCTTAACTAGACCTATCTCTTGCAAATCCTCTCCCGCAGCCTCCGCCAAGGCGAACTATCCATAAATGCCTTCATCTTTTTAGCCTTATCTCTGGTGAGTCGTTGGCTATATTCAGTGGTGAAAAACCTAATCCTATCCTTAAGTTTCTCCCACCACTTATTCTCAATAACCACCCCACTATCTTTCGCTGCACTAATCTAATCAGCTGTTGCCTGAAGTTTCTCCTGTCCAGTAAGGACAAGTTGAACTTCCAGTATCCAACCATTCCAGGCCCAGAATCTAACAACAACCGAGCAAAGACAAGTCTGTGGCTCGAATAGCCTAACCGGTGGAACGGTCTAGCAAATGTAGATTGACACTTCTCACTAACATTCCATCTTAAACGTAGACGGCCACTTAAAAGCCACATCTCCCGCCACGGCTGATCGACCCAGTAGCTATCGATGAGACGAAACTGGTCGATCAGATCGACCAGACTAGCTTCCAGCCCTTATCTGTGCTGGAGTCTATGGATGGCATTCCAGTGCCCTATTAAGACAAAGCGCGATATATCCACTTGGAACAGCCCTAGCTGTCGGTAAAAAAAAAAAAAAAAAAGATCCGATCTGTCATGTCGTTGGGTGCATAAACCGCAACTAACCGAAACCAACAACTTTTCACGGCAATATCGACCACGATAATCTGCGATCCCCCGCAATACACGAACATCGATGTCGCAAACAAAATGTGTCTCCTGATTCGCAGCAATATCTACACCAAAAGATAAGAGGTCACGAAACAGTTGGGCAACCTTTGCCGATCCCTCAAGCCTCTCGCATTCAAGCATGCCAGCTTGATAGCCATTTCTCAGTACAGACTTAAACACCGACTGGACAGAAATCTACGGGAGTAAGAACCCCCGACAGAATGTCCTAGGCTACCAGAGCAAACGTTGGGTGTAATCCGTCCGTCAGTGAAAATTCCGCCGACGTCCGTCTGGAATGCTAGCTTAAGAGGTTTATATGACGAGGGGTGAAGCAAAAGCGTGGTCCTCTGCACAATATTTTGCTAATTTCTTCAGTTCAGCTGTCTCGAACTAAGACATCCTGAGCTGATGTAAAGAGACCCTTGCGGCCGATAGGAACTCCCACACTTTCTGCCTGCCTCCTGAGTTCCGAATTAAGGTAATGACACCAGGGGCCTTAGGGAAGTTCCTGGGGTCCTCTGTCGACTTCCCATCAATGTAGTTTAATTTTAATAAAGGCTTTAAGAAGGCGTTTCTCTAAAAGGAAAGAATCTCTATCGAGGGCCTGCCAGTCTATTCTACATATTGCTTACACCCCACCTAGAGGGGAAGACTTTTTTGAGGTGGAGTGAGGAGGTATCTGACAGAGCCCTACTCGTTTTACCTTCTTTTTCGTTCTCTCTCTCTCTCTCTCTCTCTCTCTCTCTCGTTTTACCTTCTTTTTCGTTCTCTCTCTCTCTCTCTCGTTTTACCTTCTTTTTCGTTCTCTCTCTCTCTCTCTCTCGTTTTACCTTCTTTTCTCTTCTCTTCTCTCTTTCTCGTTTTCTTCTTTTCGTTTCTCTCTCTCTCTCTCTCTCGTTTTACCTTCTTTTTTTTCTCTCTCTCTCTCTCGTTTTACCTTCTTTTTCGTTCTCTCTCTCTCTCTCTCTCTCTCTCGTTTTACCTTCTTTTGACATGGAGGTTTATCATGCTTTCTTCCTGGCGGATTGAGTATTGCTACGGGCCATCGCTCGATCCACCTTTCTTTGTCCAAACTTTCTCCTTTTTAATCAGCTTGTCATCCCTCTCGTCCTTCTTCCGCCCTCTTTTTAAAGATGAGAACCGAGATGAAGGCACTTCATCTACCACCATGAGCAGGTTCAATTGTGGCGGTTCCTCCAACTCATTTCTTTGGTTGGACATCCTGCTAGGAAGGAGGATTTGCCGCCTTCGATTCCCTCCTCACTACCTGTCTACACTCACTTAGGCCGTCGGACTGGCTGGTTTCTTTAGGTGATGTTGGCTACAAACGTGGCGCCGGGTTCCCCCCGGGGTATGCCTGAGACAAGTGCCCCATAGCACCACAGAACCAGCATTATGGACGACGACCTTCCACGATGACCAAGATAGTTAGGCCTCAACAAGATAACGTACAGGATGTCCAGAAAATGCTTTCGGGTCATTGTTATTTGTAGGAAATCGTTCCCAATGGTAATGCCCGCTCTGCTTCTGATGGATGAGACATCCGCCGACTTGTCCAAATTTTGCGAAGAAGGCACCCAGCCATTCCCCATTGAGATTCCTTGGCAGCACGTGCATAGTCAGCCTCGTCTTTCGTGTGCCCATATATTCAGTCTGAAGACGGACAGTCTACGTCGATCCAACTGCTTTGCTTCGTCTTCATTAGTCAGCAGGATGTCCCACATAGCGTTTGACCTCTTAGCGAATATCCTTGGTGCAATTTGGAGGCTCTTGAATCTGGCGTCAATGAGCCTACGTCTTTTGACATCTGTTGTCAGTAAAGAAATTGTCTTGGTTGTGACGACCTCGAGGGTCTCCGGAAGGATAAGGAACTCATTTCCTTTTGTGTATTTCCGGTATTGTTCATATAACGCTGCTAGTCTTTATTTTTGGGGGACTGTATGAGCTGGCAATATTGAAGTTAACCGCTGGGGAAGGGAGACTCCGCCATACTGGAGGACTCCCACTTCAGCACACACAACGAAATCTCCAACAAAAAGTGACAAAAAACAGCTAGTAAAAATCAAGGAGAAAACGTAGACAAAATTGACACTTAATTTTTTAAAACAATTTCTGTTGGCTTCAAGTCCAGGGTCAAACGATATCTACCCCCACATGTCCTCATAATATCTACTTCTTACTACCTCCTTCCACTACAACCTCTACGTTGAGTGGTTCCTGGGCTTTTCATTGGGTGAACTAAAATGAAAAATTATATTATGCAGATTTAAGGAGTCTTCCTGATTTTTCCGAAATGTCATATCTATTTCGCACCCCCCCCCCCAGTAGCGTTCCTTCCTTTGCCAATGTTCTCGCAATCGTTCTGACATCTATTCACCCAATCTCGTCTCGTTAAAACAGTGGTTCCCGTACGGTCACTGGAGATAAGCAACATCGAGCCTGGCCAGTACCCGTCTGGGATACCAGGTGCTGTATGTTTGGATGTGCGTATGGTGTAATGGATAATGGCTCGAAATTGGGAAAAGGGAGAGCAGAGTTGCAATTCCAGTCGGGTTCTTAATATTCACTTGCAAGCAAAAACCCTTGCGAAAAGTATGAATCCACCTTCCCCGCCCCCTCATGTGATATTTTCTGGTTTATAAGAAACTGCAAACGGGTGATAAGCTGTAAAAAAACAAATCAATCTAATCTTCAAGTTTGACTTTATGGGCAGCCTTTGAAGAATGCTTTATCGCCGATTAATAAGCGACCAACACTAGTAAAAATGTGACAAAGGTTAGTTTTGCTATTATTATTTTTTTCATCGGTATAACTCCATGCAAGGTAGTAAGACGGAAGGGGTTACAGGGCTTGAAAGAAATAGGAACAGAAACCTTAATAAATAGCGGGAAAAGGGACCGTATCATTTTCTTTTTTTTTTTTTTTTCTCTTTTTTCTTCTTTTTTCTTTTTTTTTTTCTCTTTTTTCTTTTTTTTTTTTTCTTTTTTTCTCTTTTTTCTCTTTTTTTCTCTTTTTTTTGTTTTTCCTTTTTTCTTTTTTTCTTTCTTTTTTTTCTTTTTTTCTTTTTCCTTTTTCTTTTTTTTTTCTTTTTCCTTTTTCTTTTCTTTCTTTTCTTTTTTCTTTTCTTTCTTTTCTTTTTTCTTTTTTCTTTTCTTTTTTCTTTTTTTAATCGACCTCACAGTAAAGTCACGGAGACGCAAGAGGTTACTGGGTGTGGAAGTTAGACAGGAACTAGAACAGTCTACCCCAGCCATCGAAATAAAGGGTTCAGTTCGACATTCCAACCACCTGAAGAAGGCCGAAGCGTACAGAGGCCGAAACGTTGTGATAAATACGGCAACAAAGATGAGGATGATAGTCCGAACAATTTAAATAGTGTACATAACACCTCATCTCAAAAATGTAGACAGATACTGAAGAAACTGAAACATTGCTAAGGAGCGACAGCAGATAGCGATTGACATTACATTTAAATTTTTGCACATTAAAATTGGTTGGAAAGCATAGAGCCGGAAGAGTTCCACAAGCGAGAAGTGCGAGAAAAGAAACTGTTAGCATAGAATTTATCATTGCATCTAGTCAGCTCAATTGTATATCGATGAGAACTCGACGACGGTCTAGTACTGCGCTTAAATTCAAAAAGTCTAGGTACCATATATAGAAAAGAGAAAGGAAAGTAACCTTACGGCGGTTGGAATTTATAGACAAAACTACTAATTGTCATCAGTTAAAGTTACAGGAAATGGCAATACAGATGAGTAATTACTACAGACAGTATCTCTTGGGTTCTGATGCTGCAGGCATTACAGAATATCAGTGAAATTTTGTGTCAATTTGGTGCATGCAAATTTCACAACGCTATGTAAGATGAACCATCAAGATTTTTCAGATAAAATTTAAATTCTAATAGAAATGTAAAATGAAATTTTGACACAAACGCTAATGGGTTGAAAATGCTGGAAAGTTGCGAGCATTGTTTTCCCTCCTTTTATCCCTCTCTCCCTCTCTCTCTCCCCCTCTCTCTCTCTCTTTCCTTTTCTCCCTCTCTCCTTTCCCTCCTCTCCCTCTCTCCTTTCCCCTCTCTCCCTCTCTCCTTTCCCCTCGTTCTCTCTCTCCTTCGTTTTCCCTCGTTCTCTCTCTCCTTCGTTTTCCCTCGTTCTCTCTCGTTCGTTTTCCCTCGTTCATCCATTCTCTCTCAAATTCCTTTTCCCTCATTCTCACCCTACATTCTCTCTCGTTCGTTTTCCCTCGTTCGTTTTCCCTCGTTCTCTCTCGTTCGTTTTCCCTTCTTTTTCCCTCGTTTTCCCTTTTTCCCTCGTTTTCCCTTTTTCCCTCGTTTTCCCTTCTTTTTCGTTCTCTCTTCTTCTCTCCCTACTCATCTCCTTATTCTTTGCAGCTCCTAGTTTTTACTATCACTCCCATTCCATTTATACAAACTGTTTAAGTTACTCGCTGTTATCTTCATCCATCGTGATTCAATATGTCCTGTTAGTGTCAAATTCTGCAAGATTTCTTTCCACTTCCTGTCACTGAAATTTCAACTCTCTCTTTCGGATTTTAAGCCTAAGTGTCCTTTTTCTCTCCATTTTCCTGAAATATCCGTGTCTCTCGTGCCGAATAGATTGCATCTTCACCATTTACCATCTAATTTATTATTCAAGTTAAACTCTGAACTATGCATAAATTAACAACTTCACAATTTCGTATGTCTTAATGAACATCTTGCCATATCAAACTCATCTCTGGAACTTCAAAACGACCTTCAGTTGAGGATTTGATAGGAACAATTGGATTAAATCAAACAATCGTCCTAGAATGCAGTAGCCCTGGAGGTTGCGTGCCAAACCCTGTCAAATATCCAGGGCCACTGCTCGAGCTTATCAAGAGGTTGATATATATATATTCATTGATGGCAGTTGGCACATCAGCGGTAGACCTGGCAAAATGGAAGTCATATTTTTTTGTCAGAGTAGGATAGGGCGATAGTTAAAGGGGTCATAATGTTCTCCAGAGTTCTTAAAAGCACGAACCTTCCAAAAAGTTGGAAGCAGTGAGGCAATACTTGTAGAGATTGGAGAGAATTGGAACCAGCTCAGAGCCAGCTCGGGAGCACATTTTTTAGGATGACGGCTGGGATCCCGTCACCTCCACTTGTCTTATGGGAGTCTAATTTAGCAATAAAGCCCGTGACCATTGCGCATATCACTCAGTAGAACCTCAGTTCTGGTGGAAAATCAGATGTAGATACTCCAAATTATTATTATGTTATTAGCATAATTTTTTTTCTTTTAGTACCTCTATCGCAACTAAACTTGTTTTTATTTGCTATTTTCATGCCTTTAACAACGGGTTCTAATTTTTAAATGTCTCTAATATTACAATGTCTCAAAATATCATGTTAATCCTTCAGAGAATGTATTACTTTCGGTTTTTATACCGTTATCAGCTCGTAGTTTTGTGAGAATTTATCTGAAAGCTTGTCCTGGGAATATATATTGCTTATAAAACGGGATGTATAGAATTTCTGATGTGATCACTACGTTTTTTTTTTTCTTCTCTTTATTGTCTTTAGGAGAATTAACGCCATCAAAATAAGCAGAAATTATTTGAATGGCTTCTATCAGTTAATTTGATTAGATGTTTTAGCGAATGAAAATCTATATGCAGTCTGATAAATTTTAGAGTTATCTGTAATGATAGATTACCAGGTTCTTAATATCAAACTTAATATTCATGGGAAATCATTTCCCTTGCTCTTTTTCTTCCTGTAACATTTCGTTTCGGGAGTTCCATTTTCACATATTTAACACAATCTCCTTTGTGATTTTTTTTTTTTTTTTTTTTAACACCATGTACACTGTTGACCTCAACTTTATTGCCATATTCACGACGTATCGACTTTCTTCGGTATATCTCAATTATTTCCCTTTAGTAACTCGACTCTCCTTTTTTCTTTTTTTCTTTTTTTCTTTTTTTTTTTTTTTTTTTTTTCTTTTTCTTTTTTCTTTTTTTCTTTTGTTTTTAGAGCTCATATTACATTTTTTGTTATTGATGTTTTTTCTCTAGCAGTCTGTATTATAGGTTCCAATATTGTACTAATTCCTATGCTTGGCCGGCTTAGATTTTTGTGGCCTAGCATATGTACTGAACCCTTAAGTTTTCGTATTTTCCAGTGATGTTTATCATTCCAATCTTATCCCACAGAGGGCGGTGATCTCACTTTTCCATTCATATATGGTCAGCCATGCCTGATTTTTTTTTAATATTTCCTCCTTGTATTACAGCTTTACAGTGTTCCTGCAGTCTTATCTTAAGAGGACAGCCTGTTTCTCCATTATATTTCTTACTACAACTGCATGGAATGACGTACACACAATCCTTAATCATATTCTCCTCTATGAGAGAGGTCTTACTCGGAAGAGACGTCTGAAGTGCTAAACCACTTTTGAAGGTCGTCCTGATGTTATATCGACTACAAAACTTTTTTTTCCCGATAATCCCTTCATATAGGGTAGGCAGACCGATGCTGTTTTCGGAGTTGTTATTCTCTTGTACCCTTGTACCCCACTTTATGGGAACTGCTGTCATATACCCTGGGTAGTTGTTGCATTGTAGGGTAAAGATGACAACCGTCCGAACAAGGTAAATAGTTAGAATACCTCCTTTCAGAAATATAGACAGATTTTTTTTCTTGCTTTCTTTCTTTTTGCTTTATCTTTTTGTTTTTATTTTTATCTTTTTTTGTCTTTTTTTATTGTCTTTTTTCTTGTCTTTTCTTTTTTTCTTGTCTTTTCTTTTTTTCTTGTCTTTTTTCCTTTTTTCTTGTCTTTTTTCCTTTTTTCTTGTCTTTTTTCCTTTTTTCTTGTCTTTTTTCCTTTTTTCTTGTCTTTTTTCCTTTTTTCTTGTCTTTTTTCCTTTTTTCTTGTCTTTTTTCCTTTTTTCTTGTCTTTTTTCCTTTTTTCTTGTCTTTTCCTTTTTACTTGTCTTGTCGTTTTTTAAAATTTTCCTCTCTTTTTATTTTCTCAATTATATCTTCAGACTTCGTGAAGCGTTTATTGCCTGAATTATTCTTTTTTCTGCAACTTTCTGCGTCACGATTGGTTCCATACTTTAAACGTCTGTTGGGTATCAAGACCACTTCAGGCATCAATTGAAATTTGCATATGTATAAAGTTGCCATGAAAATGGTTAATCTCTTTCTGCCATGCTTTCTCTTTGCAAGAATCAGATGAGACCGAAAATAGAATTGCCCAATCTTCACTCTCCAGCCTTAGCAGATTTCCAAATCGTTTGCGCGCCCCACTGGTGGGTTTTAGAAAAGTTAACGCTCTACAGCATCTTTCCTAAAGCTACGACATTTTAATCCTATCACTACGCTATCGCTATTTCCTTGACACATGTTCTTATGAACTAAATTCCTTACTTCCAGACCTTTACAGCTAATACACACCATGATGCTTCCAAAAATAATACCCTCATTCCCTCCGTATGTCAAATGTAGGAGAAAGCCCCCCGCCCACGTCAGCTTCTTCCCAAAAACTGCTACTTTGTAGAACACCTACGTGGATACTTAACATCTTCAAGTCAATGGTCAATTGATATTTATCTTTCTTATCCTAACAATCTTCACTTTCAACTACCTCCTCTTTTATTCATATCCTAGACTACATTTATAATAACTATATTAACATGAACCCTCGACTTTAGGTTGTTGTTAGGCCAGTGGTGTAGCTAGAGTAAACGTCACCCGGGGCGGTCCGCTCAAATGTCACCCCAATGACCCCGATTCCCCCTATGCTGAATGGTTAGCTGTAGCTAAATTTTCATACATGCTCTACCTCTACTTTACTCTACTGACCGGTACATTACTGTTTACATGTATGAATCCAAGACAAAATCCAATACCACAAAATAATCAGTTCAAATCAAAAGATGATTTCCTACTCACAAATTTCCCGACAATTTATTAGAAAATTTCTGACGGGGGAACAAAACTGGGGGTCATAAATTATTTCTGGGGGTCATATGCCAGCCTGCGAAACCCTGTCTCCACCACTGTTTTCAGACTATTTTTGGCACCTTAGCCTGGTTGAAAAATTTTGTTGGTGGTGACATTGTGTCACCCCTCCTGTGCTGGCACCCGGAACGGTTCGCCCCCTCTACCCCCCTTAGCTACGCCACTGTGTTAGGCTTTCTAATGAGTGAACTTTCTTTTAAATTAAAGCTTCACAAAAAGGAATTAAATTTGCTGAATTTTCAGTTTACTGGGTTTTAATTGTTGAAAAATTGCTATTAGTTGAGTATCCCTTTTCTTTTTCTTGGATGTGAAAATGGTTTAATGGCACTGAACGAGAAATCAGAGGGTCGTCTAAGTTCCACACCTACAGCTTCCCTCCCTTGACGCTTTCCTTGTTGAAACGACAAACCGAACAATGTTTCCTCATTACCATAAATGATAATATCTTTCAAATCTAACGTCAACGTTATCTATCCTACATATCCTCGTAACATGTACCTATGGCTTCCTCTGTGCACGTCCTTGCGTTATTTACTAACCTTCTATCTTAAGTGAGTCTTTATTCTTTGTATTGAGTGAAAAAAAAAAGAAACAAACGATCTATAGTTGCGAACCGCCCAAAAATGTAACATTTGCACAATTCAATTCTAATTTATTCTAATAGTTATGGAAATTATCCAAATTTAATCAACCTCGATTTTATTTTGAGGGGTAGTCGAATAAATATATGGATGCTGTACAAAAATATCTAAAAAAAGGAAAAAAACTCGTTAACATTTTTGGATAATTTTCTAAAGAAAAACGAGTTGAAGACTTTGTGCAAAAAAAAAAAAATCAGGCGATGTTTTTGTGTTGTCACGGATGCGTACTGCGCATGCGTAAGTGACTTGTTTGGCGGCGGATCTCTAATTGGACTAATGAGCATGTTTTCATGAGTGAATGTAGCACTGGAAATTTTACTAAGCTTCCGTTAATAAGAAACCGGTTCAAATGTGAGGAAAACGGGTAAGAGAAAAAAAAGGAAAAGGAAAAAAAAAAGCCAAGTATAATGTAGCCAAATAACTCGTTCTTGATATATTCTGTCTTTTTGCTCTTTCTCTCTCTCTCTTTCATTCTTTTCTCTCTCTCTCTCTCTTTCATTCTTTTCTCTCTCTCTCTCTCTTTCTTTTCTCTCTCTCTCTCTCTCTCTTTCATTCTTTTCTCTCTCTCTCTTTCATTCTTTTCTCTCTCTCTCTTTCATTCTTTTCTCTCTCTCTCTTTCATTCTTTTCTCTCTCTCTCTTTCATTCTTTTTCTCTCTCTCTCTTTTCATTCTTTTTTTTCTCTAGAATTCTTTCATTCTTTTCTCTCTCTTTCTTCTTTTCTCTCTTTTGTGCCATCCATCTCTCTCTGCTTTCAGGTTTTTTATGGCTGCTCTCACATTTAATCCTTGTTGTGCCATCCTTTTTGCCTGTTGTGCGCTGCTTTCTTCACTCCTTTTTTGCCTTCAATATGCCCTGTGAGTGTCAAATTCTTCAAGCCGTCTTGCCTCATTAAGTGCCGTAGAATATTTCAACTCTCTCTTTATGATGTTAAATATATTTCATTTTTGTTTCTATTTTTCCTTAAATTTTGTCGTTGCTCATATGTTCAGTCTATGATATCCTCAGCATCCTTCTGTAGAACCACATTTCTGTTGCTTCAAATCTCCTCTTCATCTGTGCGGAGATTGTCCAGTATGCACTGCCATAGAGAAGGACCGATATCACGTAACGGTTCCGTACGGTTTTTCTTCGTGACTAACGAAACCCGTAAACGTGAAACATGATCCCTTTTTCAATAAAATGTCCGTGTATATTTTGCTGAAATTTCACGATTTCAAAGATGGCTGTGTAGCAGAAAAAATTAGCCGTGAAGATCAGCAAATGGCTAGTACAAAGTTGCCCATATGAACTGATAGTTACTATTTCCATGTAAGGTTGTCTGTTTTTACTGATTGTCATGACCTCAAGTACAGCTTAGTTTAAAAAACAAAATGGTGGTATAAAATTAGGATAATACTTTACGAAAGCCATCAAAATGTCTGCCTATACAGGTTTAACACGTACAGACACTTTAAAATGATTTTCATTGCAACCCAAACAAGAACCAAAACCATTCTGCATGGCGCTTTACCGATAATAGGGTCACACCCGAACTATCACCACACTGAAATAACTAGGGGTGGATGTCGTGTATAGGCAGTCCGATTAACTATAAGCCTAGGTTATGCTATTTGACAAGTGTTGTAGCATTAACAGGTGGATCTTCTGCTCCAATATCGTGAATGGCAAAGGAATGAGAACACACCTGCTGTACATACGTCTGTTACTGCCTGCATTGGCGGCAAAACATCATCTTACAGCTGAAATGGCAAGATGTAACCGTAAATTCTATGCAGAGAGTTCCTACCCTCACACGTGTCGAACGTGGAACAGTCTTTTGGATTCTTGCCTTAAAATTTTTGAAGATCAAGGTCAATCGTTGTTATCAGTCTTTTGAATTTATGTTCTTGTATTGTTCTCGATTCTTGAAGATTTTCTTTTTCTTGTATTTTTTCACAGTCAGTAACCACCCTGCGCATTAGTGGCTTTATTGCCTTGCTTGGAGTGAAATGATTTAAAAAAAAAATAGATGCTTTCTCGATCGACCTGTATATAACCAAGCAAATATATTTTTTCTGCATTTTCTGTTTGATCTGCCTCCACAACCGACATGAGTAATGGTAAAACAAAATGGATCGATTTAACCGTAAGTTCTATGCTAAGATAGTTTTCTTACAATATTCGCTTCTGAATTTCTTCCATCTTGTTTTCTAGTCAACTTTGCATTTACATTTTTGAAGGCCACAGTAAATGGCTATCGAATTTTCTCTTTTTTTTTTTTTTTTTTTGTATACTTTTACACACAGTAGACACATACAACTTGTTGGCAATAATTTCCAGAGGTGAAATGAATAAAAGACGGGATGCGTCCAATAAAATTAAGGGCCAGCAGAACACAGACGAAAGTGAAAGTAAATTCATACGCAATCATAGATTCAAACAGCCAGAAAAACTGGCGAAACAGATACTGTCATACAAAAAAATAAACACATTTTCTAATAGATATTGAAAAGATGATAACGGGGAAGGATTAACTAGAAGCAAATAGAAAATGGACAGTGTCCTCGTTGAACTTTCGGGGTGTGGGGAGAGTGAACTTAATGGAAGTTATAAGCTGAAGCTCAGGGCATGATAAAAAGATTCACAAGATGGAAAAAGAAAAACCAACGACGGACACCAATAAAGTTCAATGACAAAACGCAGAATGTGAAGCGGAAACTGGATATTTTTCTGTTTCAACAGTATAGGAAGTGAGTTGAGGAGATTAAGGGATTATGCATAACGTAAAGGCTTGCATTATATATATATATATATATATATATATATATATCGGATGGTATTTCCTACATTTTTCAACCGATTTCAACAAAACTTCACAGGGCTACCTAAAAATTACCCGGCGGTGGTTCTGACAGCGCCAAGAATTGGAAAAGCACAATTGTTTTTGCAAGAAATCAATTTGAAAGCACAGTTTATCGCACCCGGCCGGAAGTAACTCCCGGCTAGTCAAACGTCTGAAAGCGTCACCGCGGAAATACAGAACGAATGCCGTTAACTTCCGGTGACTCAGCGGGTTTTTTTGTTTGGTTGTTTTTTTTTTTTGTTTTGTTTTTTTTCAGAGAACGGTACACAAAATTAAGCAAATGAAACCTAAACATACACAAGTCCTCCTAATTAAAAATAATAACCCGAAACTACTTTAAATACACATGGTGTCCCAATGAAAGCCATGTCTACAGTCAAAATGCTAAAGTTAATTTTTAGTCATCAACCAAAAGATATTGCCAACCAGCTACGATGCTAACATCTGCTGCCATAACCACAGCCGATTTCCTCCACCAAGGGAGGGGAATTTTGTCCCTGCCCGAGTGTACGCTCTCGGGTTCCCCAGATTAATCCGACCTTTTGTCACATCTCATTCTCGTGGGGGAACGAGTAAACGCCGCGACGTTCTCCCCCCTGTCACCTTCACCTGGCCGACCCTCGTGGAAAATAATCCTCCTCATCTCAAGTGTTAATAAAAGCAAAGCATGTCAGATTTATAAAGATTTCCTATTTGTCCCTTATCCTATCATTCTCTTGCATTCCTATCAATATTTGATCGTAATTATATATATATATAGATAGATGCAAACTATGCCTGGAAGAAAAATATATGCTTCAAGTGAAAATAATATTTTGTCAGTTTTAATAACTACCTTTCTATATACAATAGTATTAATTCACTTTTCCAACTTACATTGTTGGAAATTGAAAAAAAAAAAAGTTACTAATTTTTAATGTTATTTTGCTTTTTATTTATACATGGATTTCGACACCTATTTTTTCCCTAAAAAAATTATATTACTCGAATTATTTTTCTCCTTGACAACCATTTATCCCAAAATAATATGAAGGTTAGAAAAAAATGTATCTAATATTATAATCTATCCTTTAACTGTCTCTGACCACAAATTATTTTCACTTGAATCATCGACCTAACCAACCTAAGAGACTGTTAAAGTTCAAATTTTACATTCTAACGCAATTCT
>CAHIKZ030002836.1:177500-179612 GCA_903632075.3 Acanthosepion pharaonis
TTTTGTCAATATTCAACTGAATTGTATTTTTGATGAATATTGTCTTGAAAAAGGTTTAATAAAACCGAAACGTCAGACGTCGACATTTTTTCATTTAACTACATTTAAGGATTTTTGTTTGTTTTTTTCAAAATTTCTTCATTCTGTCGGATTTATATCCATTTACACTTGCTTATATCACTGTTATATACATGTTATTTACTTAGTTTAGATTGGCACAAGGCCACAATTATGTGGTACCTAGTCAGGATTGAACTTCCTACTCAGGAGTAATGTTCACTCTAACTAGCTTGGTAACCATTACCTCACATTGACACACACTTTCCTATTTCTCGTCTGGGTATGTCGATAAACTACATCTGCATCCTGGGTAAGACAAACTACGTCCAACAGCAAGGCCTCTGATCAGAAGATTTTGACAAGCGTAGAACCACCTCTTAATTGCTGGTGTTCCCAGGTCCACCCTGACCCAGGGTGGTAGTACCTGTTAGGGTCCCAGCTATGGGCAAATAGTTAACCCCCAAACTGGGGTCAAAACATTATAAAAGTGTAAAAATAGATTTTAATACCAGAAATAATTTTTAAAAAAAAATCATTGCCAGCAATACGTTTTTGAAGAAAAAATACTACCAAAAATACATTTATGACGGCAAAAAATATTACCAGCAACAAAAATTTTGTTGACATTAAATTACCCATTGAGGTTGATATGCCATAAAACAAACCAAAACCAAACTTTCCAATTTCTGTGGCAAATATTCTGACCAGTTACAGCTATATTCCTCAGTTCCATCAGTTCAGGCCTTCACAGCTGAGACTTGCTATGCCATTAACACAGGGTGGATTAATTCTCATTCCATTGTTAAAAGGAAGTTCCATTTGGACAACTTCTTTCCAAGAGCCACTGCTTTGAGGAATCGACTCCTGAGAAAATATTTTTCAACCACTACGATCTTAGCCACTTAATGTTCTGGATCAGCCATTATTTATCCTATATATCCTTTATAATCTGCATTTCATATTTCCCACTCTTATGTCATAAAACAACCTCAATCATTATCCCTCTACCTTGAATGATTCTTGGGCCTCGTATTGTGACACTTTAAGGGTTGAAGTGATAGCATGATAGCTATACTACGCTACAAAAGATGTAACAATTTAAGGGTTAATGCGATAGCTTAATAGCTATACCGAGAGACATGGCAAGATTAATTATACTTAGAGGGTTTTTTTTGTTTTTTGGGGGAGATTTTTGAGGTTTTTTGTTTTGTTTTGTCTTGGGGTTTTTTGTTTTATTTTTTTGATAAAGGCAGAGGGGAAGGACAGAAACATCTCATTTTTTTCCTACCAAAAAAAAAAAAAAAAATATACAGCTGAAGTTGATAACTGTCTATGAAGTAGACATTATTGTTTTTAAAATCTAGGTTAAGGAAAAAAAATCAGTTAGCAGATAATATTTAAGGTGTTCTGAAAACAAAGGCAGACTAAAAGAATTGTTTTTTTTATTTATTTATTTTTTATCACTTGTCAGGGAAAGAGATGTGAATTGCCAGAGCAGTTAAATTTCTTTAGGTAAAAGCTGAAATGGAGATACTATTGTTTTAAAATCATGGTTATGGAATTATATGCTGGCCCATGACCCAGTAAGAATAGTCAGCAGAGTGATAAAATTTAATGTTTTTTGGAGACACGAACAAAGTTGGAGAATTGTTTTTATTTGTTTTGTTTTTCTTTTTTATCACTTGTCAAAAAAAGAAGGGAAGGTATGAATTGCTGAAGAAATGAGATTTCTTCGAATAAGAGCCAAAGTTACACAAGAGGCTGTCAGGGAAATATGTGATGTATGTCCGATTAAGAAAACAAAAAAATCGAGGAATTCCGTTGATGAAAATTTTGGATGTTAATTAAAATTAATAATTGGAGCTAAACCATGCCTGCTTGCCCATGCAGTGTAGAAATCATATTGGTCAGGTAACCACAAACGCAAAGTGCCTAAGTGGAATCCCAGGGAGGCAGAGGAACTGCCTACACCGCATGGGCAGTATTGGTGTGAGGCACGAATACAAAGAGTTGGGGTAGATTGATATTCTACTACCACTACTCCTCAGAGGA